>JAEIGQ010000161.1:680000-735869 GCA_018904275.1 Lordiphosa clarofinis | reverse complement strand
GGTTTATTTAATGCAAAGCCAAATCTTTCTTTTTTTTGACGACTTAGTCAAGCCCTCTGTCGGATCTCCGTGCATGGCATACTCATATGATGTCTGGTATGAAACATCTCTATCTCTCTTTTTGGTTATACTTATAACTGTGACTGCTGCCCGTCAAACGAGCACTGACAGCTTGCCTAAGTGGCAACTTAATTTCTTAATTGTCAACTCAAAACTTTTATCGGGCGGGCACCTGCCTGTTACTTATGCTCCATCTCATCCCCGGGGATGGGGAAACTATCCACTGGGGAAGAAGAATGTCAACTACTTTGGCTGAAATTTGCTACCTGCGGTTTTGGTTTGGCTTTTGAGCAACTTTGCGAGTTAATTTCTGTGAGCCCCCTCTTCCCTTTGACAAACAGAAATGCCACGGAGGATGGGCGATGGGGAAAACTTAGAAAACTGACAAAAGTGACACGCGGCCGGAAAGTTCTCGCGCTTGGGCCTCTGAATAATTGACGGGAGATGGGAACCAACCTCACTTCCGCATCTTCCGACCCATTCGCCTGTTAATCCTTGTATAATTTAACGGCATTTTAAATTTTAATTGTTTAAATGAAAATGTCGCTTTGTGCTTGTCATTTCATAGAAGTTGCTTCCTAACCAGCGATTTTACATTTTAATTGCGAGCCACCCACCCCGCAGCGAGACGAACAATTTGTTACAAATAATTATCATAACCTGATTAACATGAGCCCAGCCAGCAAGGGGGTTGTCCCAGACGGAAATAGTCCACTCCCCAACCCCGTCGTCGCTGTCCCCATGTAGTCTTCAGTCTTAATTTGTAAAAGTTTTAAAATGCCGTTGCCGTCGTTGCTTATTTTTTATGCATGTTAAGAACAATCTCAGCTCACACACTCGTCTAAATTATGCCAAGTGCTCGTCATCATCAACATTCTGGCTGGTTTGTTTTTTATATTTTGTAATTTGGCGGTAGACGCGACTGCATAATTAGAATTTTAAAATACAAAATTAAGCACGAAACCGATACAGTTTATGCCAAAACAAAGGGAGTGGCGACTCAATTATTGTTTCCTTGAGCTTCATCATTTCATTTTTTGAGACATAAAAACAAGAATTGATAAAGCATCAAGTCACTAAATGTACATTCAGCGAACCGGCCACAGCGCACCAGCACTTTTTCTATAAACTGTGATTGATTTTGAGCCCAGAGTTAGCACGGGACGGCGTCTTAGCCTCACGTTTATCGACGATCGAATGAAACCACTTTGCACCTAGCAGCTCAGCGAGCATCAAGGACCGTGGATAACCACAAAACATTTGCTGAATGTTTTTTATATCCTGCAGAGCGTATTTGGGAAATTGTTCAGATGTTGGTTACACGTGGAAGGAAGTGTGCATTCTTGATCAGCCCGCGGAGCTGAGTTGATGTCTATCTGTCCGTCTGCTAGTCTCTCTGCTATCTCTTCCCTCAGTTTTAAAGTTTTTGTCGCAACTGGTCGGATCGAAACCGATCTATGAGGGTCAGTGCGGGTTGCTCCAACGGTTGCTTGACAGAGCTCCCATTTGTAGCAGAACAGCATTGGCTTGCTGTGATGAGCCGATGGAGTAAAAGTTAGACGATTGATTGGTTGATGTTGCCTCGCGTTAAGAGGGGCGTTAAGGGGGTTCTTCATGTTCACCGCTTTTTTGATTTTTGTTGCATTTTATACTCTGTACCGAAGGTACATAGATATATTATTTGTGCAAAAAGTATGTAACAGGAGAAGGAATCATCTCCGACCCTATAAAGTATATATATTCTTGATCAGCATCAACAGCCGAGTCGATATAGCCATGTCCGTCTGTCCGTCTGTCCGTCTGTCCGTCCGTCCGTATGAACAAACAGATCTCGGAGATGGTAAGAGATAGAGGTTTGACATGTATGGGACAAATGTTTATAGCTGCAGGCAGATGAAGTTTATTTTCACTTTTTGCCACGCCCCCTTCCGCCCCGCAATTTGGAAAAAACGGTATATCTACTACAGTTTTGAAGTTAGACAATTCGTACCTTCTAGAGATAGTTAGTAATTGCAAAATGTATGATTTGCCGAAGAAATGATAAAGATCGATCTCAAGTTATGAGCAAAAGTGCATCACCTCCCCCACTCCCTCCCACCCTATTACAACTAACACCGCAAAATCTTGAGAGAGAGAGAGAGAGAGAGTGGAGAGAGTGAGAGTGAGAGAAAGACTTAGAGATGAGCGCAGCACAGCATTGCATTCAGCTTCTACTCCAGGTACAGAGTATGTTATAGTCGGGCTTTGAGCTTTCTACATCGTTTATAGCTTATATTTGAGAATATCGTCCCAAGGGGATTTTTTTCAAATTCGAAATACTTTAGAAGATAAAGCCTTTTTGTCGAACAATGATTTCGCTAATACAAGTAATATTCACTTTACTTCAAACATTAAGCGCATTTATATGAAAACCACGTTTTTCGAACTGGCGGCCATGATATCTCAGTTATACTGAACCGATTTTGATGATTCAAAAGTGGAAATCGACACAGAATTGTATCCATTCTAGTCTGACCTGCAATCATAATTGGAAAACATTTTTTACTACTTTTTTGGTCTCACGAAACCAAAAAAAAAGGGTCAAACAACAGCCTCGACATAAAGAATACCCCTTAAGAACTTCGTGTTGCCTCGCGCTGACGGCTTCGTGCTCTATGGCCATGTAGACCAGCGGGGGGGATGTGCTGCTCATTACATTATAGCATAGATGGTTATGCTGGAGGGAGGCGGCGGCACAGCTCTGGAGGTGACGCAAATCGGCTTTGAGATCCGAGCCCCCATCCGTGCTCATTTAGCCGCTCGTCGTGACGATGGTGCGCCAAAGTCCGTGGAGCGACGCAGGGATGATGATGTATGGGTGCATTTGGTGAGGCCGCAGTAGGTTAGCGGTTGCTACTGGGCGCTGATGTTGTTTGCTTTTTTTGGCGTCTGGTTGTCGTGCCTGCGTGCGTTTACATGCGCACGATTCCGTCGAAATTGTATAATTTTTTGCAGAAATTCTATTAGCGAATGCGCAAGTCCTGGTTGGGCGTTAGCTACCTACGCGATAGCAAGTTGTGTGTTTAATGCACAGATCGCTTTTGCTAGTTCGAAACTGTTTGGGGCGCCTGTGTGTCGTGCGTGCTTGCTTGCGTGTGCGGACCAGGATACACTTGCGGTCAGCCACGATCGCGCGAGGAGCTGGCGGTTGTTTGGCTGTCTTGGCGACGACAAAACAGCGTCCCGCAGCAGAGAGCCACAAGTTTTCGGCGTGAATTACAACCAGTTTAATGATTAATTGTGCATTGTTCTTTCAGTAGGGGTCACCATTAGTTATGTTTATAACTAACTTTGGTTAATAATATTTCGTGCTAAATACAAAGAATTGAATTCGATAGAAGCGACGACGGCGGAAAGCGCGACAGATTCGTCTTCGTGCGATGGCACACGCCTTATCGATAGCTTCCATAAATATCGATAGCTGGCAGCAGCCACTGGTTGCGGCATACCCGATCAATTCCTCGTGCGTAGCTGCAGCCTCTCTACGATATTATTCGCATGCTATCAATATGACGTGTTTCCATCGCTGGGCTCACGAATCTCTCCCCGCGAAATTCTAGCAGCGCCGCTTCGATCGAATTTAATTGAATGTTAGCAAGCAAAGTTATGATTAAAATAAAGTTACCTAAAAGATAACTGAAAACCATGCGACGGTGGCGCCATCTATCGGCGAAGCGGAAATCACTAAACTAACATTGTTCAAATCGAAAATTATTGTTTCATGAAAATAATTTAAGTCCTTTATTTCTAACAATTTACGAGCTGGAAGGGTATAGAAACTTCGAGACCGAAGTCAGCTTTCTTTCTTTCTACCCTTTGCATAGGGTATTATAATTTTGCCCAGAAGTTAGCAACGCATAGAAATATTCATTTCCGACCCTATAAACTATATATATTCTTGATCAGGGCGACCAGATGAGTCGAATTAGCTTTGTCCGTCCGTCTGTCCGTCTGTCTGTCAGTTTCTGCGCAAACTAGTCTCTCGGTTTTAAGGCTATTGAGCTGAAACTTTGCACAGAGTCTTCTTTACTGCACACTGCTAATATGTCGTAACCGACCGGATCGGATGACTATATCTTATGCTGCCATAGGAACTATCGGTCGAAAAGTGGGTCTTTATGAGAAAAAACATCTTTTTTTAATGCAAACGCCTTCCGCTTCGCCAATTATTAGTTTTATACGCTTTTACACAGATTTGGAAGTTTTTGTCAAAATCGGATGACTATATCTTAAGCTGCCATAGAAACTATCGGTCAAAAAGTGGGTTTTATCAGAAAAATGGTTTGTTTTAATGCTGACGTTGTAAACTCTGTGGTATTAAAACATTTGCAAGTATTTAAACTTCGGCAAAGACGAAGTCAGCTGCCTTCTCGTTCCGATTCCTTTAGGACCGACTTTAAGTTACGCTCTCGTTTTCAACAATATTGTCAAAATATTCATTGAAATCAAAATGCTGATAACTTAATATATCTAAGGGTACAGATTGTTTGCAAAAGAATGGAGTTGATGACTTCTTTCAAATTGCACACCCGCCACATGAATGTAGCGGAAAACTTAAAATATTGTTGAAAAAGAAAATTACTTACTGTAAACATCCGTAAACAGTACTAATTTGTGGGTTGGCGCATTTCTAAACGATAATTTCGGTTAGGTTTACTACAGCGAAAGTTCTCTTTACGTAAAGGCTTACGTGAAAATTTGGTTAATTTTACATTTCTATGTAGATGAGTCTCTTGCTAGGTGCCAGTTAAACCACTAAGAAAGAACCAATAAAGGATAATTAATTGGTAACAAAACTCGGTTCTTACTGAAAGACTTATACGCATCTTATCCAAAAAATTATGTGAAATGAAGAGATGAGGTGACTTGACCATTTCACCATTACGAACTCAAAGCACACTTTTAACTTCTTATAAATAACTGACAAGCTTTGCCCATATTTAGGTCGTTCCCATCAATTGTTCCGGTGTTTATTTTAAAGTTGTGCGCTCTGTTGTGTTGTGTAATTCAACGTTGTATGGACGATTGAATTAAGCATTTATGCTCTATTTACGAGGCAGGCGTACAGACTGAGCAAACAAGACGAGCAGGACATGACACGAGAGCAGACAGAGATGAGAATCCTGAAGCCTGCATTTGAATCCCGGCACCCGCATTTCACATGACACATTAACGGGCAGGCAGTCAAGACAGGAGCCAGAGCTGGTTATCAGCTGCGGCAAAAAAAATGTCCTGCGAGTGCGAAGAGCATTTTCCACACACACACGGAAGTTGAAATTGTGCGCTGTCTGTTTGCCGCTCTGCTCTCTTTTCTCTGTTTGCAATGAGGTTTTGTTTCAATTTCCTTTCGATAGGCCACAGACATCCTGAACCGGCTGAAGGGGAGGGCGGCTGGACGCGGGCGTCGACAATTTCATGCATAAATTCATCGTGTGTTCGGGCTTATGCCTGACTGAGATTCGAGTGAGATACTTCCTTCCGTTAGGTTTGTTTGTTTACTGTTGTCCTGCCCATGCCCTCGCCCTCCGCCTCCACCGCCCCATGGGCGCTTTGGTAACGTTGATGACTTTGCATCTAAAACAATTAAGTTTCATTTAAAGGCTCGGAAAAAAATCGTGAAGCGGCCAAAACAATTTACATACTGAACATAACTTGGCTTAAATGAGTTTTGCAACAAATTCCGACGGGATGCAGGAGGAAGGACAAAAATAAAGACGTGCCTGCGATTTGCAGCTAATCCCTTATGGGCATTTTGTTTAACCCATGCCAAAACCATGACTGCAGCCAGGCAGGTCCTCGGTCCTGCTGTTAGCATCAGCCTGGATCTCATGCAAATTTGATGGGGCAAACGCAGAAAAAAGCGACACATAAAAAATGTGAAATACATTTCCTGTCGTCTAGTCACAAGTCAGGACGAGTACACAGAGACACAGCGAGAGCAACAGCCGCCAGGACAACGACTACGACGACGACGACAAGTGCGACAAGTGTGCGCCTCCCCTCCCCGCCAGATAAAGCATACACACATATGCACACACATATATACATAAATATGTATGCATGCAATTTATATCCTGAACAAAAGGACAGCTCAGATAGTGGACACATCCTCCACATCCTGGCCAACGGGCTGTAAAAAAACTTTTGCTGCCGAATTTAATCCAATAATAAATGGAATATTGCTGACCTCGGGCATTAAATTAAATGTTGTTATCAGTCGAGTGCAGAGAAATTATCAGTCCAGCTTCCCACCAAGTCAACGCAGCGGAGGGGTGGCAAAGGGAGGTACAAGTGTTTGTGTGTGGAAGTGAGTTTCGTGCGCTGAAACTGGAATAACTTAAAAAGAACAAGAATATCAAGAAGAAAACAAAAGCTTGCGTAAAGCCAGGGCTACGTAAAATCTGACCCAAACTCCACAAAAGCAGGAAGTCCGACTGTAAGGTACACTCTGCCTGCGCTAGTGTATAATCAGTATGAATATTGTTGCTGCAGTAGCAGCGCTGCTGTTGTGCAAACTTCTACTGCTCATAACTGGACCATCGTTCAAACGAACGTCCGTATGATCGAAGAAATGTCAGAGATGGTTAAAGGTAGAGGTTTGACATGTATGGGACGTAAGGAACACTTGCGTCTTCAATTTTTGCCACGACCCTCCCGACCAAGAAAACTATAAAGAAGTCATATCTTCCTAAGTGATGGTTCGTACCTTCTACACTCATAGAAAACTAGAACGAATAATTTGAGTACAAACGCTCTTGAAAAAAATCTTGTCGCATTTGAATTTTCACAATTTCGCTCTTGGAATCAAGAATTATTCATTCTCAATGTGATTCCATAGGCAAGGGGAGTGAGGGAACGCAAGCTTTGAGAGAATAACGTTGGACGTGCTCTCTTGAAGAGAACAGCGCGCGACAGTTTGTCGTTGTCATATATGACAGTGTCCGGTAGTTAATTCTGTTAATGTTGAACATTAAGATGGGGCAAAAGTAATTAATTAAACGACTGTTTAATGTAACAACGATGTTTAAAAAAAAAATTTTAAAAAGATACAATAAGAAACAAGTAAGACCATTGCAGTCGAGTTAGCTCGACTTCTAAATACCCTGTACAATTGACAAACACACGCATACACAAACAAACACACACGCACACATACACAAAACGCGCCCTCACACTCGCGGGCGCAAGCAGCAAACGTAATGCGTAAACAGCAAAGCGTGGGGGGGGGGGGTGCAAAATTGTTTCGTTAATAACTTCTGTGTTTTTGCTCAGATTTCAATGTGCTTTTCAGAATAGATAGATTATAGGCCTAAGATAATATATGTTAAGCGACGATTTTGTAACTTTAAAATTGTGCCTCTGAGGGTTTTTGCGGTTTAAGGGGAAGGGGGGAATTTTTGCAAATCTGAAACAAACTTGATCTGCGTACGGCCTATACCTATGTACATGCAAAATTTGTATCTCTATCTCTTAGTCTCGGAGATCTACGCGTTCATAGACAGACGGACAGACGGACGGCGGACGGACGGACGGACGGACAACGGACACAGACGGACAGACGGACATGGCTAAATCGACTCGGCTGTTGATGCTGATCAAGAATATATACTTTATAGGGTCGGAAATGTTTCCTTCTCCCTGTTACATACATTTGCACAACTTCATGATCCCCTTTTACCCATTTTCAATGGGTACAGGGTACAAAAATGCTCCTGCGGGGACTTTGATCACGGTCGAGCTCTTACGGCCGGCAAATACCAACCGCGTTGATTCATAAATATGGATTCGCCGCGACTTGTAGTTTATGGAGAATAGTCCAGTCGGTTAAACTGCCCGTCCCACTGTGTATGTTACAGACTTTGAGGTGCCGAGTTCAAGTCCCAGTAAGTATGTAAAAAAAAATTCTTATCTGTTATGACTAACTAAAAGTCAATCACATCTTAGAAAAAAGTGGGTGGGGTGGTTGATGGTGAGTGGCGAGCAGCGCGGAACAACAACGCCACGTCGGTCGGACGGGGGTCCTGGGGGTCTCGGTCGTTCTCTCACCCCCAAACCCCCACCCCCTTCAGTTTTTATTTCTAGTTTTTTATTTTGGGAATTATTCTTACTTGGATCAATGTCGGGATCAAAATTCACAATTGGATCAAGAATTTCGCTCTTAGATCAAGAATATTCGCTCTTACCGCACTTTTGAGATCGAATACTCTTGATTCAAGAGTGCAATTCTCTATTTTTTCTCTGAGTGTAGAGGTATTAACTAATTAAGATTATGAATCGATTTGCCGAAAGAATAACAAGGATCGAGTGAATGAGCTATGAAAAAAAGCATATTCACAGCCGCACGCTGCTTTCTGCTGCTACTGCAGGTACAGAGTATTATATATTACATTCGGACTTGACCGACTTTCTCACTTGTTTAGGATATCGAGTGTAAATTTAAAACCTACATTTCCATTAGCAACCAGCAAATATCCCGTCGCGCTTCGCTGCGCCTTCAACAGTATAGAACGAATATCAGAATCAGTCGAATTAGTTGAAGTCAATAGTGAAAGGTAAATATTATTTGATTTTTTTCGACCTGGGGACTTCCGAATTCAGAAATATTTTGTAAGTTTGTGTCCCCCGTAGAACCCAGAACCCTGCTGGGCTTTCCCCCAACTCCAACTAATTGCCCCACACATCCCACCCAAATCCCACCCACTTCCAAACCACTTCCTGCCCAATATCGGAAAATTAAATTACAAATGGATTCGCATTCCATCCTTACATACCAATCAAACCAATCTTATGAAAAATAGATTTTTGTATGCAGAATTTTGCGGGAATATTCCGACCGTTGGGTCAAATTTTTCAACATCAGAAAATCATATTTCAAACTATTTCGTATTCCATCCTTCCTAACCGAGTTTGAAGCCAATTGGATGAAGGCCTTTGCACAGTGGCCTGAATGTCCAAAATTTTTGGCATAAATTAGACCGACCAATTAGGGGGCTGTAACTTGGAAAATTTTATAGTAGTGATATATGAAACGAGCAAAATTTAGGACCGGTCTGACCACGCCCACTAGTACCGCCCATACTGCTGTCACTAAGAGCGCACAGATCTCAGAGATGGTAAGAGATAGGAGGGTTTGACATGTAAGGGACATTAAGTTCTTATACTCACAGCCCGATTAAAATTATTTTAAATTTTTGCAACGCCCCCTTCCGGGCCCCTTAATTTGAAAAACAGCATTTCTCCCACAATTTTGAAGATATATGGTTCGAACCTTTAAGACATATTTGGTAATCAACATTACTTATCATCTGGAATGGTATAGATCGGACAAAGGATAGTAAAGTTACAAGCAAAAGAAATTTCGCAGATCCGTTGCGTTCTGGTGTTATTGCAGCAGCAAAATGCACTCTCAGCATTCTCCTTCCCAGGTACAGATTATATTACAGTCGGGCTTGACCGATGTTGGATTTTAGGTTTAATTATAGAGTTTAATGTGAATAGTAATACAAAGTTAATTAATGTGCAGAGAACAAAGTTGAGTGAGAAGCGAAGCGGACATCTTCGATCGGCGGCTCTTTATCGACGACTGATATCGATAGATTATGTAGTTGCCAGAATGGCGGGTTGGCAGTGCGTTGCCAGATGTATTTTCAACAACCGATTTTCTTAATATTTGTATACCCAAAGGGTATTACAATTTTGCCCAGAAGTTGGCAACGCACTGAAAAATTAATTTTTGACCCTATAGACTATATATATTCTTGATCAGGGCGACGAGCTGAGAGGATTGAGCTTTGTCCGTCCGTCTGTCTGTCAGTCTGTCTGTTGGTCTGTCTGTTTCTACACAAACTAGTCTCTCAGTTTTAAAGCTATCGAGCTAAAACTTTGCAAAGAGGCTTCCTTTTACTGCACACTGCTAATATGTCGGAAAGGACCGGATCAGATGACTGCCTAGGAACTATCGGTCGAAAAGTGGGTCTTTGTGAGAAGAACTTTTATGTTTTTAATGTTATCGTCTCTCACTTAAGCGATTATTTATATTAAACGCTTTTACACAGATTTGGAAGTTTTGGTCAAAATCGGATGACTATAACTTAAAGCTGCCATAGAAACTATTGGTCGAAAAGTGGGTTTTATTTCGAAAAATTGTTTATATTAATGCTGGCGTTCTTAAACTCTGATATGTTAAAACATTTGCAAGGGTATAAAAACTTCGGCAAAGACGAAGTTAGCTTGGCCTTCTCGATTTTTTTTTTTGCAAAATTAGCCAAAAATAATAAAATACACTGTTCCCGTCTGTAACAATATCAAATATTTCGTAAACGTGCAAAATGTATTAATTGCACCAAGTCATATACATGTTAACGTACACAATTGCTTCTTTAGTTGCGAGAAGCAACGAGGAGCTGCCCACTTTTACTCTACTGAACAAGTAAAATTTAAGTTAGATTTGCCTGAAAAAATACCACAGCAACCACACACAAAAACCAAGAGACAAAACAAAATAACTACAAATTGCTGTATATTCTTTAAATTTACATTCTTTTTGCTACATTTTGGCATTTCAAAACAGTAATTGCTATATACATTTATAGCTGTGCCATGGCACCAGAGCAATACAATTTGGTTAAAAAACTGCTATTAGAGTTCATGGTTCCATACACGGTTCTATTACCAACAACATTTATTTTTTTGACTTTTTGACAACATTTTTGGAATTTCGGTCAGTGTGCGTTGGGCGGATTTTCGACATCGAAAAATCACGTTTGAAATTATTTCGTAATCTGTCCCTAAAAACCGATTTTCAAGTCAAACGGATGAAAAATAAATTTTGCATCCAGAATTTTTCGGCCCTTTTCCAAAATCGGGGAAACACGCTTACAAACCAAGTTTCAAGTCAATCGGATGAAAATTACTTTTTTCTCATACAAACTTTTCCGACATTTCCGGGTGGAGTTTTCCACAACCAGTACGCACTTTCACCACTAACAGAAACTCCTGTCCAAATTACAGCCCACTATATATTACCGTTTAGGCTGTGCGATGATTGTCAATCAGTCAGTCAGTCAGTGAATCAGTCAGTGAATCATTACACTCTCTTTTATATTTATAGAGATAACTATAATTCCTGAAATTTACATCAAGATCGGATAATAAATAGCGGAGTTAAAATATGTTGCCTACTTCTTGGATGTTCACTCTCAGTAACGCAGAAACGCTGTTAAACCTTTATTTTTATGAGTAACGGGTATATCGAAGTCGGTTGGAGCCGACCTTAACTTACGCTCTCGTTTTGAGTTATATAGTGATGTGTGTGTAGAGCTTTCAGATAAAGTAAATGTCAAAGCTGCTTTCCCTCAATTATTTGCGCTTGAACAAAAATGAAAATAATTAAGGTGATCGAAGACAAATTCGTAGATAAAAACTCGTATAAACTTGACTTCATTTTTTAAAAGATATAAGTAAATAAGACCTTTGTTTTTACTTTCTTTATACCCGTTGCCCCTCGTAGAATAAAAAGGGTATACTAAAGTCGTGCAAATGTAGACACAGCATCTCATAAAAACTTTTTTTTTTGATCCAATGTCAAATCCCAAGACAATACGTTTTTTGGCATCACATTTGACATCTATAATATCTATAAATTTTTGCTCTCAGCCGTATAGCTAATTTAGAAAACGTATAGTTAAATTTCAATTAATGTATCTTCGTAAAGGCGACGAGAACCAAAAATTGGTATCCAATGTCAGCTTCCAAAAACAGTAGTTTTTTTTGTTTCATATGCGACATCTATAACACTGTCTGACAGAATTTCTTCCAAAGCGCCAACCCAACTTTTTCTAAAGTAAATTGGCCAAAATCTATCGACGCGTTATCGAGATATTATCGATAAACCGTTTATTCGATTTTTTAAAAAGTTACCCCCCACTTAAACTCTCATAACATTTTTGTTCTTTAAACGATGTTAATGATCTAAACAAATTTAAAAAGACAAAACTCGCCAAACAGTCTCTTTTCGGACAAAAAAGAGCTGGGTAGTGTGCTTTTAACGCTATGGGCTCAAATAAAGAAAAAATTTTTTTTTTTTGCCAAATTTGAAAATTTATCGAAATTCAAGCACTTGTAGTTTCATAATAATATAAAAACTATTCAATTTACTTTAAAACAAGCCCTCAAATACAGAAATCGGACATAAAGTGGAGTTTTCAAGAACTATTTTGTGAAAATAGGCAAAAATTTAGTTTTCTTCAAATACCGCTGTGACTGATTTTTCTGACTTCTAGTGAGTGGTTTTAATAAGCTCAGGCATATAATTATTCTAATATGTAGGTATACATTTTGGCCAAATGAATAAAATTTTATTTTTAACACTTTCAAAATATAGACCACCACTTTTTTGCGGCTGTATGGGTTCCTTGTAGACTCTCGGATAAGACCATTACAATAACACAGTTCAACAAATATTGGGCCATTGAGGTTGATACTGTCCGACGGAGGCTTTCAAGCTGAGAAAAAGTCAATTTTCAAAATTATTTTAACACGTCAAGTTTTTAAGATATCAGTGGACAAAGTTCGTAAAAAATTCCTATAAAGGCATCATTCAAAATTATATGTACCTATTAAAAAGCCGAAGTGGCCATAGTTCAGGAACTTTGGATTGCGGCAGGGAACAAGGTTTCAGAGCTAAGGTCACAAAACTACAACACTTTTTATTCCACCGCAGTAAGTAAGGCAAGGACAGCCATTCTGGTAAGAAAAGGCATCTATGCTTACCTTTTGTCTAATTACAGCACGGATGACCTCACAGTTGTGGTTCTGGAAGGTCGCGATGATGAGCCAATGCTATTGGCATCCAGCTACATGACACACGAGAGAGAGTCGCCACCGGCTGAGCTCGAACACCTAACGGCCGAGGCGAGCAGGAGAAACCAACTACTCGTCGTCGGAACGGACGCCAACGCACATCACACCATGTGGGGCAGACATCAACGACAGAGGTGAGTCACTCTTAAGCTTTATCCTACAAACTAATCTTAAAATAGAAAACGTTGGAGATGTGCCCACAAATGTGGGACCAACATCGGCCAATGTCCTAGACCTAACTCTGACCTTAGGGAATAGTACACAGGCATCAGAATGGAGAGTCCTTGATAGAAACTCCTTCTCAGACCACAAGTACATCCAATTTAAGATCGAGTTTAACCACAACCAAACCAGAAACGCCTATAGGAACCCCCGGAACACAGACTGGGTGAATTACCTTAGAACGGTAGAATCAGAACTACCAAAGCCATCGTTAACGATATTTTTGACGATATTTTTTTTGTTTTGGCCACAAAAAGAAAGTTTTTCGAGGGACATTCTCTTGGATCTTGGTAATATCAGTAATACTTTTAATATCAAAGATAATGCTCTCGAAAAAGCCTCCTTCTTATAGCCGAAACCAACAAAAATACCCAACAAAAAATATCGAAAAAATATCGTTCGGCATCCCTACATAATTCCTGCTCAAAACAATGGAAAAGCTACTGAACCGTCATATAAGAGAAGGCATGAACCTGACCTTGGAGGGGAACCAGCACGCCTACACGAAAGGGAAATCGGTGAAAACAGCGCTACACTCCCTAGTAGCCACCATCGAGAAGGCACTGTACCATCAGGAATTTGCCCTGGGAGCATTCCTTGACATTTCGGGTGCATTTAACAACGTCACTACAGAAGCAATAATGCGAAGCCTAAGAGCCCTAGCAATACACACGGCATTGGACTCCTGGATATATAACCTGCTGAGCTGCAGAAGAGTACAAGCCGAGTGGGGTACCACTACCATGACAAGAGAGGCTCATGGCGGAACGCGTCAGGGCGGAGTCCTGTCACCTCTTCTATGGAACCTAGTGGTCAACGAACTGCTTAAAAAATTTCGCAGGAAAGCACCCAAGATAACCGCATATGCCGACGATAAGCATAATTATCATGGGAAAATGTCCATCGACTGTCAGCTCAATCATGGACTCTACTCTCAGAGAGATACTAAAGTGGGCCACAGAAGCCGGACTTAGCATCAATGCGGACAAGACGGACCTCATTCTCTTCACCAAGAGATACAAGGTACCGCAATGGATTCCACCCATGATAAATGGAACACCGCTAACGCCAAAAAACAACGTAAAATACCTTAGAGTAGTAATCGACAGTAAACTATCCTGGAGACTCAATGTGGAGGAAAGGATGAAAAAGGCAACCAATGCGCTATATGCATCCCAGAAGATGCTAAGCAGCACTTGGGGCCTATCACCAAGACTAACACACTGGCTCTTCATATCAGTTATACGACCGATACTACTACACGGTATATTGGTATGGTGGCAAGCCACAGAGAAGTCCACATATCTAAAGCTGATGGAAAAGGCCCAGCGGCAGGCACTGGTCTGCAACTGGAACACATCCTAGGTGTCAACCCCCTGGACATCCAAGCACGTCTCACTGCACACAGGACTGCCCAACGTCTATGTGCGGCAGGCACCATGGCGATACAAAGCTATGGACACAGCACAGTGGGTAGAGAGATCAACAGTAGCACGGACTACGTGATCCCAAATGCCAACTTCACCGGCGCATCAGCATTACTGGGACCAGAAGACTGGCTCAGGAAGCAACGCACCTTTTCACGGACGGCTCAAAGATGGCCTCAGGAGTCGGAGCCGCTGTGTACTGCAAGGAACCGGAATTGAGACTCTCCTACAAACTGCCAAACCACTGCACTATATTCCAGGCGGGAGTCTTCGCTATAGGGAAAGCAGCTGAATTGGCAGAATTACACGGACCAAACGATCAAATCACATATACGTAGACAGCCAAGCGGCAATCAAAGCAATGCAGAGTCACGCCATCAACTCCAAAAAATGTTCTGGCAAGCAGAGAAGCAATAGATTCCCTCAGTACCTCCAGCAAGGTGCAAATCTACTGGATTCCCAGCCACCAGGGCATTGATGAAAACGAAATGGCGGACACTCTTGCAAAAGCCGGGGTCGCACTAAGCCGAGAAGCAACACTAAACATACCTATCTCCCCTACAGACGCTATACAGCAAGATGGAAGAGATAGCGGAGAAAGAAGCAGAGGAAAAGTGGAAGAACACGACCGGCCGCAGAATCTCTAAAATAATGTGCAAGAAAAGAGACAAAAACTCACGCACTATACGCTGCAGCTCCAAAGAAGAGACTGCAGAATGCCACCTTTATGGGGCCAGCCGGAAATACCTACCTACCTATGAAAAAGCCATCTTCAACGAAATAATGCTTGTTAAAATGTAAATATATAAGTTGATTTTTCCTCTATTAAGGGTCATAAACCAAATTCTTGGCCGTGGTGGCCGCCTAAACCCAGTGGCGTACCGTGTAGTTATGCCGCCCGGGGCGGAATTCGACTTTGCCGCCCCCTTCCTCCTTGAATAGTCCTAAATTTTAACCTGTTTTCTATAATTACAATTAAGTTTTTCTAATTCTTTCCATCAAAAATTTCTCTGTAACATAAAGGGACGTACGCTGGATTTTGATTAGGAATGACGAAGGCCTTAATTGTAAAGGGAGTATTATTTTGCAAAAGTTGCTATCATTATTGGAAAAAATTCTTGGGGATGTATAATAAAGGTGCGCCGCAGGCGAAAATTTTTTCGCAAAATCCGCGGAAACGTATTTTACATATCTTCTTAACCAAAATTTAAATACAAATTGACTTCGATGGGCCGAAAAAAAAATTGTTTTGAGGTCGAACATGGTTTTCTAGTTTGATGGCAAATGCGTTTCGAAATTAGTTTTTTACTCCAAAAAACGTTCCTTGTAGGGTGCCTGTAGAGGTTTTACTGGAGGCTGATTTAATTGGACGAGTTGGACTACGTTTTTTGGAAACATAACTCAATGGCAGTATAGAATTGTAAGCTCCAAAAATTCGGAAAATATCGCGAAATAGATGGGCGCGAACTATGATGAATTAATGTGAAAATATTTATTCTTGTTTGATAATTATTCTATTATAATTAACACTATACATTGTTTTTTTTAGTCCATGTAACAAACTATTAAAGAACTCATTCTGTATTGATTACAAAGTATATTTGAAAACAACTCACAGCCCTCAAAAATTGCCGCCCCTAAAAATTTGCCGCCCGGGGCGGGCCAATTTTTTTCACGTATACTATGCGGTTGGAAGAAAAATCCAAATAAATTCCAAGAATCCTATTTTCAATACCATATTTCATTTCTTAAAAGTTTTGGAACTTCTCAGAAACAGTTTGTTTGGTTTGCGATGTACTGTGCCCTCAAAGGAAAAAGTGGTGGAGTTTATTTTGAAAGAGTTTAAAATAAAATGTTATTAGTCTATTTTAAGCCATATTATTAAAATCACACACTTAAAGTTCGAAAAAATCGCCACTTGAATGAACACTAAATTTTTGCCTATTTTCTCAAAAAAATTCTTGAAAACTCCACTTTATGTCCGATTTCTGTATTTGAGGGCTTGTTTAAAATTAAATTGAATAGTTTTTACTGTCCAATTAAAAAAACATAACAATTTTGTGTAATTATGAAACTACAAGCGTTTTAATTTCGATAAATTTTCAAATTTGGCGAAAAAAAACTTTTTTTTTTCTCCATTTGAGCCCAGCTCTTTTTTGTCCGAAAGCAAACTGTTTGGCCAAGTTTTGTCTTTTTAAATTTATTTAGATCATGACCATCGTTTGAAAAACAAAAATGTTATGAGAGCTTAAGTCGGGGTAACTTTTTGAAAACTCGAAAAAACGGTTTATTGATAATAGATTTTGTTTTCATGGCGATTTTCGTGATCAGCGGGCCAATTTACTTTAGAAAAAGTTTGCTTGGTCCAATGGGGGAAAATCGACTCTCATTTTGTCGAGCAGTGTAATATCTAATAATCTTTGGTAACAGGCAGGAGGAATCATATCCGACCATATAAAGTATATATACTTTGATTTCTATATTATTGATTACCATCAACAGCCGAGTCGATATAGACTTGTCCGTCTGTCCGTCTGCCCGTCTGTCTGTATGAACACCTAGATCTCAAAGACTATTACTACGTTTATACGCCAGCTATTTGCAAAAAGAAATAATTTGTAAATGACTCACTTACGCCAAATACTGTACGTGAGAATCTGGTAACGTTGAAATGAAAATCAGTGTTGCCTGGTTGGTAGAACTGAGCAACTGGTAACATTGATATGAAAATCATGCTGCCATCCACCGTGGTCCAATTGCAACGCTTGTTTTCAGTTTATATTTTAAACATTTTACCTTTCCTGATCGCCAGCAGTCGATATAATATCAATAACAATATTGCAGGACTACCATATAGTTGGAAAAAACAACATCACTGAAAATAGTGGCAACGCCTAGCACACTAATTGCAAATAAGTCTACTAATAATCAATTGTTTTTAGTGACTTAGCTATTTGCAAATTAAATATTAATTACAAAATTGTTATTTGCAAATAAGACGTGTGTTTAAACGTAGTATATAAGAGCTAGAGCTACCAAACTTGGCACGTAGTCTTCTTTTATCTGCGCCCAGATCTAGTTTGTTTCAAATTTTGGCCACGCCCACCCCGCCCCGTTATAAAATATGTTGAATAACTTTCACATTTTTTAAGATACCGAGTTCTTATTTATAACATCAATTTATATTAGTACTTAATAACTTGAATCTCTGAAATTTACATCAAGATCGAGTTAAAAAATGTTGCATACTTTTCGGATGTTCACTCTCAGGAATGCAGGAACACTGTTAAACATGTTTTTTCATGAATAACGGGTATATCAAAGTCGGTTAGAGCCGACTTTAACTTACGCTCTCGTTGATATTATTGTTAAGCAATAATTCAAGACTTTAAGATGAACTATCCCATTTACAAAAGCAGGTTCGTCTTCAGCATACGAAAATCATTCAGCATCTCCACCAACCCTTTAATATACTGAAAAAGTCTTATGTTGTTGCTTTGTGTTATTGATTCGATTTAATGCAATGTTCACTGCAAAGTATCAATTAAGCGATTTTTATGACGATTACTATTATCCCACCCCAGATACCATTTTGCCATATTTAAGTTTATCTTTTTCAACTCCGTTTGAGTTTTTGCCAACCCTATGGCACTAGGCCAAAGAAGAAGAAGGGGGAGTAAAACAAGTGCGGTGCGTATGTGCGTCTGTTTGGCCGGATATTAAGCTCGTTTGCATATAATTTGCGTTGCAGAAACCGAGAACGGAATCTGAATGAAATCTGCGTCTGAAACAGTGAGCAGAAGTCATTGCAGTTGATGCTCTTGACGGGGCTCTTTCAGGCTGGCCGCGATAAGACCAGAGTGGAGCAAAAGAGGACATTAAGAAGACCAATGTTGGTGCTGGTACCGCTCCAGCTGCTGGTGCTGCTGCCGTTGTTGTTCGAGCCAGTAAAGCAATTAAGTTTGCGGTGGATATCAGAGCGCATGATGATGGGGGGGCTGGAGGTTTTGTCGGCTGCGGTTGTCCCTTTTACTTTTTAGGCCAGGACCATTGTAATTGAGGCTGAAAATTGGTTGCGTTTGGTTAGTGCGAAAACTGACACTTTCTGTGGCATATTTATGGGCGGTAATGAGAAATGGAAATGTGAAATACTTGTGAAGGCATTTAGACAACAGTGGGGATGAGAAAGAAATTATTTGTTCCAGGCGTCCTTTTTTCAAATTAGCATATGGGCATTTCCATGATGTCGAACGGGACCATCGTACACATTTTAAGTTAAAAGAAAGACAGTCAAAATAAAACGGATTTTTAATTTTAAAATGGGCTTATCTTATAACTCATAATTAGCCCAATTATTGGAGGTTAGGCAGATTTTGGGAAATTAGTTCGATTTCAAGACTTAAGCAAACGGCATTCGCACGGGACAATAAACTATTCAAGCTCCGATTTCAGCAAATTAGAAGCCAATTAATTAGTGTGACTAATTTCAGAATGTTTTGTATTTATTTCCGTTAAAAATGGTTTTGATTTAACCCAAAAATGTTTTATGCTTTTATCAAAATTTAATTTTAAGCATTTTTCCAAGGGAGGTCCCTTTCAGTTTAATATATTTATGTGGTTTCAGTGTAATGCGAAGCAAAAACTTGCTCCTACTTGCAATCACATAGTTTCATTCTTTTTGAAATTGTTATAGTCTCTGAGATCGACGCGTTCATACAGACAAACTGACGGACGGACAGACGGACTGTGCTATATCGACTCGGCTGCTGATCAAGACTATACAATCTTTATAGGGTCGGAAATGCTTCTTTCTCACTGTTACTTACATTTGCACAACAACATTTGCACATCCCCTTTGAATGGGTACAGGGTATAAAAAAAGGAAGCGAAGTTATTGTCAAAATGGGAAAAATTGCTCAAGCGCGGCTGTGAATCCGAATTGTCAAAGCAACTCTTGCCATCTACGTCGACCCCACCGACTCTCACAATTCTCGACCCCAAACCAACCACAAGTTCTACTACTGGAAATTGGACACCGCTTCCGCAAGCACTACAAAGCAACGTCGGCACCTCTGGCGATTGACAACTCATTCAAACCGGCATTGATAGGTATGTTCAATTCAATAAGCGTAAGCTAAACCCCCAACAGGCAAAGGCGGGTAATATTACAAACATACATAAAAGTACAGAAAAGAATGCCACTGAACCAACATCAAATGAGACCATTCTCTCTAGAAACAGATTCGCCCTATTAAGCGATACTGTTGATAAAGGCGATCCTAAAGAAGCCAAGCCCAAGCTCCTTCCAATCTACATACGGGAAAATACCTGCCACGCTCTTATTAATAAACTGGTGGAATTGATCGGTAACAACAGCTTCCATGCTATACCTTTGACAAAGGGCAATATCCGAGAAACAAAACTGCATATACGGAAAAACAATTACAAAACAGTTGTAGACTTATTGACCCAAATTAAAAAGAACTTTTACACATATCAGCTTAAAAGCAGCAAGGCGCTCTAAGTTGTAATAAAAGGAGTCGAATCCACAGTTCCAACAAAAGACATTGCATCAGCGCTTCTGGAAAAAGTATTCGAAGCTAAAATAATCATCAATATCATCAACAAAGGCAAATTTCCGCACCCACTGTTTAAAGTGGAACCAAACCAAACCAACCAATTCACTCACTTCTTTAACTCACATGGCAGTAGATTCCTAGCCGCAGGTAATTACAATGCTAAGCAAACACATTGGGGCTCTCGTTTCATAAACCAAAAAGGAAAACAGCTATACGTATAATACACTTATAAGACCAATAAATAAATCACTTATGTATCTCCGGGAAGGCCTACATACTGGCAATTGCAAGATGAATCCTACACATCGGCAGAACTGTCATCTGACCACTCACCTGTTGTTTTTCATTTCTTCGAACAACCACACACTATTGAACGCTCATCTCACCTGACGAACAGAAGAACTTACTAGGTAAAATACAACGAGAGCGTAAGTTAAAGTCGGCTCTAACCGACTTCGATATACCCTTACTCATGAGAAAACATGCTTAACAGTGTTCCTGCGTTCCCTAGGGTGACGATCCAAAAAGTATGCAACATTATTTAGGGTGGGAGGGGGTTGGGTGCTTGGTTCACTTTTTTGCTCAGAACTTGAGAACCGTTCATCCGATCTTTGTCATTTCTTCGGCAAATTGATTCATTTTGCTAATTACTAACTATCTCTAGAAGGTACGAACCGTCTATCTTCAAAACTGTAGGAGATATAACGTTTTTTCCAAATTGCGGGGGCGTGAGGGGGCGTGGCCAAAATTTGAAATAAACTTGATCTGCGTGCAGATAAAAGAAGCATTTGTCCCATACATGTCAAACCTCTATCTCTTACCATCTCTGAGATCTAGGTGTTCATACAGACGGACGGACGGACGGACGGACGGACGGACGGACAGACGGACAGACGGACATGTCTACATCGACTCGGCTGTTGATGCTGATCAAGAATATATATACTTTATATGGTCGGAAATGATTCCTTCTGCCTGTTACATACATTTGCACGACTTTAGTATACCCTTTTTACTCTACGAGTAACGGGTATAAAAAGTAGGTACATACATCAGCGCACACATTAATCAAAACTTATAACTTAAATCGAAAGAAGACATAGATCAGTCCGTCTTAAAACTGGAACTTCTACTGACTGAAGCAGCCCGACACGCAACACCTCAAAGGTCCCTTTTCTCCATATTCAAAACGTTTCACAACCAGCAAGCAAATCGAGCAACTTTTCCAGGAAAAGCGAAGCTTATGACGTGAACGGCAATAATGCCATTCCGCCAAACCGCCACGCGGAAACTAAGTTTCGATTGTGGGATATATCCAAGATCGTAAAGGAGCAACTGAATCATAGGAAATCAGTGGGTCACGACCTAATCACACCAAAAATCATCATTCAACTTCCACATTGTGCATTACACATCATATGCAAAATGTTCAATGCCATAGCATCATGCGGCCTCTTTTCCCAAAGATGGAAGAAGTCTGTCATCATTATGCCAGGAAAAGACAAAACCCAGCCATCGTAATACACACAGAGAAAAATATCCAGTTCTAAAATCATAACCAAATGCACATGATTGTGGTCTGTTTTTTCGTTCATAAAACATGAACGGTAGTCTTGAAATGCGCAAAAGTGTTCATAAAAACATAGGGGAGAGTGGGGGGATGTGATCATAGTTTTGTTTTTCGAACATAACTTAGCCAAAAATAAATATATTTTCATTCTGTAAATTTTGTATTTTAGGTAAAAGATGCACGAAACTTTCCTCATCACTAGTTTAAAAAAATAAATTTTTGGGGTTTTTTATTTGATATTGAAAAAAAGTGACTTTTTTGAAATTTCAAAAATCTGTGGGGTGTTGTGAGCCACCCATCTAAAAGTTCAAAATTCGTGCTTTTAAGCAAATATTCTTTATTAAATGAAATAAATAAAATTTTTTCTCATATTCTGAATGAAGAAATATCAATGAAGAGTGAAAATTGATTGACGGCATCAGGCTTGTTTTCTTTTATATAGGAGCACTTTTTGCTGGTGGCTGTTCTTTTGTTTGCCTTTTTTAATGGGTTTTTAACTTTTTTCTCTGTTTTATTGCGTATCATTGCAATATCCTCTTTGGAAGTCAAAACCAACATTTTTCCAAAGTGGCTCACAACCCCCCATATCTCACTTTTTTTTGGTGATGTCACATAACAAAAAAAAAAAATTATTTAAAAAAAAACATAATTCTATTAAAAAGGCAAATGACCAAAGATATTTCCCTCATACTTACTTTTGGCATTACGAAAGAAATTTTGTATAATATTCACAAGTCAAAAATGAAAAAAAAAAAACTTTTTTTTTTGAAAAAAAAGTCGAGTTCTGGTTCTCAAACTTAAAGAACGTGTTGACTGATCGGTTGCTAGCCAAAAGTTAGATAATAACAAGTGAGAAAGTCGGTCAAGCCCGACTATGTCATACTCTGTACCAAGAGCAGGAGCTAAATGCAACGTTTCTGCTGCGCTCATCTCTAAGTTTCTCTCTCTCTCCCTCTCTCTTTCACTCACACGTTGTTGAATAAAAATGCGGTGTTGGTTGTGTGCGCGTGGGAGGGGGTGGGGGAGGGGGGGAATTTATTTTTGGTCATAACTTGAGAACCGCTCATCCGATATTTATCATTTCTTCGGCAAATCGATACATTTTGCTAATTACTAACTATCTCTAAAAGGTACGAATCGTCTATCTTCAAAACTGTAGGAGATATAACGTTTTTTCGAAATTGCGGGGGGCGGGAGGGGGCGTGGCCAAAATTGAAAATAAACTTGATCTGCCTGCAGCTATAAGAAGCATTTGTTCCATACATGTCAAACCTCTATCTCTTACCATCTCCGAGATCTGTTTGTTCATACGGACGGACGGACGGACGGACGGACAGACAGACGGACAGACAGACGGACAGACGGACAGACGGACATGGCTATATCGACTCGGCTGTTGATGCTGATCAAGAATATATATACTTTATAGGGTCGGAAATGATTCCTTCTTCCTGTTACATACTTTTGCACAAACTTAATATACTCTATGTACCTTCGGTACAGAGTATAAAAAGGGAAACACTTGACATAAACAAAAAGTTTAAATTTATTTTTATTTGTGGCCAATATTCGAGTGGCTCACAACCCCCAGCGGCTCAGAACCCCCCCATTCTCCCCTAAATATTTTAGCTTTTTTATGTTTTCAGTGCTTATCAACATTTATTTATTTCATAGGACCAGAGTGCATTGTAAACAAGTAAGAAAGTCGGTCAAGCCCGACTATAACATACTCTGTACCTGGAGTAGAAGCCGAATGCAATGCTGGTGCTGCGCTCATCTCTAAGTCTCTTTCTCTCACTCTAACTCTCTCTCTCTCTCTTTAAGATTGTGCGGTGTTAGTTGTAATAGGGTGGGAGGGGGTGGGGGGAGGGTGATGTACTTTTTTGCTCATAACTTGAGAACCGCTCATCCGATCTTTATCATTTCTTCGGCAAATCGATACATTTTGCTAATTACTAACTATCTCTAGAAGGTACGAATCGTCTATCTTCAAAACTGTAGGAGATATAACGTTTTTTCAAAATTGCGGGGGCGGGAGGGGCGTGGCAAAAATTGAAAATAAACTTGATCTGCCTGCAAGTATAAGAAACATTTGTCCCATACATGTCAAACCTCTATCTCTTACCATCTCTGAGATCTGTTTGTTCATACGGACGGACGGACGGACAGACGGACAGACGGACAGACGGACGGACAGACGGACAGACGGACAGACGGACAGACGGACATGGCTATATCGACTCGGCTGTTGATGCTGATCAAGAATATATATACTTTTATAGGGTCGGAAATGATTCCTTCTCACTGTTACATACTTTTGCACAAACTTAATATACTCTATGTACCTTCGGTACAGAGTATAAAAAATATAGACAATGGTAAAAAGAAAATAAAAAAAGAACTAGGCCTCGACGGGAATTTGAGCCATATTTCCGACCATATAAAGTATATATATTCTTGATCAGCTTCAACAGCCGAGTCGATATAGACATGTCCGTCTGTCCGTCTGTCCGTCCGTCCGTCCGTCTGTATGAACACCTAGATCTCAAAGATGGTAAGAGATAGAGGTTTGACATGTATGGGACAAATGTTTCTTTTTATCTGCACGCAGATCAAGTTTATTTCAAATTTTGGCCACGCCCCCTCCCGCCCCCGCAATTCGGAAAAAACGTTATATCTTTTACAGTATTAAAGATAGACGATTTGTACGTTCTAGAGATAGTTAGTAATTAGCAAAATGAATAAATTTGCCGAAAAAATGATAAGGATCGGATGAGCGGTTCTCAAGTTATGAGCAAAAATGTGAAAAAACAGTCGAGTTAAAAAGTGTTGCATACTTTTCAGATGTTCACCCTAACGAACGCAGGAACACTGTTCAACATGTTTTTTTCATGAGTAACGGGTATATCGAAGTCGGTTAGAGCCGACTTTAACTTGCGCTCTCGTTTAATTTGATTTTGTCGCTGTCTCTCGCGTGACCTTATTAGCCGTGTGGGCTAAATTGACGTCGTCGTCCGTGTGCTTCAGTTTTCGTGGTCCTGTGTTCAAGTCGCAGACTAGGCAAAGTAATATAATTTTTGAAATTAATCATTTTTATAATTTTCAGCTACAGCGTAAAAAAGATTGTGGTGGTAGTCGGTGCCTTCCTTCCCCGCCCTTACCGAAAAACCAACCACCACCACCCTGAAGGAGGTGGAGGCTCCTCCACATTCACCTATCTTTCTTTAACTATGGTTAATATTTTTTTTTTAGGATCTTAGTCGCCGGCAAATCGAGAACAAAATGTTCTTGAAACGAGCGCATAATGTTTAAAACACAAGCCTTAACCGTTCATGTGTGAGAACAAAATGTTAATGGCATAATGTGAACGAATGTTCATGAATATCGAAAAAGCGTGCTTAGTAGATTATCGTCAACAAAACTTTATGATTTCGTTACAATTCGAACGGATATTTTTCTCTGTGTAGACCAATGAGCCTCCTGTCCAGTTTAACTAAACTATTTAAAAACTGCTATTGCTCAAACTTTCCCCATTTCTGGAAAATCGCAACTTAATACCATCCCATCAATTTGGTTTTAAAGCAAAACACGGTACAATAGAGCAAGTGCAGAGAATCACAGCAGAAATTCGATCCGCCTTTGAATGTAAACAGTACTGTAGTGCAGTATTCCTTGATGTTGCCCAAGCATTCGACAGAGTTTGGCTAGATAGACTTAAATATAAAATAAATACTCTACTACGCCAAAATATTCAAATCGAATGTTTTCTGTACGATCTAATGATTTCTCCTTAGAAGAGTTTGAGATCAAGGCAGGAGTACCTCGAGGAAGGGTACTTGCCCCCACCCTCTATGTTCTATATACGGCCGATCTTCCCACATGCAATTTCGTATCTACTCCACCTTCGCAGACGACACTGCTATACTATGTGCTCCCGCTGCCCTGAGCGAGTGACGTAGATATTACAAAATCATCTTGAACAAGAAGAAGTCTGACTGGCAAACTGGCGAATTAAAGTCAAAGAAAACAAATGCAAGCACATTACCTTCACCCAAAATACTACGGGCTACCCCGCATTGAAGCTCAACAATATTTCAATTCCGTATGAAAAAAATGGTACTCACCTTGGAATACATCGAGACAGAAAGCTGACTTGAGCTAGTCATCTACACTGGCTAATTAACTCCCGCTCTCCACTCAGCTTAGAGCTAAAGGTGTTGTTGGATAACACTAACATAAAACCAGCCTGGCTATATGGCGTAGAACTATGGGAAAACGCATGTTCATCCAGCATCGAAATCATCCAAAGAATGCAAAACAAAATCTTAAGAACAATAACCGGCGCACCTAGATATATCCGGAACAAAAACATCCAGAAAGACCTCAATATACCAACCGTAAGGGACCAAATTGTTGCCGACTAACTAATCACTCAACAATGTTATCATCTTATCGCAATCAATTAGCTAAAGCACTTATCCAAATCAGTAGCCACACCCGGCTAAAAAGGAAATTACTTACCAGCCCAGCGACCAATGTAAGGACCGTCGTACCAACCATCCCTCTTTAACTGAAGGACAAGTTAACAATTTATATCTTACAATTTGAAAACTTATTGTAAGTCTCTGTATGAGAAGATCCAACCGAAGTTTATATACCCTTGGAGCTTGATATGTGCCTGACAGTTTGTATGGCAGCTATACTATATAGTGGTCCGTGTAAAATCATTGAAAACTTATAAATACGGGCGTTGGGAGCTATAACATTGAAAACAAAAAAGTTTTTCTCACTAAGACTTTTTTTCAGACCTTACTTTTGTATGGCAGCTATACTATATAGTTGTCCGATTTTGATAAGGCTTAGTGAAATTATGTGAAATCATTGAAAACTTATAAATACGAGCGTTGGGAGCGATAACATTGAAAACAAAAAAGTTTTTCTCACTAAGACTTTTTTTCAGACCTAACTTTTGTAAGGCAGCTATACTATATAGTTGTCCGATTTTGACAAGGCTTTGTGAAATTATGTGAAATCATTAAAAACTTATAAATACGAGCGTTGGGAGCGATAACATTGAAAACAAAAAAGTTTTTCTCACTAAAACTAGTTTTTCAACCGATCGTTCCTATGGCAGCTATATGCTATATTATTCCGATCCGGCCGGTTCCGACAAATGTGCAGCGTATTTATACCAAAAGACTTAGTGCAAAGTTTGGTTACGATAGCTTTAAAACTGACGGAAGAGATAGCATAGAAACAGACGGACGGACAGACGGACAGACGGACATGGCTATATCAACTCAGCTCGGCATGCTGATCAAGAATATATATACTTTATGTGGTCGGAGATGCTTCCTTCTATGCGTTACAAACATCCGGACAATTTTAATATACCCTCTCCAAGGGTATAACAAGTGCGAAAGTCGGTCAAGCCCGACTATAACCTACTCTGTACCTGGAGTAGAAGCTGAATGCAATGCTGTTGCTGCGCTCATCTCCAAGTCTCTCTCTTTCATTCTCTCTCGCTCTCTCTCTCTAAGATTGTGTGGTGTTAGTTGTGAATGGGTGGGAAGGGGTGGGGCGAGGGAGAAGTACTTTTTTGCTTATAACTTGAGAACCGCTGATTCGATCCTTATCATTTCTTCGGCAAATCGATACATTTAATCTAATTACTATCACTAGAAGGCGCGAAACGTCTATCTTCAAAACTGTAGGAGATATATTGTTTTTACCGAATTGCGGGGGCGGGTGGGTGCGTGGCAAAAAATTGAAAATAAACTTGATCTGCCTGCAGCTATAAAAAACATTTGTCCCATACATGTCAATCCTCTATCTTTTACCATCTCTGAGATCTGTTTGTTCATACGGACGGACAGATGGACATAGCTATATCCACTCAGCTGTTGATGCTGATCAAGAATATACATACTTTTATATATAAAAGAGTTCAACCTGACTAATTGACTGACTGACTGACTGACTGGTGACCGTCGCACAGCCGAAACCATAAAAGATAGGAAGATAAGATTTTCACAGTAGTTTTATCTTATGCTGAAAGTGAGTACTAAGAAAGGATTTTGGAAAATTCTGCCGGGAAATGTGGAAAATTCGCGGAAAACTCTTGTATGAAACTTTTTTGTTTTTCATCCGATCAAGTTCAAACTTATTTTCAAAAATCAATAAAAATAATTCAACATTAACTGCATACCAATCTTCCGGAAAATCAACCACCTCCGGGTGGAAAGATGGTGGTCAAGGTTGCCAGCCATTTGCTCCCAATTCATTTCGAAAGGCAAACTTTTCTTTACAGTTGCGAGAGCAGAGAGCGCACGCAAAACCAAAGCCCAGAGAGCATAAATCGAAGAGAAACGATTTCAATGTGTGCGTGGGAGCAATTGAATTGAGTTACCGATCAGGAGCGTAAGAAAATGAAACGAAATTTGTAACACAATGAATCAAGGCAGAGGAATACGTTTTGTTCCGTTGCCTCGGCAACAACAACAAGACAGAGTACAAATTAAAAAACTACAGTTGCAAATAAAACAAAAACAAACGCAAATACAAAAACTCCAGCCACAATTAAAATAACAGCAACATGAAATAATGTGTGGGTGGGTGGGAAGTGGGAGCGATGTGAGTGGGAATTGGGCGACAAGTGGGTGGGATGTGGGTGGGAGATGGGTGGTAACTGGAGGGGAAGTGGGAGGGATGTGGGTGGGATTTGGGCGGGAAGTGAGGTGGAAGGTGGGCGGGAAGTGGGTGGGATGTGGGTGGGAACTGGAGGGGATGTGGGTGGGAGGTGGGTGGGATTTGGGCGGGGTGTGGGTGGGAGGTGTGTGGGATGTGGGTGGGAGATGGGTGGAAACTGGATGGGAAGTGGGAGGGATGTGGGTGGGAGGTGGGTGGGATTTGGGCGGGAATTGGGTGGGATGTGGGTGGGAGATGGGTGGGAACTGGAGGGGATGTGGGTGGGAGGTGGGTGGGAGGTGGGTGGGATTTGGGCGGGGTGTGGGTGGTAGGTGGGTGGGAGGTGGGTGGGATTTGGGCGGGGTGTGGGTGGTAGGTGGGTGGGAGGTGTGTGGGATGTGGGTGGGAGATGGGTGGAAACTGGATGGGAAGTGGGAGGGATGTGGGTGGGAGGTGTGTGGGATGTGGGTGGGAGATGGGTGGAAACTGGATGGGAAGTGGAAGGGATGTGGGTGGGAGGTGGGTGGGATTTGGGCGGGAAGTGGGTGGGAGTTGGGTGGGAGTTGGGTGGGAACTGAGCGGGGTGTGGGTGGGAGGTGTGTGGGATGTGGGTGGGAGATGGGTGGAAACTGGATGGGAAGTGGGAGGGATGTGGGTGGGAGGTGGGCGGGAAGTGGGTGGGATGTGGGTGGGAGGTGGGTGGGAGGTGGATGGGATTTGGGCGGGGTGTGGGTGGGAGATGGGTGGAAACTGGATGGGAAGTGGGAGGGATGTGGGTGGGAGGTGGGTGGGATTTGTGCGGGAAGTGAGGTGGGAGGTGGGCGGGTAGTGGGTGGAATGTGGGTGGAAAGTGGGCGGGAATTGGGTGATAAGTGGGTGGGATGTAGGCTGGAAGTGGGTGGAAAGTAGGTGGGAAACGGGTGGAAGTTGTGTAAGAAGTTGATTGGGAGTGGGTGGGGTGTAGGTGGGATGGGGGTGGTAAGAACGCAGCAGCAAAGTCGTAACGGTGAAAAAGCAAAGTAGTAAAACGTTGATTTCAAGCCTATGTATGTATGATTTGATTTCTGGGCTCTACAGAGGAAACAAATTTATAGAATGTTTTCAAATTTAATAAATATTTGACTCTCACGATTGACTTCAAACTGATTCTGATATGGGTTCTATACTGTTCAATGCGCAGCGAAGCGCGACGGGCTTTTTGCTAGTACTTTATATAGATTGAAATGATTCCTTCTCCCTGTTACATACTTTTGCACAAACTTATTATACTCTATGACTTTTATTTTTATATATTATGCTGAGGTAAAATATTGTTAGCTATTGGCTCCAGCTGTAAAGTAACTAGCCCTGAAAAGCTTCTCCAACTTTGCCATTCGGACTCGGCGTTAAACTATCTATAACGCCGCCAAAAATATTGATACAGATATTTTTGAAGTATTCAACAACCCTATTTTAGAACTAGGAATCCTTCACAAAAAAACCAACAGTTTGATTGTTTACAT
This sequence comes from Lordiphosa clarofinis, assembly GCA_018904275.1. Classification (NCBI taxonomy): domain Eukaryota; kingdom Metazoa; phylum Arthropoda; class Insecta; order Diptera; family Drosophilidae; genus Lordiphosa; species Lordiphosa clarofinis. The sequence continues at coordinate 705,922 of JAEIGQ010000161.1, read as the reverse complement.
GTGTTTGTATACTAACATCCGAAGCCAAATACATGTGACCGAACGGCCTAATCCCAGATTTCCCATTGCCTACTTGTGGGCTGACTTCAATTTCCAAATTGCCCTGCAGGATGCCTTATTGATTTGAATTGTCTTGAAATTATATCTAATCAGATTTTACTCTATTGTCACCTGCCCCTTTTAAAGCCACTCAAGTGGTTTCAAGTCTGCATCTTTATCTGCCAGTCATTTGGAAGCCAACGAACTAATTGAGTTGCGTGTATTTACGGGCCAAAAATTGACTTCCACTTGGAGAATGCATAAACTGCAAAGTGCAGCAGCAGACTGGATGTCTGCACGGGATGCCAGTGTGGCTCTGGCTGTGGCTTCGGCTATGCCGTTGCCTTTGGTATTTGGGCCAACTTTTGTGAAACAAATTAGTTACACTTTAGTGGGCTCGAGTCTCGACTTCAGTCTGTGACCAGACCAGCACCCGCACATCCAAAGTCCATTCAAGCAAATCGCATTAAGGCTCATTTGTTTTGTCAGCTGCAGCAGCCAACACATTCTATCCGAGTCGATGATGAAGGAAGCGGAAACTAGTGGAACACCAACAGCAGCAACAACAGACAAAAGACAACTGCCAGGAAAACGCAAACCAAATGGCAAATACCCGATGCTCTACACAAACTTCAAACTCTAGCCTCAAGTAAGCCCATTTGTGTTCACTGCTTTTCAATCTCTGAAAACGCCCTGGTTACCGCGCGTTCGTTTATGCCGACAATATTAACATCATCGACATATGCAAGTAACATTGTAAATGTAAAATTGGCTATTTTGACATCAAAGGTATCGTCCACCATGAATTTGTTCCTCCTTGCCAAACCGTCAAAGTGAAGTTTTACGTGGAAGTTCTCAAGAGACTCGTTTTCACTTGGAACTTGCTCATTTTCGCTCATTTCGCTCATCCCTGTCCTGACTCTCCAGGTGCTCAGAGACAACTGACCTGCCGCTCGTTCGTTATCTAAAAAACGCCAAAGTACAGTCGCGGCGGAAGAAAATCAGTCCTATTACCTTTAGGACAAACCCTGTAAGCACAATTTTTTGCACAAGAGAAAGAGACATACAGTTTAATGTCGATTCCGAACGGTAAAGTTTGAAAAACTTTTTTATGGCTAGTTATCACGGAGCAATAAGTATTAGAGAGAAAATTTAATCTGTTAGAAATTAGTCTTGCTTTGTACATTTGTGTCAGTTATCCACTTTCACTTACGCTGGTCGTCTCGCTCTAAATACAGTGGCTGCTGGCTCTATAAAGTATATTTTTGGGCATTATCGTTTAGCATTAGAAAAATTGAGAGGCAGCGCAAATTTTCTCTCTAATACTTATTGCTCCATTTAGTTACTTTACTGCCAATTGCTAATTGCTGGTGAAGGTGACCGGATGTGAAAAAAATTATTGTTTAAAGAAGAAAAACAACCTTTTTTTATTAGATGCTCCGAGGCGGGATTGAACCCACGCCTCCCGCTCAGCAGGCCGACACACCAACCGCTGCGCCACAAACGGGCATCCAGCAAGTAACATTAAATCATAATAAAAGATATTTCTTTAGCCTAACATTTTTGGCTAAATTACTCGTCTTTCTGCATAAATAACATTTATGGTCGATTTAATGATTTTTATACCCGTTACTCGTGGAGTAAAAAGGGTATACTAAAGTCGTGCAAATGTATGTAACAGGAAGTATTTCCGACCCTATAAAGTATATATATTCTTGATCAGCATAAACAGCCGAGACAATTAAGCTATGTTTGTCTGTCCGTCCGTCTGTCTGTCTGTTTGTATGAACGCGTCGATCTCAGAGACTGTAATTAATGGAGCCACAAGTTTTGGCATGTATTTAGGTGTATACTGTAGCCACATCGAGTTTGTTTTAGATTTGGAAAACTCCACATTCTCCATCATTTAGCAGCGAAAAACTGTCACTCTCTATGTGTAAACGCATTTATCTCAAAGGCTATAAAAGGTAGAGCCACAATTTTTAGCATGTATGTAGTTGTATACCGTACCCAGATAAAGTTTGCTCCAGGATTGGCAGATTCCTCCTCCATCTTCTTCTAACCGCGAAAAAGTGTCAAAGCTACAATTTTTAAGTTTGAATCTAGTGACTTAATATATAAGGTTGTCAAAAAAGTCTTGCGGTATTTTTATTGAATTTTTAATTGTTCATAAAATTGGTTATAATAATGCGATTTAAGTCAAATATGCGCCGTTTTGTTCGATGACGAGTTCCCAACGAGATGCCAACTTCATAATGCCTCTCTTATAGAAGCTCGCTTCCTTATTGGCAAAAAACTCGGAGAGCCAATTTTCACAGGACTCTCTTGTGGCCAACTTCCGACTACCAAGCTTGTTCGCCATGGACAGAAATAGGTGGTAATCACTTGGTGCGAGATCCGGACTATACGGTGGATGCAAAAGAACCTCCCATCCGAGCTCCCGGAGCTTCTGGCGCGTCACCAAAGATGGAAGACAATTCGGCCTCTGTTGATCAAAGATGGCCTCTTCTGCATGAGTGCTGCATTCAAGCGGTCCAGTTGTTGGCAGTACAGGTCCGAATTAAGCGTTTGGCCATAGGGGAGCACCTCATAGTGGATGATTCCCTGCCAATCCCACCAAACACACAGAAGAACCTTCCTGGCCGTCAATCCAGGCTTGGCCACCGTCTGGGCAGCTTCACCGCTTTTCGACCACGACCGTTTGCGCTTCACGTTGTCGTAAGTGACCCACTTTTCATCGCCAGTCACCATCCGCTTCAAAACGGGTCGATTTTGTTGCGATTCAGAAGCGATTCGCATGCATCCATACAGGCAAAAATATTTTTTTGCGTCAAGTCGTGTGGCACCCATACATCGAGCTTCTTTTTGAATCCAAGCTTCATCAAATGGTTTATAACGGTTTGATGACTCATGCCCAGCTCTTGGCCGATGCTACGGCTGCTACTATGCCGGTCTCTTTCGATCAATTCAGCGATTTTATCGCAATTTTCGACGACAGGCCTTCCGGACCGTGGCGCATCTTCGATCACCTCTGCACCAGAACGAAAATGTTGAAACCATCGTTGTGCGGTTGAAATGGAAACTGTATCGAATCCATTAACTGCACAAATTTTATTGGCAGCATGAGATGCATTTTTGCCTTTATCGTAGTAGTACTGTAAAATATGCCGTATTTTCTTTTTATTTTGCTCCATGTTTGCGACGCTTTAACTCACGAACGACTAAAAACAAACAACAATAAATCAAACACGTGTTAGCGCGTGAAAAGAGCTTTCCAAAAGCTCTAGCGTGAACCGATGCGACGAATACAACTAGAACTACGCGCTTGCAATGACAAGCTTGCGGAAATACTGCAAAACTTTTTTCAGTGAGGCCAAATATGTATCTATTCTGTGTACCACAATGAGATCCGAGCAAAAACACCGAAGATATGCAAGTGCGCCTGCTCATTTATTGAAATAAATTTTTAAATAAAAGGAGATCAAAGATATAGAAACCACATTTCTTGGGACAGGGTATTTTGCTGTCGGGGCACTCGACCGGTGTCCAACTGGTTTGGAAATAAAACTGGCGAAGAACAGGGTTGTCTACTAAGTCCACTGTTATTCGCACTTTACATCGATGACATATTTCACTGGATAAGAGGTGGAGTTTCGGTAGGAGAAACACACATAAGAGTTCTCATGTACGCGGATGACGTGGTTCTCATGGCAGATTCGCCGGAGATGCTGCAGGAAATGCTGGATGACGTCTACAACTACTGCTGTATTTGGGTTTTCACAATTAATGTTGAGAAAATCAAAGTTCTACCCACATGGAACAACACAGAAAGGATCAAAAGCAATGAAAAGTGGCACATTAACGGATCGGAAATCGAGAGAGTTAAATTCTTTCAGTACCTGGGGGTAACGATATCATCAAATATGCCACTCAGCAACCATTTGCAACATCGCAATATTCAGAGCAAGATGCGAATTGCTAGATCTGAATAACAGACGCTTCGCTAGCCATTTCATAGGAGTATGTCTGATTCTTAGCGAAGTCAGAAAACTATACTTGCAACAGACACAGCTCTCATCGAAACAGATTGTCATCATTCTGAAGATTTTTAGCTTAGACAATGTTAAAAAAAAAACCGCCATTTTCGTTCTACATACAAATGACAAAGCTAGGTATTTTCCTCGATTTTATTTCCATATTTGTATAAATTTTTCACTGTATATTTAAACCTGGTTATGTTAATTTATTGAATAAAATCGCACTTCTACTAGTAATTACAGATAACACTATGTCACAAAATTTGAAAAGTTTTTGTATCCCGCACTTTTAGCAATTGATTCTAATGTAAAATTGCACGCTGAATTCAAATCTCAATTTTACTGATTTGAAAAAAGGTAGGTCTACTAAAATGCCATTTTCTCTGGTTTTAATCCACCGATATGTATAAACTGGAACAAAATTAAAGATAATATAATTATTTCTTAAAAAACGAAAGTTGTTTAAAATCCAATCATAAATTACGAAGTTATGGCACTTCAAAGTTGGATTTTTGAAAATGTTTGATAATTTTTAATTTTTTGCTGCCTTTCATTAAGATTTTTTCAATCTTACCATAAAAATTGCTCAGGTCTCAGATATTGACAGGATTGGGTAATCTCTTACGAACATTTCTTGCCCTTGCCCATTACATAAGGATCAACTATTTAGAAGCCGGGATCAAAAAATTGTTGCATTGTGTAATTAACTAAAGCTTAAACACTAAAGCTCTTTACTTTAACTCAACTTTCACTTTTACTTTTAACAATGACTCGATGGGCGTGTTCAGCAGAATAACAGAGTAGGTATTAGAAAAAACTTATGCATAAAACTGTTTCTCCTATTAAACGCAGCAGCATCTCTTTAAATAACGTACTATTTCTTTGATACATGGTCCGGTATTTTAAGACCAATTTTTACATGATCAGGGAGCATGTCTTTCTGCAGAACACAGCCATTATACTTAATCTACTGCGCCACACAGAGATGGGTTTCTGATTAATTTGGCGTAACAGATTAGTGGAGTTTAATGCAAAAGTAATGATTTATTTTAGAAATAATGAGTATTTTTAAAAACATTAAATATTGCCCATTTATACTCAACCTTTTTAAAAATTCTGCCATCCACATTTTCCGACTACCCCAAGAATCCAGTTCTCTTTGAACTGACCCTACACAGAACTTACCAAAATAATTAATAATACTTGAAGACTTTCGATACAACTTGGTATGCTTCTTCCAAAATCCTCTCGGCCTATTTTACACTTCCTACCCAGTTTGTTTAGTTGAAACTTTTCTCCTTTTGGGGTGGTGCACACATACTTATTTGGCTTGCATCATTTTGTTGGTCTGGTACGAGTATTTGCCGTACGTGGTCGACTGATAACATCAGAGGAAGAACCCTTTCGCCCACACCTCGCCCCCCACTCGCCAATCTCCCTCGCTCTTGTTGAGCCAATATCCTTTCCTTGGATTCCCAGCAAACATTGGCGCCCGCAAAACTTTTCGTTTTCTTCGTTGAACAAAAGTCTCAAATTTGTTCCCCAAATGCAAACTGTCGCTTGGCTGCTTGGCTGGGCCTTATCAACAATTGGCCGTTAGGAGGAAGAAGAAGGACCAAGGAATAGTTTTAAGCTGCTTAACAGCTTCTTTGCATGCGAAAGTTTTGTGTCGGACATGGGGCAACTTGATTTAGTGCTCTCCTGACCTCAGTTTAAATATAAACAGGCGCGTCTTTGGGCAAAAAGTTTCTGGCGCTTGCGGAGACCAAGTAAAGACATAAATGGGATTATGATCTTATCACGTGCCCAACAGGCAGGCAGGCCCTGGCATATTGGTACATTATAATAACACCTTCCTGGATGGCGACCGGGCTGCCTGGTTGGACAAACAAGTTTTGCGGCTCAGCTTTGTCAAAGATTTATTTCTTGAGGTTAAGCAACGGCTGCAGCAATTCTCCACTGCAGGCAAATTTTAAGTACATTTTCTGGTTAGTTGAGAGGTGCGGGTGCCGGCGGGGGTGGGGCCATCTTTAATTAAGAGCGGATTAGTTTTGGACATGGGTTCGATTTTTGCCACACTCAGACAAAGTCTGTGCTGGTCCAATCTTTGCTCTTTTTTGGTTTTACTCTGATTTGCATCTGCGGTTTTTGCCACCACCAGGCACGCAGGCAGCTGGCTTCATTAGACAACTTTCCCCCTGCCTGCCCACCCCATATATAACGCTTTTCTTGAGTCAGACTTTTTGAGTGCGCCATTAAAATTTAATGCTTGTAGAAGAGATCAAGTCGAGTTGCGTTCTCCAAGATTAGCTGTCAAAAGTTGTTCAATTTAATTTCACCCCCCGCCCCGCCACCACGCCTAATGTTCGTGTTGCCAATTTTTTGTACGTTCGTATCTAACATTTTACGCTTTTTAATGGTTTTGGGAAATTGCACGCTCCGTTTAGGCGGCGGCTCGTTAGAGGAAGAAGCCACTGCGAGTCATCAAGTATGGTTATTGATAAGAAGGGTGTTCCATTGATGGGTATGGGGATGGCAAGGCTGACTCACGTTCTTAGTGGCCAGAAAAGAAGCTGTAAGGCAATTAGTTTCTATAGTTACGGGCAGACAATGAAGCAATTGGCATTGGACAATTTATGCAGAAGAATAAAAGTTGCCAAATGGATTTCAGTGCCGGTGAAACTCTAATATTTATTGACAGGCACTTGCCAATTATGCAACGAGAAAAATCATGATATTTTTCATATCAGAGTAAGGCTACCTTCACACTGTTGGACACATGAGACATGATATTCCAGTAGTCCTGCTTTAAATAACTTGTCAAATTCATGGAATTTCATAGGGAAATGCAGGCCTTCTAGATTATCATGTACTCATGTGTCGAAGAGTGTGAAGGCAGCCGATATGTTCATATCTGATAATAAAATATTGTAAATTTATAGATGACTGTTCTCCGGCTCGAGGTCAACTTTGGTATTTGATTTATATGTTAAGCATCATTCAGAAACTATTTAATATTAATTTAAGTGAATGATTTTCTTTTGGATCAGAAAGATGTTATTTTCTTGCCAAATAAAATGCAAATATTGATAATTTTGAAAGCTTCATTTTAATAAGCAGAATATTTAAATGAATTTGATCTTATTTATTTATGTGTGAATATTGTGACTGTGACACTTTTTTAGCATTCTACTACTATACAAAGGAAACGAGAAAGGCAAAGCTAACTTCATCTGTGCCGAAGTTTTAATACACTTGAAAACGCTTGTTTCAACGGTTAGCGGCTTCGACCAAACTTCGTAGATCAGCTTAAAAACATTTAATATTACCCATGACCGTCATTGAGAGCAGTAATATTGATAAAAAAAAAACAAGTTTTTCTCTTTTTAAAACACATTTTCCGAGTGATCATTTGTATGGCAGCTACAAGAAGTAGTCATCCGATCCTGTCAGCTCCGACATATTAGCAGCGTTCAGACAAAAGAAGAATCTTTGCAAAGTTTCAGCTCGATAGCTTCAAAACTGAGGGACTAGTTCGCGTAGAAACAGACAGACGGACGGACGGACAGACGGACGGACAAAGCTTAATCGACTCAGCTCGTCACGCTGATCAAGAATATATATACTTTATGTGGTCGGAGATGATTTCTTCTATGCGTTGCTAACTTCTGGGCAATATTATAATACACTATTCAAGTTTATAAAAAACTTCAGATTCATATTGATATTCACTGGTTAAAGCTTAGTATACACTTCCACCAAAGACTCGCCAAAACAAAAAACTCCATATAAAAAAAACTCACAAAAATTTTTGTGCCAAAAAATAAAATACTAGATCCGTAGTTTTTGTATTTTTATCGATAGCTCCCTGAATAATTAATTTTAATTATTTCAAGAGGTATCAGACATTGCCGATACACAAATATGCGTAATCGGGTGAAATTTGGATAATTTTCCCATCAATGATTGAGCGCAATATTCAAAGTAAGGTACAAAACACCGTGAGACTTCAATCAGACTTAAACTGGGTTATAATTATGAATTTAATCATTGCAAAGTGTCATAGCTGCTCATCAGGCCCAGTAGCCAGGGTTTGGCCATGAAGAACGCATGTTTATAACTTGTATTTATTGATTGTAAAACTTATAGTTTAAAATTAAACCAAAAGCTACGGTCTTGGCAAAGTGACCATTTTACATGCATACATCTTAATATCTGGTCACATTGTCCCAAAACAAAAGAATTGTCACTTTTGGTATTTTTGTTTTGGCGAGTCTTTGGTGGAAGTGTATACTAAGCGTAAACGAGAGCGTTAGTTAAAGTCGGCTCTAACCGACCTCAATATACCCGTTACTCATGAAAAATCATGTTTAACAGTGATCCTGCGTTCCTTAGGGAGACCATCGGAAAAGTATGCAACATTTATTTTAGGGTGGGAGGGGTGGTAGTGGGGGGGCTTGGTTGACTTTTTTGCTCATAACTTGAGAACCGTTCATCCGATCTTTACCATTTCTTCGGCATATCGATTAATTTTGCTAATTACTACTTTTCTCTAGTAAGTCTATCGTCTATCTTCAAAACTGTAGGAGATATAACGTTTTTTTCCAAATTGCGGGGGCGGGAGGGGGCGTGGCCAAAATTTGAAACAAACTTGATCTGCTTGCAGATAAAAGAAGCATTTCTCCCATACATGTCAAACCTCTATCTCTTATCATCTCTGAGATCAAGGTGTTCATACAGACAGACGGACGGGCGGACGGACAGACGGACATGTCTATATCGACTCGGCTGTTGATGCTGATCAAGAATATATATACTTTATATGGTCGGAAATGCCTGTTTCATACATTTGCACGACTTTAGTATACCCTTTTTACTCTACGAGTAACGGGTATAAAAATAGAGGCAAGCTAACTTCGGCTCGACCGAAGTTTATATACCCTTGGAGCTTAATATGTGTGTAGAGAGAGAGAGAGATCGAAGTTGCTGTGTTTTTGTCGGGCTCCCAATTGCTTGCCAAGTTTTCACATTTACATCCATCGAAACCAAATAACCTGTCGACATACCAGAGGAGGCACCATCGCAGCACGCCGGAGAACCAGAGTTGGCAACACGGTCGGCGGCTTGGAAAATATATTTGCATTTGCAAAACTTCAATTGGGCGTCCCTTACCAACAACAACAATACACCGGTGAGATATTTTTGCCCATTTTATTGGTTCTTTGAGAGAGACAACAAAAACAGGAGCAGCTGATCTGCACTTACATTGGGCTGTGAGACGCGAAATCACTACCAAACCGACGCAACAGCTGATAGCGAAGACACAAACCATTTACGATCTTAGCAATTGGCGCGCTATTTAAATCGCAATATGACAGGAAAAGGAGGTTTAATGCGCACTCCCCCAATCGTACCGTCGCAAAACTTGGGTACCCCAACTCAAACAACCAAAAGAGGGCGGCTGGAATTCTCGCCTTGCGAACCCACAATGCACGATCTAATGGCGGTGTTAAAAAATGTCGCCACGAAGGATGACGTGGCCGAGATCAAATATCTGTTTGGTGTGCTTTCTGTGCAAATACAAACGCTGAAGGAGGAAAATAATGTTCTAAGATCGGAAATTGAACAGATCAAACGTACTGCAGCTGCTGATCATAAAGAGCTTATTAGGATCATCGAACAAAATAAGAGAAAAAATCTTATTTTTAGGGGAATCAAAACGGAGGGCCCACCAAAAGAGGAGATAAAACGAATATGCAGAGAGAAGCTAATGTTGAACCACGTCCAAATTAAAGAGACGCGCATAATTTATAAGCGAGAAAATCAAATGGGGATTATCGCAGAAATGGATTCAGAAGAGTCAGTTAACGCTGTGCTGAAAAATGCAAATAAATTGATTGGTACGACCATTTATGTGGAACAAGACCTCAGCGATGACAGGCAACAACAAAAGCGGGCTCTTATTGGGCCTAAAAGACAACTGATAGCCATGGATGGCTCACACCGAATTGCCGTAAGAAATGATAGTATCCGCATTGGAACAAAATGGTTAAAGTTTAACCAAAACCTGGAGCTAGCGAGCATGGATCAAAAGGCAGCAGAAATTCTCACAGAAATATATGGCGATAAAATAAATGGCATGTCACTTGATTTTAAGTCACTCCTAGAAAGCAGTATCCAAAAAAACCAAGTAAGAATATATGCCTCTCTCAAATTGTAAACGTGCCAGTATCGTCCCCTTGTAATGATCAGATTTTAAATGTCTTGGGTTACAATGTCCATGGGGCTACCCAATAAGTTACTACATCGAAGTTTTTTCACCTTCATCGAGCAAAGCGACGTTTTTGCCTTATGGGAGACACATGTGGAGGCAGAGCAAATACAAAATTATGCTTTTCTGTCTAAAGCCTTTATAACTTACTGGGAACCAGCAAGTAGATGCAGTCGTTTCGGACGAGCTATAGGTGGTATAGTTATGGGTGTCAGCAGAAAGTTGGCAGAGAACGGTATAAGGCCCAGTCATGAAACACTTTGTGGAATTCAGCATATTATACCTTTATACCTCAGACCGGCTACTTGGGCAGCAAACCTCGATCAGATAAGGGAGTTATTTGAACAAGAAATAGAAAATGCAATAGTGATTGGCGATATTAATGCGCGCATTGGTGGCGAGCAACAATATTTGAATGAAGTCATGATAGAAACGTTTATAAATGGTGTGGATTCAAGACATTCTAAAGATGCAACTGTAAATGCAAATGGAAGGAAATTTCTGGACTTTGCAGATGACAGAGGACTGACAATTTTAAATGGCAGAACAAAAGGCGACTTCGATGGAGATTTTACCTTTATAAACAGAAACGGAAGCTCAGTTATAGATGTATGTGCAGTTGACGGAGCGATACTAGAGCGTGTGATAAGCTTTGAGGAGGAGAGCAAAATCTGGTCGGACCACATGCCTCTCCTGCTGAAACTTATTTTATTGGATTCGACAACATCTGGCCAGAAGCCAAACTTGTTGCAAAACTGCCGTGGTACGACAAAAAAGCAGAAGAGTACAAGAAAAATGTCCAGAAACATGTAAATGTGCTGCAAGCTGAAAAGCAAGAGTTGTCCATTAAGGACATTGTAACTGCAATTAAAAAAGCGACGCCGTGCAACAAGGGTAGTTATTCAGTCAATTTTAATAAGAAATGGTTTAACGCCAAATGCTATAGGAAGAGGCAGAATGTGTTTTCGGCATTGCACAATTTTAGAAGAACAAACACTGCAGAAGACAAATGGATTTACACAAAGGCGCAACAGGAATATAAAGTGTTATGCGAAAGTAGCAAAATAGAGTATGATCGAAATCTTGAAGCGCGCATTACCTCAATAGGGAATAGCAAAGACTGGTGGAGGATAGTCAAAGAAATTAGAGGAGTCAGTCCGAAAATAAGTTCTGAAATAGCTGCGTGAAATTTCAGAAATCACTTCAATAATCTGCTTAAAGCTTAGTATACACTTCCACCAAAGACTCGCCAAAACAAAAATACCAAAAGTGACAATTCTTTTGTTTTGGGACAATGTGACCAGATATTAAGATGTATGCATGTAAAATGGTCACTTTGCCAAGACCGTAGCTTTTGGTTTAATTTTAAACTATAAGTTTTACAATCAATAAATACAAGTTATTAACATGCGTTCTTCATGGCCAAACCCTGGCTACTGGGCCTGATGAGCAGATATGACACTTTTGCAATGATTAAATTCATAATTATAACCCAGTTTAAGTTTGATTGAAGTCTCACGGTGTTTTGTACCTTACTTTGAATATTGCGCTCAATCATTGCTGGGAAAATTATCCAAATTTCACCCGATTACGCATATTTGTGTATCGGCAATGTCCGATACCTCTTGAAATAATTAAAATTAATTATTCAGGGAGCTATCGATACAAATACAAAAACTATGGATCTAGTATTTTATCGGTATTTAATCGAGGCCTTTTTGTTTTGAGTGTGGACTGCCACCAAAGAGACTGCTAAAGGATTTTGGCACAAAAATTTTTGTGAGTTTTTTTTATATGGAGTTTTTTGTTTTGGCGAGTCTTTGGTGGTAGTGTATACTAAGCTTTACCCTCAACAAAACGCCATGGAGTTTCATTATGCACCGATGTATATCGCGGATCCAGACTTAGATGCAATGATAACAATGGAGGAACTATTGGCAGCACTAAACAAAGCCAAGTCTAATGAAGCTTCTGGAGAAGACAAAGTTCCGTATGAGTTTTACAAAGATGCACCCAATGATATGCTCAAACAATTAGTCACTATTTACAATAGAGACTTTGATAACGACTGTTTGGAAAAATCTTTGTCAACAGTATTATATTTCCAATACATAAACAAGACCATTGCAGTCGAGTTAGCTCGACTTCAAAATACCCTGTACAATTGACAAACACAAACATACACAAACAAACACACACGCACACATACACACAAACGCGCCCTCACACACGCGGGCGCAAGCAGCAAACCTAATGCGTAATTAGCAAAGCGTGGGGGGGAGGGGGGTGCAAAAATTGTTTCATTAATAACTTCTGTGTTTTTGCTCAGATTTCAATGTGCTTTTCAGAATAGATAGATTATAGGCCTAAGATAATATATATTAAGCGACGATGTTGTAACTTTAAAATTGTGGCTCTGACAGTTTTTTGCGGTTTAAGGGGGGAGGGGGGGAAATTTTGCAAATCTGAAACAAACTTGATCTGCGTACGGCCTATACCTATGTACATGCAAAAATTTGTATCTCTATCTCTTATAGTCTCTGAGATCTACGCGTTCATACAGACAGACGGACAGACGGACGGACGGACAGACGGACAGACGGACAGACGGACAGACGGACATGGCTAAATCGACTCGGCTGTTGATGCTGATCAAGAATATATATACTTTATAGGGTCGGAAATGTTTCCTTCTCCCTGTTACATACATTTGCACAACTTCTCATGATCCCCTTTTACCCATTTTCAATGGGTACAGGGTATAAAAAGGAGATATCAATGACCCGATGAACTACTGAGGTATATCCTTTATGAACTGCGCTGCGAAGCTACTAATAAGTATATTGTCGACGAGACTAACAACGTGGGTGGAAAAGCACGACAAATTAAACGAGTTTCAAGCAGGATTTCGGCGTGGGTACTCAACGGTCGACAACATATTCAACTTAGCCTCTATAGTCCGCATTAAATTTGAAGAAAAATTTAAAGTGTATGCTTATTTTGTAGATTTTAAGGCCGCCTTTGATCGAGTACCCCGCAAACATCTCATATACAAGCTCCAGAGACAAGGTGTATCAACCAAAATGATACAGTTTATCGAAAAGTATACTCCCAAACGTATTGCGCTGTTTGGACTGGGTGCGAGCTTTCTGAGAAGTTCGAAACAATTAACGGAGTAAAGCAAGGATGCCTTATGTCACCGCTGCTGTTTGCGCTGTACTTAGATGATCTGCACGAACACTTAGGAGGTGGCCTGTATATCGACAACACAAACATAAGGGTATTAATGTACGCAGATGACATTGTGATGGTAGCAGACAATCCCTTAACCCTCCAGCGAATGATCCATAACCTCGAGACATACTGCATATTGTGGGGCATGGAAGTCAATAAGGCAAAATCCGAGATTATGGTTTTTAGAAAGGGCGGCAGACTGGCAGCATCGGAGAACTGGACGTTTCAGGAGGAACAGGTCAAGGTGAAACCGGAGTACAAATACCTTGGGGTTATCCTGACACCAACAATTTGCTTCAAGAAGCATGTGGCAGCCAGGACAAAAGAAGCAAATGCGAGTATAAACTCGGTGTGGGCGAACTTCATCAACAAAGGTACAGTGAACCTAGCATCTAAATGGAGAATCTTTAACTCAGTGAGCAGAACAGTACAGTGCTATGGAGCACAAGTCTGGGGTGGAGAAATAAAGGAAGAAGCAGACCAATTGCAGCGATATTTTCTAAAGAGAATACTCAAGCTACCAGAAAGCACACCGAACTACATATTGGGAATTGAAGCAGGACTAGAAGATGGACACATCTATAGTCTAACACTTCATCTCAAATACCTGTCAAGAATATTATTTGGGTATGAAGATTCTAGACTCCCGCATATCCTCGCTGAGAAAATGATGCGAAATAATTCGGGGTGGTTTGCGAGGCTTAGAGAAATGTTCGCGTATCATGGCATATCACTCGGAGACAACCACTCGCTCTCAGATTGGATTGACCACAATGTTCGGTTCCTAAACGCATCAAAAGCAGATAACCGCATGCAGCACATGAACAAGGCGTTAGTAAGTGCAACAAGGATATATAAGGACCTTAATTATGCAATTGGACATACATACTGCCACGAGTTCTTTAAGTAAAGCGAGATTACTTGGATAATGAAGGCCAGAGGAGATCTATTATGGTTAAAAAGCTGCCCAAGAAGAATAGTAAATGGAGGAATTGGCTCACTCTGCAATATGAATGAGCAGGAGGATATGCATCATTTTGTGGGCCGATGTCCAATACTGAGGGAATTTCGTAGGCGATACTTTAAAACTTGTACGTTTACTGAAGAAGAGGTGTTTATGACCCTGAATGGGGGGATGGGATGGAATAACCTGGCGAGTTACATAGAGATGGCTTCATATTATAGAAGAAACGTTATAAATGAAAATTTTTAAATATTTATAAAAAAAGGATAGGCTTAAATATGTAAATGTTTTTATTTTTTTTTTTTTTTGCTGTTAGGGAAAGTTATCCCAGTCGAGTCTACTAGGGATTTATTTATTTATTTAGTCGACAAAAAAAGGCTGTCAACTCAATTTCACATACGTTATAAAAAATCCTTATTGACTAAGAAAGGGGAGTTTTATTTGCCCGTCCGGCCAGCTATGCCCCGATTCACAGCCAACTGTAGTCAGAGACGTTTTTAGAGCTACCAAAAGCTTTAATGATATAGAGCTAGAGAAGAGGAAAAAAAAAACCAGAATAGAGGCAAAGGAAAAAAATAATAATAAAACTAAAAAATAAATAAAGATATAAAGAGAAAAAATTTAGGAGAAAACAATAAAAAAAAAAAAAAAAAAAATAAAAAAAAATACTAACTAAAAGTGAAATTTAAGACTAATTAAAAATACCTAATTTATAAACTATACTTAAAATAAAATAACTAGAAATCTCTGACCCGGTGGGGGAAGATTTTTTAGCCAGTCCGGCCAGCTATGCCCCTACTCACAGCCAGGAGTGGTCAGAGATTTCCCCTAAGATAATTATAGAGATATGTTTTTAGAGAGAAGAGAGAGAGATCTGTTGAGAGCAGGTGATAGAGATCGTTATAAATTTGACATAAGACTCGAAATCGATTGTGCTTTGCATAATCAGTTGTGCATCTAGGCAATACTAATGGAAAATAGTTTCTGGTTGGCCTAGAAGGAACGGAGAAGTTAAGGCGACCTAAAAGTTCAGATGAATCTACATCACCGATAACACTATGTCACAAAATTTGAAAAGTTTTTGTATCCCGCACTTTTAGCAATTGATGCTAATGTAAAATTTCATGATGAATTTAAATCTGCTCTCAGAAATGTGAAAAGTAGAACGGTTTTTGAGATATCGCGAAATTTTCAATTTTAGTGTTTTGAAAAAAGGTAGGTCTACTAAAAATGCCATTTTCTCTGATTTTAGTCCACCGATATATATAAACTGGAACAAAAATTAAAGATAATAAAATTATTTCTTAAAAGTCGACAGTTGTTGTAAATCCAACCATAAATGACGAAGTTATGGCACTTCAAAGTTGGATTTTTGAAAAATTTTTGATAATTTTTAGTTTTTTGCTGACTTTTATTGAGTTTTTTTCAATCTTACCATAAAAATTGCTCAGGTCTCAGATATTGACAGGATTGAGTAATCTTTAACGAACATTTTTTGCCCTTGGTCATCAAAATCGGATGAAAAATAAACGCTATATTCACAATTAAGTAAACATACCTCTGTTTGAGAGTATTTTTTTGCTAGTTTTTTCAGTATAAAAATCACATCTTAGCAAGCCAAATAAGAATAAACGTTGATCATTAGGAGTTTGTATTGCAGTTCAAAATTGGATAAAAGTACTCAAATGATGTAGACCGCTTTTTTTTTTGTGCAGACTGTGTGTTTCTCGCAACAAGAACCAGCAATAGTCTCCCATCATTGCCGGATCCCACTTGCCTTGGTAGCGGAACTCCGTCTGCTGCATTTGCTGATGGAAGCGTTCGCCATGCTCGTCGCTTTCGTCGCCTAGGTTGTCCGGGAAAAAATCCAAATGGGAGTGCAAAAAGTGAATTTTTAAGGACATATTTACACCTTTAAAAATAAAAAAAATAAAATTGGTAAATATAAAAACTCGATGAAAAACAGACTGAGATTATACCAATTTTTTTGTAGTTTTCCAATAAATCATCAACAATTTCTTTATAGTCCTCACTTCTTTTGCTTCCCAGAAAACTAGACACTACTGCGCAAAATGATTCCCATGCTTTTGCCTCGTCTGCTGATAGTGCCGAGTAAAATTCTCTGTCGCTCATTAGCTTTTTGATTTGCGGACCCACAAATACGCCTTCTTTGATTTTGGCGTCAGAAAGTTGTGCGAATCGTCCTTTTAAAAATTCAAATGCCGCAAAATTTTCATTTTTATGGAGAGCTTTAACGAAGTTTTTGAAGAGACCAAGCTTAATATGCAACGGAGGGAGAATAATTTTGTCCTTTTGAACTAGGGGCGGAAATTTTAAGTTATCTTCTCCGACTACAAAATTGGCCCTTCCATCCCAGTCTTTACGCAAGTAATGTTCACTGCGATCTCGGCTGTCCCATCTGCACAAAAACAGCAATGCTTTGTCCATCCTTGTTGCAAGCCTGTTACCATTGCTCAACTTTCAGATCGGCACAGTTTTTCCACCGGTGAACTGCAATACAAACTCCTAATGATCAACGTTTATTCTTATTTGGCTTGCTAAGATGTGATTTTTATACTGAAAAACTAGCAAAAAATACTCTCAAACAGAGGTATGTTTACTTAATTGTGAATATAGCGTTTATTTTTCATCCGATTTTGATGACCAAGGGCAAAAAATGTTCGTTAAAGATTACCCAATCCTGTCAATATCTGAGACCTGAGCAATTTTTATGGTAAGATTGAAAAAAACTTAATAAAAGGCAGCAAAAAATTAAAAATTATCAAAAATTTTTTCAAAAATCCAACTTTGAAGTGCCATAACTTCGTCATTTATGGTTGGATTTACAACAACTGTCGTTTTTTTAAGAAATAATTTTATTATCTTTTATTTTTGTTACAGTTTATACATATCGGTGGACTAAAATCAGAGAAAATAGAATTTTAGTAGACCTACCTTTTTTCAAAACACTAAAATTGAAAATTTCGCGATATCTCAAAAACCGTTCTACTTTTGACATATCTGAGAGCAGATTTGAATTCAGCGTGAAATTTTACATAAGGATCAACTATTTAGAAGCCGGGGTCCAAAAAATTGTTGCATAGTGTAATTAATTTATAAAGAAAAGAAACACCTAATACTGTTCTACGGTTAGCTAACGAAGGAAGGTCAATAAGCAAGAGTCTGTTAGAGTAAGATGGCAGACGAAGGTTAGGGTCCCAATTTAAGCCACGTAGGGCGAAAAGCAAGAATTGCTTCTGAACTGATTCAATACGATCTATATGCTTTTTATACTGCGGAGACCAGACGGACGAGCAGTATTCAAGTACAGGACGGACTAGAGCAGTGTATAAAAGCTTTGTGGTATATGGATCATTGAACTCTTTCGACCAACGTTTAATGAATCCGAGTACACCATTTACTCTATTAACAATAGAGGAGATATGAGGATTGAAACTCAATTTTGGGTCAAAAAGAATTCCAAGATCAATGACTGTAGAAATTCGTTCCAAGGGTTCATTTCCAATCGTATAGGTAGCCAACGAAGGCTTGCAACGATGGAAAGTCATGAACATGCACTTGGAGCAATTAAGGTGTAATTGATTAATCAGAGACCAGGACTGCAAGGAGTTTAAGTCATCTTGCAATCTGATGGAGTGCATCGGGTCGTTGAAAGATAAAATAAGTTTTACATCATAAGCGTACATAAGTATCCGAGAATTCAAAATTATTGTAGGGAGATCATTAATAAATAGAGTAAAAAACAATGGGCCGAGGTGACTGCCTTGTGGCACACCAGAAGTGACAAAGACAGGCTTTGACGTATTAGAGCGTAGCAGAACTTTTTGAGTTCTATCTTTTAAATACGACGAAATCCAAAGTAGAAAAGGGGATGGAAATCCTAATCGATCAAGTTTAACGAGAAGAAGATCATGGTTTACAGAATCAAATGCTTTACTGAAGTCGGTGTAGATGACATCAGTTTGTTTTTGTAAAAGGAAACCATCGTGTACCATTGAGGTAAATTCAAGTAAATTGGTCGCAGATGACCGACGCTTTGTAAATCCATGCTGGAAAGGTGATAAAATCGAGTTACAATAGTGCTGTAGGGAAGAGGTTATAATCTGTTCAAATAATTTTGGAATAGCGGATAGTTTAGCTATGCCCCTATAATTGGATATATCAGACTTTCCACCTTTTTTATGAAGAGGAATAATATAGGATTCCTTCCAAAGATTTGGAAAAATACCAGATTCTAACGATAGATTAAAAAGTTTAAGCAATGGATTGCACAAAGAAATACAACACTCTTTGAGCACACAACTAGGAATGTTGTCAGGCCCAGGGGAGTATGAAGATTTTAGTGATTTTAAATGAGAAAGTAAGGAGCTTTCGGAAATCGAGGGGGCAGTTATCGAGTTAGAAGAAGAAATGCTATAAGGATAAGAAGTATTAGTAAAGCGCGTAGAGGAGTAAGTAGATTGAAAGAAGTCGGCGAACAGGTCAACGGCTGTGGAGTCATCGTTAGCCTTTTGGTCGCCCAGAAAAAAAGAAGAAGGTAAAGAAGACCTACGTTTAGAATTTACAAAGCTGTAGAATTGCTTAGGGTCCTCTGCGAATTGAATTTTGCATCGCACAAGATATTTCCTATAGCACTCAGAATTAAAAAGTGTAAAGTTCGATTTTGCAATTGAGTATTTAGAAAAGTCAACCGCAGAACCAGTTCTTTTATACTTTTTAAAGCATCTAGACTTAATATTTTTCAAATTAGAAAGTCTAGGACAGAACCAAGGAGGATTAACTGACGCGGGAGAAGCAACGCTATTAGGAATACAAATATCTAAGAGAGAATTAATAGATTCATAGAAAAAGGTAGAAGCTAAGTCTAAATCAACCGCATCGTACAAAGGAGTCCAGTCTGTTGCACAAATAAGTTGATTTAATAACGTAAAGTTTCCTTTACGAAAACAACGACGAGGCTTATTTGAAATCATAACAGTCGAAGAGGAAGGTCCGATAACTGAAATGGAGATTTCAAGAGTAGGATGATAAATATCTTCGGGCAGTGAAAGAGGGGCAGACCTAGAGACAACAACATTCGCGCTGTCAGAGACAAAAACGAGATCCAACAATTTATTTAAATTGTTTGGTACTGCGTTAATTTGAAAAAACGACATGTCCAACAGACTATCTAAAAAGTCATGATGTGCTGATGGTACAAGATAAGCAGACCCATTAAAATTTGACCAAGTGTTGTTTGGTAGGTTAAAATCACCAACAACAACCATTAGGTCAATGTCTCTTAATTGGGTAAAAACATCATTAATACAAGCTATATGTTGCATATAAACTTGATTATCAGAAGATGGAGGGATGTACGAGCAGGTAATAAATAAAGCGAATGTTAGAAAAGTTACCTTTACGGCAACAAATTCCACATCCCTAGGCACATTAACATTGATCAGTTCTGATCGCAGGCTGGATTTAACTGCAATCAGTACACCTCCACCTCTGCGAACTGGTCGATCATGCCGGTAGATAAAAAAAATCATTTGACAATATTTCAGAATCAGAGACTGTTTGATTTAACCAAGTCTCTGAGAATGCAATAATGTCAAACTCAAATGAAGCACTATTTAGGAATAAGGTAGAGAGTTTGGATAACAGACCCCTAACATTCTGATAGGCTATATGAGGACAAACGTACGGAACTAGTTTTTTGAAACCCTATTAGAATTAGATCCTACATTTGAGGATGTACTAGAAGAAGGTAAGCTAACGGGCATTGGCCTAACTCGATTTCTTGGCCTAAACTCGTGAACGATCATATCTGGCAGCCAAAATTCTGGGTCACATATGATTGGAAATGCTTCAGATGGAACACTCATGTTGAAGGAAGCAACATCACGAGGTTGGGCAAAATTAAACTTTGTAATTGAAACACTTGCTGAGGATTTGCTCGCAATATAAGCAGCAATATTCTCGCAAGTAGTTTCAGGGGACAGCCTAGACACGAAAACTTGCTTGCGTGGTGCAATCACAGTTAGAGGAGGAGGCTGAGATGGAACAGTAACACTGGCATTTTATACAATAGAAAGAAGGCTGACGGTTTTAAACCAAGCTTTAAATGTTTGTTTATTATTAGTTAATCAATGTAAAGCTGTAAGCTATGAAAATGAACCAAAATGAAAATAAACAGCTATCTATCTATCTATCTATCTACAATAAATTCATCAATATATTCATAGCTGAAAAGAGAAAAGTGTTACAAAAACAAGTGAGAAAGTCGGTCAAGCCCGACTATAACATACTCTGTACCTGGAGTAGAAGCTGAATGCAATGCTGTTGCTGCGCTCATCTCTAATTCTCTCTCTCTTTCTCTCTCTCTTTAAGGGTGGGAGTGGGTGTGGGGAAGGTTGTTTACTTATTTGCTCATAGCTTAAACAAACAGATCTTAGAGATAGTAAAAGACAGAGGTTTGGCATATATGGAACAAATGCTTCTTATTCTTGCAGGCAGATCAAGTTTATTTTCAATTTTTTCCACGCCCCCACCCGCCCCTGCAATTTGGAAAAAACATTATACCTCCCTCAGTTTGTTAGATACCTTTGCACAAACTTAATAGACTCTATGTACCTTTGGTGCTGAGTATAAAAATTGAGGAATTTAGGTATTTGTTTGTGAAGTCAAATGTAGAAATGTAAAAATAAAATTAAATTGCTAATTGGCTGCCTCTATAGGCCAAATCGTTATACTGACTATACAGACGTAATTGATGTAATCTCGAACATTATAATAGCTGGAGACCTGAATAGTAATATGATTACTGAAAGAAATTTAGCAGATGAAATGACTTCCTTAGGTATGGATTTAGTCAACTCAAGCATACCTACACATTAGACACATCTGACACTTTACTAGACGTAACTAGAGCTGCGGCCGCATCTAAAGAAGGCAGAATGGCACGCAGAGTAAAGAGAGCTGCTGCTGAAAACAGTTTTTTTTAAAGAAGAAGAAGGTCCGCTGTATGCAGCTGGCATCGCCGACTAATATCTGTAAGTATATAATATTTGAAAAAATTTTTGGTTACTTTAAAAGTAACTTTTTCGGACTGCCAAGCCACTTTTCTCCAGTTCTACTAAACCGATTTTGATAAAGTTATATGCAATCGACGCAGAATTTCGCCATTCTAGAACTGCATTTTTTGATTTTTGATTTTTATTCGTTTTTCCCTAAAAAACGAACTTAAAACTTTGAACGCGTTTATCTCGAAACCACGTTTTTCGAACTGGCGGCCATGATATCTCCAGTTACACTGAACCGATTTTGATGATCAAAACTGAAATCGACGCAGAATTGTCACCATTCTGGTTTGAATTTCAATCATAATTTTAAAAAAAATTTTACTATTTTTTTTTGCAAAAAAAAAGGCCAAAAATCGATTTTTCATTTTTTAATGGCCGCCATTTTGTCAAAAAAAATCACAAAATTTTTTTCGAGTTTCAGACCAGAATTACATCTATTCTGATTATAACCCCGTTTTCACTTTTTATTTTAGACATCTTGGAGACCTGGAATCATGGCCACCAGCACTATAACTTTTTGGACACCCTTTTTGACTGCACAGAGGGAAAAAACGTGTTCAGAAAAAAAGTTGCCGTCAACTTAAAATGAGAACAGAACGATCTCAAAATTTTTGAGAACAAATGTTCTAAATGTTCTTGGAATGAGTAAAGTTGTTCTCAAACGAATAATATTTACTTTAAACAACAACAACACCGGCTTTCAGCAGAGAGATATACAAGAGAGACAGCGAGTTGGTTCTCTTTTTGCTCTCTCTCTCTTGTCTGCTCAGCAAAGCATAAGTAGCCCTATTGACGGGCATCTGCAAAACTGTTTAATGGCTGAATTGTCAAGTCAGTCATTCCATACGTTGAGTGCATAAGGTACCGGGCTCAAATCCCAGTAAAGCCCGAACAAATTTTTCTGTGTTTTTCTGGAAACTTAAATGAAACGAGTCAGGTGAAGTGGGTCGTTGAAGCGATGTTTCCGATTCCTATGGCACAGTGGGTGGGTGGAGAAGCAGCAGCGCCCATATCCAGAGTTGCCTTGCCTCTCTTCACTTCCAATCAAAAGAGGTATGTCCTCGTTCCCTATTCCACCCAAAAGTGAGAAATCCGCCCACACCTGGTCCCAAGTGCAATCAAATTTTTTTCCAGGTGAGTTTAAAATGTTCTTGAATACGGAACAATATAAACTCAAATCTTGTTCTCAAAAATGGAACAATGTCAACTCAATTTGAGCTTTTGCGTTCTCAATAAATTGTTCTCGAAGTGAGAACATTGCACTACATGTGAGAAATCCCGTTCATGCATACTTTTTGATAACGTTTGTGCTCGTTTAGAGTCCAATGTTCTCGGTTTTTTCCCTCTGTGTGCCGATAACTTTTAGAACAGCCCTCGCAGCGAAGCAGTAAATTTTTTTTTATTTACTCTAATCTGTTTTTAACATAATAAAAAAAATTGAGTTGGAAAAACTTTTTGCGTTTTCAAATAAGATTTTTTTTTAAAAGGTCAAATAAACAGCCTTGACATGGAGAATACCCACTTAAGTAGACTATATTTGCTGATTTTTTCTATGCATTTTTTGTGAATATTGTTGTCATTGGGCACGCTAATTTCTATAAGATATGTAGTTTTTTCTGTTTTATTTGATAGGGTTATATCTGGTCGGTTGTTAATTATAATTTTGTCAGTGTTTATGGTTATATCCCAGTATAGTTTGTGGGTCTCGTTTTCGAGTATGTTTATCGGTTCATATTTGTAGAAAGGTGTTTTTATACTCTGTACCGAAGGTACAGCCACGCCCCCTCCCGCCCCCGCAATTTTGAAAAAAACCTTATATCTCCTACAGAAGATTTGAAGATAGACGTTTCGTACCTTCTAGAGATAGTTAGTAATAAGCCAAATGTACCGAATTTGCCGAAGAAATGATAAAGATCGGACCAGCGGTTCTCAAGTTATGAGCGAAAAAGTACATCACCCTCGCCCCACCCCCTCCCGCCCTTTCACAACTAACGCCACACAATCTTAGAGAGAGAGAGAGAGAGAGAGAGAGAGAGGGAGAGAGAGAGGGAGAGAGAGAGGGAGAGAGAGAGAGAGAGAGACTTTAAGATGAGCGCAGCACCAGCATTGCATTCAGCTTCTACTCCAGAGTATGTTATAGTCGGGCTTGACCGACTTTCTCACTTGTTTCTGGTAACAGTTTGAGATTAATTGCTAGCTCTTGGTGGACTATTTTGGCTATGTTATTGTGTCTCTCGGTGTATTCTGTTTCAGCAATAACTTGGCAACCAGATGGTATATGTTCTATTGTTTCCGCTGTTGAAGGCACTTTCTACATTTGTCGTTCGATACATTCGGGTCCTTCACTATATACTTCAGACAGTTTCTGGTGGCTATTACGTCGTCCTGTATTGCAAGGGCAAATCCTTCGGTTTCGGCATGAAGGTTTCCTGTTTTAAGCCATGGTTGGTCGATGTTGTCGTCGCGCATGGGTGTTTTCCGTGTAACAATTTTTCGCTCCATAAATCCTCATTAACTTTAATATTATTTAGAGGTGTAGTGCAGCGAAGTTATTGTAAGTTTAAAGGGGTGTAATTTTGATCAGTTTTGGCTATGGTTTGATGTAGGTTTGATGGATGGCTGTGGAAATACTTTCTTTGATTGTCTATATGGTTATTATATAAATCATGGATGTCTATCATTCCTCTTCCAACCTCCTGGCAAGGAATTGTTATACTTTGGATGCATGAGTTTGGATGTAGCTTTCTGTGTATCGTCAGTAATTTTCTAGTTATTATTTCAATGTTGTCGAGATCTGTGTTCTACCACTTAATAATTCCAAATGAGTAAGTTAAGATTGGTATGGCACATGTGTGAATGGCTTTAAAAAGATTTTTGGTATTGAGGTATGTTTTGGTTAGTAGCTTTATTCTGTGTCGATAAAATTGGGTTAGTTCTTTCTTGACTTGGGTGTGATCGATTTTAGTTCTCTGTTGGAATCCGAGATATTTGAAGGTTTCATTCGCACTCATGTTGTCCAGGGTTTCACTGTTAAGGACTTCACTGTCGTTCGGTGTTTCCTTCCATTTCCCTCTCTCAATATGTTGGGCTTTGCACTTACTTATGCCGAATTCCTTTTGAATATCTGATGTGAATTGCTCTGTAAATTGAAGTAAGCTTTTTAGCTAAGTCTCTGTTCCTGCATACAGTTTTATGTCACCCATATAGAGTAGGTAATTTATTTTGTGAATGGTAGTTGAGTCTTGTTTTATATTGAACCCGTAAGGTATACTGTTTAGTGTATTGGATAGTGGGTTAAGACTGAGACATACCCAAAGAGCACTGGGAGAGTCCCCTTGGAAGAGTCCTCTGTATATTCAGATTTCGTCTGTCTGTATATTTGCTGTTGGTGTTATTAGATTAATTGTAGTTTTCCATTTCTGCATTAGGTGTTCAAGAAAATTTCTGATTTTTTCATGGATTTTATATATTTCCAGATCTTTCAGATGCCAGCTATGTGGGACGGAATCAAATGCTTTCTTGTAGTCTATATAACAGTTGTGTAGGTTTCTATTTTTATACTCTGTACCAAAGGTACATAGAGTATATTTAGTTTGTGCAAAAGTATGTAACAGGGAGAAGAAATCATTTCCGACACTATAAAAAATATATGTATTCTTGATCAGCATCAACAGCCGAGTCGATATAGCCTGGTCCGTCTGTCCGTCCATCCGCATGAACAAATAGATCTCAGAGATGGTAAGAGATAGGAGGTTTGACATGTATGGGACAAATGCTTCTAATACTTGCAGGCAGATCAAGTTCATTTTCAATTTTTGCCACGCTCCCTCCCGCCCCCGCAATTTGAAAAAAACGTTATATCTTCTACACTTTTGAAGATAGTCGATTCGTTCTAGATATAGTTAGTTATTAGCAAAACGTATCGATTTGCCGAAGAAATGATAAAGATCGGATGAGCGGTTCTCAAATTATGAGCAAATAAGTAAACCACCCTCCCCCACCCTCTCCCACCCTTGCGCAACTAACACCGCACAATCTTAGAGAGAGAGAGAGAAAGAGAGAGACTTAGAGATGAGCGCAGCACCAGCATTCAGCTTCTACTACAGGTACAGAGTATGTTATAGTCGGGCTTGACCGACTTTCTTACTTGGTTATGATGGTTTGTTTTGTTATAACTGCGTCGACTATTAATTGTTCTTTGCAGCCTTGGCGGTGCTTTTTACATCATTTTTGTTCGTTGGTAATGATATTTTGCTGTGATAGGTGGTTTCGATTATTTCGTTGATTAGATT
>JAEIGQ010000016.1:3000000-3346946 GCA_018904275.1 Lordiphosa clarofinis | reverse complement strand
TAAGTTTTGGTGTTGACAAATTCACCTTTGACCGAACTTTAAGTTGTGAAAATCTGTAAAACTAACTCATGGTCTTTATGGCTCTTGGTCAGGGGTCGGGAGTTTAGCTTAGAACTGTTTCTGAACTAATGGCAAGAACACAAGTCTGATATTCTTAAAACTTTTATGAAGTAGAAAACTTCTAAGAGTTCTGGATGACTAATCCTACAGAAACGCATCCATTTAGGAGGCCCAGACTAGCATGACTCGCGAGCTTATCTATAATTTGATATTAAAAAATAGAGGCCAGCTAACTTCGGCTCGACCGAAGTTTATATACCCTTGGAGCTTGACAGTTTGTATGGCAGCTACTATATAGTTGTCCGATTTCGACAAATCTTGTTGAAATTATGTAACATCATTGAAAACTTATAAATACGAGCGTTGGGAGCGATAACATTGAAAACAAAAAAGTTTTTCTCACTAAGACTTTTTTTCAGACCTAACTTTTGTATGGCAGCTATACTATATAGTTGTCCGATTTTGACAAGGCTTGGTGAAATTATGTGAAATCATTAAAAACTTATAAATACGAGCGTTGGGAGCGAAAGCATTGAAAACAAAAAAGTTTTTCTCACTAAAACTAGTTTTTCAACCGATCGTTCCTATGGCAGCTATATGCTATAGTCATCCGATCCGGCCGGTTCCGACAAATGTGCAGCGTATTTGTACCAAAAGACTTCGTGCAAAGTTTGGTTAAGATAGCTTTAAAACTGACGGAGGAGATAGCATAGAAACAGACGGACGGACGGACAGACGGACAGACGGACAGACGGACATGGCTATATCAACTCAGCTCGTCATGCTGATCAAGAATATATATACTTTATGTGGTCGGAGATGCTTCCTTCTGTGCGTTACAAACATCCGGACAATTTTAATATACCCTCTCCAAGGGTATAAAAACTTTTCCGTTATATTACGCAACCCGACAGTGTACTTGGCTATACAAGTCGCTTATCATTCCAGTCCTGCAATACGGCGCAGAAGCATGGACAATGACAGCAGCGGATGATTCGGCGATTGGCGTCTGGTCAAGCGCTTAAAGTAACAGCGGCTGCGTTGGTTAGGATAAGTCACCCAGATGGACGAAGAAGATCCAGGGGGAGCTTGGTTCATATTTTTGCTCATAACTTGAGAACCGCTCATCCGATCTTTATCATTTTTTTCAGCAAATCGATACATTTCGACAATTACTAACTATTTCTAGAAGGTACAAACCATTTATCTACAAAACTGTAGAAGATATGACGATTTTTCAAAATTGCGGGGCGGGAGGGGACGTGGCAAAAAATATAAAATAAACTTGATCTGTATAAGTAAGAAGCATTTGTCCCATACATGTCAAACCTCTATCTTTCACCATCTCTGCGATCTGTGTGTTCATACGGACGGACGGACAGACGGACATGGCTATATCGACTCGGCTTTTGATGCTGATCAAGAATATATATACTTTGTAATGTCGGAAATGATTCCTCTCCCTGTTACACAAACTTAATATATTCTATGTACCTTCGGTACAGAGTATAATTATCAGAAACAGTCTAAATTGGCTTTTAAAGTCATAAAACTCTTTTGCCTTATTATGCATACAAGAGCAAGAGGCTTCACCTCACAAAGTTGGTATTTTGGTTGGCCTGTGTTATTCATTGACAGATCGGATTACAGAGCTAGCTTACGGCTGCGTAGACACTAAAACAAATGAACCAACCATAACCAACATACATCGAATGAGTAAATGTAATACTGTCTTGCATTCGAAGTCATTCGTCGCCAACAACAAAATCTATGCTAAAGACCAATTTTACATTTTTGTTGTTGCGTTCGATTTTGCAAGAGGCATTGGAGAGCAAGAGAAGAGAGAAAATAAACGAAGTTGTAGTTGCTCAAGGCTATTGCTTGCGCAAAACAAGAACGAGTGCGTATCCCTGTTTTACATTCCCAATTTTTTAAAAAAATATTTTATATATTTCTATCAAGGCAAAAATTATGAACAAGGTTCGGTCCGAAGGTTCGAAGATTAAACTATAAGGTTCGGTTCACGGACCGTTTCCTGTACCGAATCTGGGTTTATAGATTGTTACATAGTTTACTGATTTTTGCCTCTTCTTTAGCGAATTTGATCATTTATATAAAATTCAATATTGGTAACATTTAGAGGCCCACTAAGAAGTGCCATAACTTTATATTTTGGAAGGTAGCCTCACTTTCAAATCGTTGTCAAATATAAGGTACAAAAACAGTCAAAAGCGCTCAACACAATTGTCCTCATAATATCTGAAAACGTAAACAGATTTCGTTGTGTATAATAATATACACTGTACATTAAAGCAAGGCTGCAAACCTCCAAAATTTTGCAGAGTTGAAAAGGCCCTTTAAACTGTTACCGGAGTTTCTGAAACAGCACGCAATATTTTGTAAGTCCTCGTTTTTTTAACCTTTCAAAAACTTTAAAACATTTGTCGATGTATTGGGCCATAGTCGAAGGAATCTGTGGTCTATTTAAACCACGTTAACAATATATTAACTATATATACATATTTAGTTTAATACACAGATTACGCTATAGTTCGGTTTATTGACGGTGGGCGTGCTGCCGGTAAGAATGAATGTGACACATTGGCAATGAGATGAGTGTGTGTGTGTGAATTGGAGATGTACAAAAGTAATGTGTGAACTAGTTAGAAGAACTGGATCCGTGATTGTAGCTGGGTGAACTTGGACCACCACAAATCTATTACATCATTTACAGAATTGATATTTAATATTTAATTATTGCTTTCTATTGCTTTTAAAAACTTCATTTCTTCGCAATCAGAAGTTGAATCATTAAATGGTGAATTTTTAAAACTCTCATAAAGATTTCTTTTTGGAACTTTTTCATGTTTGTAATGTGCTGCTTTTTCATTTAAAGTTGTCCTGCTCGGACTATATTCGCTCCCTTATCAAATCAGATAGTATAAATTTCATCTAGAGAAATGTCTTAGGATTGGAGAACTTTGGAATGATACAAGTCAGATTACAAGGAATTTCTATATTGTGTGTGTCGTTGAAAAAACTACTAAATTTGTTGAACCGAACCTAATTTTTTGAAAAAGTGGTCCGGTTCGGGTTCAGGTTCGAGGAGTCGAAAAATATTAGAGGTTTGGTTCATGGTCCGGTTCGTCGGACCCCAAAACCCCGAACCGAACCGGTTCTAAGGGGTTCGGTTCAGGACCGGTTTGCAGCCTTGCATTAAAGTACTTTATTTGATTTCCTTTTTGCAACCTAACTTACCTTAACCTAAAACATATGTTTATTTCTATGTCGAAATCGCAATATTGGTTGGTTTCAACTGAATCGTTAGAATAGAATTGGGGTTTTTTGTTAACAAAGTTATTTAAATTGTTCACAAATGGACTAAATAATTGTTTGAAACGGAACATTTTTTACATTGGGTCCAGTACGGGTTTAAGTTCGGGAGGTGAAATATTAGAAAGTTTCGGTTCATGATTCGGTTTGAGGGACCCAAGGAACACGAACCGAACCGGTTCTGACAGTTCGGTTCAGGATCGGTTTGCAGCCTTGATTTCTAGAAGCAAAATCTACAAAATAAATGAGAAAGAGGGCGAAAAAAAGTCGAAGCATAAGCATACAGCATTGATCGGCAACGAGAGCAGAGAAGTTGCCAATGGCAGCTGATTATTGAATATATACGCAAGCTAGGCAGAGAAGAAATTTTAAAATCTTGACTCCGCTAGAGTAATTATTTTTTTTAAATTTTGTACTCGGCCGCTGCCGACACATAAAGCCCAGGAACTGAATGGAAAGCTTTAAAGCTTTTGGTTAATCCATTCGGTGAATTTTTCAAACAGTTGACAAAAAGGACTAGCTTACAACGATCAGTGAACGCTTATCCCAAAGTCGCTTAACAAACACTTGCTTTCGTAGTCTTTAATATTAAATGTGGGTTGAGAAAATCACCACCAGCCAGCTGTTTGATTTGGAAACAAACCAACCGAATTCCCTGGTGAACCGGATCCCGCTGGCCTTTAGCTAACTAATTACTGATATTCGTATCATTGTGTCAATTGCAATTTGGCATCTAATGAAAATGCATTAGCTGGAACATGGCCAGCCAAGAAAGACAGCAGAATGAAGAAAGGAATTAATTTGAAATTCCATTTCGTAGATTTAATTGAGTTGAAATCAAATTAAAAGCAATTTATTTTCCACCCTCATTGCGAATTTTTTTTCCCTCTGTCGAACCCACACACACACACACACGCATACGCACACGCACTATCCTTCTCTCCTTTTTTTTTCAGTTTTTCCATCGTTTCTGGCAATTTCTAAAAGTGCGTGCCTCACAGCCTCCTCACAGAGAGAAGAAAGACAGAGCAGAACAGAAAAAAAATAAATAAACGCAGACACGTTTATGGGGTTGCAAAAATTTCAACGCCTGCATTGCGAACGCGAGGAAAATCGATAAAAATGTGCCGCTGTGCAGGGCATTTAGAAAAATTCAGCCTCGACCAGGGCCAGAGATACTCATACTTGTCGGGTTAATCTTTCGCCCACCCCGCTCTCGCGCTCACTAGCGTGCTCTCTGTTTTGCTGCATTTTGGACGGCCATTTTGGGGCAGGACGAGCTTGTGATGTTGCATTAATTTTTAATTCGGCGCGTGAATTCCAAAAATGATTTATGCATTTGCATTTGTCCAGCTTGGGTAGAAATTAAAAAGTCATTTGAGATGAGAAAGGGATTAAAGATTAATACCCTGCCAAAGATCTTGAAATCACACATAAATTCACGTTTGCATGGATTTCTATTAAATTTCTCTTTTTTTGCAAATTAATTTTCAAACTGAGAACCAAGAAGCCAACTCGTTGCGCTTTGACTGCAAACTGTTTGTTTAATTTGGCAGCGTGAAAAGTTCCTCCACAGTCGTTGTTGCTGCTGCAGTGCAGTTGCTATTGCTGTTGCTGGTGGCGCAGTAAAAGTGGCTTTTGTACGTGCAATGACCTACCAACACATAAAAAATGCAAAAAGTGGCAAGGCAGGAGCGCACAAACTGCACGAATCGCGCGCTAAAATATGCAAAGGACGTTGATGAGAATGGCAGGATGCCAGTGCCCAAAGATGTTGGCTTCGGTGCTGCCTGGCCCAAAGGCAAAAGTTTCACAGCAGCAGCAGCAACAACTCAATTTGCAGCAAGGACAAACTTGGAACTCGGGGGGTCCTGGCATCCAACTTCAATAATAGTCAAGTGCAGTGAAGCGTTTTGCCAACTGCAATGCAACCGACCCCTCCCCAACCACCCGCCCACCGCTTTTAAGAATCAAAGCTGCCAGCTACCCCCACCTCTCTCTTCACCCGTCATTTTATTTGCACTCTTTGCTTTGGTATTATTCTCGTTTTTTATTTTTGACGCTTTCCTTGCAACATCTTTTTGGCTAGCACGCAGTTACCGCTCCTGCTGTGTGTGTGTGTGTGTGTGTAAACTTTGCATTTACCCTTGGCAAGGACTTTGCAATGGCTGCCAAAGCAGCGAAAGCTAACGAAAGCAAAAAGTTTTATTTGCACAGTTTTCTTTTTCTTAAACTTTTGTTGTGTTCACCTCCTGCCCCTGTCCCCCACCCGGCCAGTCGCCGTTTCCTTTCAGTGGCAGCATAAAATGTGCTTGCTTGCAATTTGTTCAAACACACACACACACACTCATATACTAATATACTATAAGTATATACATATATAAAAGCTGCCGCGAAAGGCAAAATACGACATCTAAGACGAAAAAAAAGTGTAGCATGCTTTTGAGCGTCCGCTTAGAAAATTTTCTTCTCCTACATTTTCCCCCTTGACGATCGCTGAAACACCAGCTAAAATGGAAAATTTTTATAATTAACAGCGACAAAGTAGCACAGCGACAGCATCACCAGTGGCTGCTTATCAAAGGCGACAATCGCCGAGGCCAAGAAATTGCACTGAGGCAAAAGAAGTGCAATGGCTAGGGTAATACCACCAAGTGCTACTTGTACAACTAAGTGTATGTACATTTTTGGGGTGCCAGTGCCAGCAAACATACACACATACATGCATACAACCATTAAGTTCTACGTTTGCTGGGGCGGCCAACAAAAATGCAAATATTTATACAAACTACTTGAACGCTAAAGCAAAAGGAGGCAATGCCTTGCATCAAAAGTAAGAACAAAAAAAAAGGGGCCAAAAGTGCGTCGGTTTGAGATGTACAGTACAGAGTCGTTAAAAGCGAAATTTCAGTTTTAAAGATCCTTCTTGGGTCCAATTTAAGATTTAAACAAGACAACAAATAATGCCTTAAGCTGAAGAACCGAATGGAATCGCGGCGCTTTTTGATCGTTGCGCAATTTCAGATTCATCTTCGCCTTATTTTTCATTGAACCCTGAAAATTCCACCATTTGACTACTTTTCACTAATTACGTGGGAAAGATTTCTGTGAACATAGAAGAAATGTTTGGAAAGGAAACTGCTCACTTATCAAAAGTAATTGTTTCTTTTCACATATAAAATATAGATTCTTACACATTATAAATAAACAAAATAATGTTTGACCCCCTTCATTGCACTTTGCACACCTCCTTTGTTGACTTTCCGACTTGCCCTTATCCAATTGGGTTTGCAAATCAGCACCTTTTGGCTGACTCCTTAATAGTACTATCTCTCTCTCTTTAGAGTAAAATTGTGGACCGGGTAAAGATGTTGAGTTCTATTTCACATATGATTCGTCAACCATCACAATTTATACGATCATTGCACAAATTATTATAAAGCTTTCAAGGTCTGAACTTCCCAGCTTCAACTGGTAGCTGACTATTTTTTAATCTGTTTGTTTTTGCATGGTCTTAGGTTATTCCTTTGCCTTACCCTTCGTATAATTATAAAATTTGTAGCGATCTAAAAGTCCTCAGCATAATGCAAGATACTATTTCGTATTTGTGTTTATTAGAATCCTTTCTCAAATTTTCTTCTTTCAGGAATAATTTCAAAGGGTGGTTTCCCTAACTACTTTTGTTGTCTTTGCGATTGGGACTCGCGATTCCAGGGCAATCTGTATAAGAGCACAAACTGGAGAGCATGAGATGCCGAGAAAAGAAAAAAATTTAAATTGAAAAATTAACCTTTGATAAAGCAGACTTGTGACATATTACACAGTGGAACAAAATTCAACTTTTTTTTTTGCCTGGGACTGGGACCAATAAATTGTGAAACTAGAGGCATCAGGTAGCAACACCTCACTTTTATACTAGCAACACAAAGCTACAAACTCTGTTGCTGGTTAAAAGAAGATGAAAGCTAAAATTTTGAAAAATTCACCAAAGATGAAAGGAATCACCAGTATTATAATATAAAATTCCCGCCTTCAACGGATAAACGGTTAGTACCATGCCCATAGAGGTCTAACTTAGAAAGTGGAATTAATGGAAAACCACTCGATAGAATTGTATAAGATTTTAGCTATATTGAGATACGGACTTATATTATGTGTAATTAAGAGATGGTAACATGCATCGAAAAACCGCGATGGTAGGTACCACACTTGACAGCACCCCCATCATCGAGGCAATATAGGCCATAAACTAGAGATCAAAATAGACCGAACTGCGTTTTTAGATTCACCATCGGACCCTTAAGTCACGGGCTATGGCTATCTTTGTACAAGCAATTGCCTCAGAACAACATTGACCATATGGGTATCAAGAGCGTCTCCAAAATTATGCAATAAATCCTATGAATAAAATCCGTCATTTCCACTAAGAAAATCAAAAATTTAGTTTAAAAATGTCTTTGGTGGACAAACCGCGATACGCTAAGATGCCTTGAACTGACGTATTTAAATGATCCGATCTGTTTTTCTGCTGGTATTGAAGCACTTTACTCATGAGATTAATTCCATAATTTTGGTGAAACTGGGTTCACCTAAATGGTCAATGTTGTTCGAAGGCAATTGCTAGTATATAAATGCCTAAGAACCGCGAACCAAGCCTTTATTGGTAAAACTGAAAACGCGATTCAGTCTATTTTTATCTCTAGATTATGGACTATATTGCCTCGATGATGGGTGCTGTCAAATGTGGTACCCACCATCGCGGTTTTTCGATGCATGCTACCATCTCTGAAGTACACATTTTATTAGTCCGTATCTCAATATAGTTAAAATCTTAGACAATTCTATCGAGTGGTTTTCCATTAATTCCACTTTCTAAGTTAGACCTCTATGGGCGGGGTACTAACCGTTTATCCATTGGAGGCGGTAATTTGGTATAACAATGGTGGTGACCCCCTCTAACTTTGGTGAATTTTCCAAAATTTTAGCTCTCATATTTTTTGAACCAGCAACAGAGGTTGTAACTTTGTGTTGCTAGTATAAAAGTGCCCATTAAACGCGAACTTGACGTGCTCCAGAAAATCTGGGTATGAGGTGATGCTACCTGATGCCTCTAGTTTCACAATTTATTGGTCCCAGTCCCAGGCAATTTTGAGTGTTCCACAGTGTTATAATATTATAATTTTTTGTAATACACTTTTTACATTAAACAGGTATTCTGGCTGGACCAGCTATCAGAAAATTAATGAAAAGCGATGACTTTACCACTGTGCTCACAAAGAATCACCGGAAAGCAAGGGACGTTCTTAAAGCTGTAATTCAAAACGTTTTAGGAAAGCACCGAGCTGAGCCAGATAAATTAGGAAATAAGTGGCAAGATGCTTAAATGTTTTGAGCATATCAACGTCTCGATGACTTTAAAATTGAATTTTTTGCATCACCACATGGATGTTTTTTTGATACAACTGCCCACCGAATCGGACGAGCAAGGGGAGCGATTCCACCAGGTTACAATGCCAATGGAAAAAAGATATCAAGGCAATAAGCTGAATGCATTGCACTCGGAAGTTCGTTTTTGGTGCCAGTATGAGGATGAAGACTTCGAAAACCCAGAAGTCACTGGATGTAGTGAAAGTACGTATAGATTTATGCCTTTGGATCATCTTTCTAGTTCTGGAAGTACAGAGTCAGTCCATGAATCAGCATCAAAGATATTAAAATCTACTGTTTCGGAACTGCAAAGAAAGACCATTAAACATAAAAGCACTCTACAGAATTTTTTAGCTCTCCCAACTCATCAAAAAAGTGTATTTTGGATGACGGGACTGACTTTATAGTCGAGCGCCATAATTGGACCCCTAAACACTAATTCAAGCTTTGTAGAACTCGGCCACCTGTTAATGTCACTTAAATAACAAAAACCAAGTATCCTCAAAAGTTACTGTTCATACCAAAATTTGCCAAGTCTATTGTCTTCCAGTGCTCAAAAATGTATTGATAAACATCAAAACGAATGACAAAATGGTTTTTTGGCTCGATTTAGCATCTGCTTACTATGCCAAAAACAAAACACTAGAAGCGCAAGTTTATTAAGCAGTTATTCAATATGTACCCAAGTTGCATAACCTCCTAATGTACCCCAATTGGGGGCAATTTAAAAAGCAAGGTCTGCGGCTTAGGATATCAGCCCAAAAATATCAATTGCTTGATCTCAAATATCAAAAGTTAGCCTGATAAAATCATGCGGAATTCAGGAGGAGATACGCAAAGTTGCCCAAAATATAAGGAATATTTGAATAATACTTAATAAAAAAAAATAAATTAAAGTGTAAATAAAATTATATCTAGAATTTTAGTCTCTCGGACACAAAAAATGTTTTCTCCTATTGTAAAAGCATTGGTCGTAATTCATTCCGCATAACAAAAACGTTTCTTTTTTCCGATATATTTACCACCAATACTAAATATACAATCAAATAACAAAATTCACCAAAACAGTTAACGTACAATTTTTTTACAATTTTAGCTCGCGTATTGGTGTCAGTATAAGTGAGCGCAGTTCTCAGTGTCTGTTTTGTAGTTGAGTTTCCTGTCTATTGATGTGTTTATGATGTGCAGCATTTCTTATGTGTAAAAACGCTGACCTTCATCTATTTTAAACTAAAGTTAAAATAGATTTTTCTAGTTTTGAATATAGAGCTTTTTTAATTCTGCCGGATTTTGGTAAGTCTGTTAGTGAACAAGTTGCCCCGAGCTATATCACAGAGGAACAAAATTCAACTTTTTTTTTTGCCTGGGTCTGGGACCAATAAATTGTGAAACAAGAGGCATTAGGTAGCAACACCTCATACCCAGTTTTTCTGGAGCACGTCAAGTTCGCGTTTAATGGGCCCTTTTATACTAGCAATACAAAGCTACAACCTCTGTTGCTGGTTAAAAGAAGATGAAAGCTAAAATTTTGAAAAATTCACCAAAGCTGAAAGGAATCACCAGTATTCTAATATAAAATTTCCGCCTTCAACGGATAAACGGTTAGTACCATGCCCATAGAGGTCTAACTTAGAAAGTGGAATTAATGGAAAACCACTCGATAGAATTGTGTAAGATTTTAACTATATTGAGATACGGACTAATAAAATGTGTACTTAAGAGATGGTAGCATGCATCGAAAAACCGCGATGGTGGGTACCACATTTGACAGCACCCATCATCGAGGCAATATAGGTCATAAACTAGAGATCAAAATAGACCGAACTGCGTTTTTAGATTCACCATCGGACCCTTAAGTCACGGGCTATGGCTGTCTTTGTACAAGCAATTGCCTCAGAGCAACATTGACCATATGGGTATCAAGAGCGTCTCCAAAATTATGCAATAAATCCTATAAATAAAAGTCGTCATTTCCATTAAGAAAATCCAAAATTTAGTTTAAAAATGTCTTTGGTGGACATACCGCGATACGCTAAGATGCCTTGAACTGATGTATTTAAAAGATTCGATCTGTTTTTCTGCTGGTATTGAAGCACTTTACTCATAAGATTAATTCCATAATTTTGGTGAAACTGGTCTCACCTAAATGGTCAATGTTGTTCGAAGGCAATTGCTAGTATATAAATGCCTAAGAACCGCGAACCAAGCTTTCATTGGTAAAACTAAAAACGCGATTCAGTCTATTTTTATCTCTAGATTATGGCCTATATTGCCTCGATGATGGGTGCTGTCAAATGTGGTACGCACCATCGCGGTTTTTCGATGCATGCTACCATCTCTTAAGTACACATTTTATTAGTCCGTATCTCAAAATAGTTAAAATCTTACACAATTCTATCGAGTGGTTTTCCATTAATTCCACTTTCTAAGTTAGACCTCTATGGGCGGGGTACTAACCGCATGTCCTTTGGAGGCGGGAATTTTGTATAACAATGGTGGTGACCCCCACTAACTTTGGTGAATTTTCCAAAATTTTAGCTCTCATATTTTTTTAACCAGCAATAGAGGTTGTAACTTTGTGTTGCTAGTATAAAAGTGCCCATTAAACGCGAACTTGACGTGCTCCAGAAAAACTGGGTATGAGGTGTTGCTACCTAATGCCTCTAGTTTCACAATTTATTGGTCCCAGTCCCAGGCAATTTTGAGTGTTCCACAGTGTATTATACAGGACTTTTCTCGTTTTCAATGTGGATAAAATAATGCGGAATCGGAACAGTAAAATGTTCCGAGGCATCGTTAAATCTGAAAGCCAATAGAGCAAGCGAAAAATGCCAAATTCTTCAGAATCGATCTAGAGTATTGCATGGCGTGATCAAAAGCTTTTACAGAGGAAAATTTTCATATAAATGCTTGCAGTTTCTTTTCGGTACATTCCTTATGGTAACAGTCTACAAGAACAGCCTTAGACAGAGCCTTTGCCTCAGACTGTTAAAAATAGGGTCGATTAGTGTGTACCAGATAATTATAAACGATGACATGTTCTTGGTTATGTGGGTTGACTTACTGCAACGTCTTAATGCACTAACTAATGGCAGCAGAGCTTCTAAGCTCCGTGGCTTTCTAATTCTTCAAGTCAAGTTTTTGAATTGATTTTGTATGGCTTTAAGTCAGTGGTGCCCACATTTCATTTTCCCTATCCCGTGTGATACGATGTCATAATTCTGCCAGCGTCGCAGCCGACACACGCATAGAGAGAGAGAATACGTGTGCTCTATAAATAGCTCGCACACACATATGTGTGTAGCCTATATTTGGCATAACGATGTTAACTTGTGTTGCTCTGGTACACACACAATCTCAAAGCTTCATAATGTGTGTTTGGGCACCACTGCTTTAAGTTATTCTTTTGCCTTAACTCCAGCTTAGAAACTTGAAATCTTTATGCTGCTGTGCTGCTGCTGCCTTGTGTGAACTTTTCTTTTGAAGCAGGGTTGAATGAAGTTCCCTCCAAACTTGGAAACCAAGCTGCTCTATGTGGCAGGTATGGAAAAGGTTCACACCCGATTTTCTCGCTCTACAGTATCTGCTCCAATTCCATTTGGACAGATCGATAAAAATTCTGATTAGAGGTAAGGGCTCAGAAATGCTCTCTTTTGGCATCCTTGCAAGTATTTAAAAATCTTTCGATATGGCAGTAGCACCTAAGGAATGCTCACTGTTTACAGACATAACTCTGCCTTGCGTAAAATGTAAAAGGAGTTTGTTGAGTTCACCTAAGAAGCCATTGCAATGCGTTTCTTTCTTATTATATTTTTTCTTTCTGGTACACTTGTCGTATACGCAATATGCGTAAGCCCGAGCTTCAAAGCAAACCAAAAAAAAAATGGGTAAGAGGGTCCACCAAGTGGGGTATATTTGCACATGCTTTCCATAGACTCCTGCTGTTGCTGTTGCTGCTGCTGTGCGTGTTGAGTTTGTTTTTTTGCATAAAAGGCTACGTGGTAAAGCGGGAGTCAAAGTGTGAGTGGGTGCGTGTGCATATTTATGCGTATTTGTTTGCATAGCTGATGATGTGCCAGCAACAACAGCAACAACAACAACACTTTATGTTATGCCGTTTACTTTATGCGTGCGTGCGAGCAACATTTCTGTCCATATCCTTTGGGGGGCAGCTGGCGTTGCAATTAGAAAACTTACAGTGCAACTTTTTTTTTTTGCCCCTCCACTTGTAATGCAATGCGCTAAATTGTTTGATATGTGTATGTGCAGCGTTCGCTTGTATGTGCTAAGTGCAAAGTCCTGCTCCGCATTTTGGGCCAGCAACAGCAGCAACTACGTGCTGTGAAATTTTTCAGCGCATTTTATGTGCACGTTTCTTGTATTGTTGAGTTTCTACGGAACATTTCTTTAATTTTTTTTCTTCTTCGTTTCTTTTATTTTGTTGTAGCCTTTGCTCTTTGGCTTTGGAAAAACCACCCCCACGTTAAGGGATGTTTACGCGTTGCAGAATTTTATTTTGTACTTTTAGCAAATGACTTGACTTTTCAGTCAAGTTGTAGTTTGCGATTAGATCCCTAGATCAGTGGCTCCCTCCAACTCTTTCGCCAGTTCGCGTTAAGGGAATTTATGTTTTCAATTATATTTCCAATTTGCGATGACAAACAAAAGCCTTCTATAAATAAAATAAATAGGGAAACAACAGAAAAAATTGTTCCTTTTATTTTTTGTCAGGTTTATGCGCGGAATTGAATTGAATGAAGGGTGGGGGGTGTCGTGGGGTGTGGAGGCTCAACACAAGTTATTGAAAGTAAACATGATAAAATATACTCGAGAAGTGAAATATGAAAATATTATAAAATTGTCTGCAAGGAAGAATAAAAAAAAAAAAAAATTGTGTCTCAAATAATATTTAAGAAAATTAAATTGAATTTTCCCCGGTTTCGTTTTGGGCGGCAACAACCAGGAAAAGGCAACAACAATGATAAGCAAAAATAATCAAAAATCGATTTCAAAGTGCGTCTTTGTTTTTGTTACAATATGCCAGGCCTCAATCCGGTTTTGTCTGCTTGTTGTTGTCAAAATGCAATCAAAAGATATGGCAAGTTGTTGTTATTGCTTGATAGGCACTTTGTAAGCAAAAGTTTTCCTTTTTGTTTTTTTCGTATTTTTGGATTTGAAATTGAAATTGTAAGGCGGAGCTTGGTTCCGTTTTTGATTTGCTTGAATTGAGCTTAAACGGATTTTGTCAGCAGAGAGGAACAGGAAAACGGAAATGGAAGAGCAATGGCAAAACATGTGCAGGCAAATTGAATATGTGATACGGAAAGTCATTATAACTATGGAATGTTTTTTGGCATTTTTGTATGCTCAAAGCTGGCCAAGATCAAGGGATGTTTAGTATGTATTTGGGAACAGACTGAGTTTACCTAGCTAACGCTATAAATCTCTGAAATGACAAATCGACAGACAAATTTAAGGGTTCACTTTAACATTTACTAATTACTCTGGACTTAGATGACACACTGCAACACCAAAAACTTACTAGCGTAGGACATTACCATCAGGAACGCCAATAATTACGTAAGATACATTGGAGTTAAAATCGATAGCAAACTGTCATACAGATTTAATGTGAAGGAAAGGGTGAAAAAAAGCAACCAATGCGCTATATGCATCCAAGTAGTACTTGGGGCCTATCACCAAGACTAACGCACTGACACTTCATATCAGATAATACTACACGGCATATTGGTATGGTGGCAAGCCACAGAGAAGTCCACATATCTAAAGCTGATGGAAAAGGCCCATCGCCAGGCACTGGTCTGCATAACAGGGGCGCTGAGATATACTCCCACAAAAGCACTGGAACACATCCTAGGTGTCAACTCCCTGGACATCCAAACACGCCTCCTTGCGCATAGGACGCCCTACGTCTTTGCAAGGCAGGCACCATGGCCCTACAAAGCTATGGACACAGTACAGTGGGTAGAGATTAGCACGGAGTACATGATCCCAAAAAACTAACTTTACAGGCGCATCAGCATTACTGGAACCAGAAGACTGGCGTACAGGACTGGCTCACGAAGCAACGCACCTTTTCAGAAGTCGGAGCCGCTGTATGTTGCAAGGAGCTGGAATTGAGGCTCTCCTACAAACTACCAAACTACTACACCATATTCCAGGCGAAATGGAAGCATCGAAATGGAAACAATCAAATTAATATATACGTTGGCAGCCAAGCGGCAAGAAAGCAATGCAGAGTCTCGCCATCAACTCCAAAAATGTTTTGGCAAGCGGAGAAGCAATAGATTCCCACAGCACCTACAGTAAGGAGTAAATCTATTGCATTCCCAGCCACCAGGGCATTAATGGAAATGAAATGGCGGACACTTTTGGAAAAGTAATCTCCCTACAGACACTATACAGAACGTTGTAAGAGATAGCGAAAAAAGAATCAGAGAAAAAGTGGAAGAACACGTATGTGCACGACGATTGAAGAAACTGTAGACTGCTTATAGCCATATTAACTGATCACTGACGAGCAGCCGCTCACGCGAAAAAGCTAGGCATTACAACAGCAGACTCCTGCACGAAATGTGAGGAACCTGGACTATAAGAAACTCTAGAGCATCTCATTTGCAGCTGCATTCGGCATGACAAGATTAAAACATCTGCTTGAATAATGAGTCACCTATGTATGAAAGTGTGGAAACCAAAGGCTAGAACCATGGTGGAATTAAAAAGGTGAAGCCGTCAGCATCAGCTGAGGGGCCAGTATATGTATGCCTGTAAGCATGATACAACAAATACAGGTATGACACTTAGCCTAAAATGAGTACTGAGATCTTTTCTTGGGCACACTGGAGGACTAGCAGAGAGCGCTCAGGCAACGTTTTGAACTAAGCGCGAAAAAGAGTGAGCGCAAGAATGAACGACTCACATTGGCCAGCGGGAGCAAGGCCATAAAGTGAAAGGCTTATTGCTTTCTTCATGTGTCTGTGTAAATTGTGAAGTGTCTTCCTAGGGGGGATCCAGTCACCATCGCTGGTGTAGAGAAAAAACGCACTGAAAGAACAGTAAAAACTAATAACGATCAGTGCAACAGAAAACAACCTTTTAAACTCCCTTCGCCAAAAAAAAACAACAAAAAACAAGTGAGAAAGTAGAAGCTGAATGCAATGCTCTCTCTACCTCTCTCTAAGGGTGGGAGTTGGTGGGGGGAGGATTGTTTACTTATTTGCTTATAACTTGAGAACCGCTCATCCGATCTTTATTATTTCTTCAGCAAATCGATACATTTTGCTAATTACTAACTATCTCTAGAAGGTACAAATCGTCTATCTACAAAACTGTAGGCGATATAACGTATTTTCCAAATTGCGGGGGCGGGAGGGGGCGTGGCAAAAATGGAAAATAAACTTGATCTGCCTGCAAGTATAAGAAGCATTTGTCCCACACATGTCAAACCTCTATCTCTTACCATCTCTGAGATCTAGGTGTTTATACAGACAGACGGACAGACAGACATGGCTATATCGACTCGGCTGTTGATGCTGATCAAGAATATATATACTTTATATGGTCGGAAATGATTTCTTCTCCCTGTTACATACTTTTGCATAAACTTTATATACTCTATGTACCAAAATATAAAAAAATGCGCGAACACACAGTGAGAGCGCCGTACCTTTCTATTTATATCAATGCCATACCTGTTATAATTGTATTATGCCAACAAGATAAAAAGTGATGGCAGA
The DNA here is from genome assembly GCA_018904275.1 of Lordiphosa clarofinis. Classification (NCBI taxonomy): domain Eukaryota; kingdom Metazoa; phylum Arthropoda; class Insecta; order Diptera; family Drosophilidae; genus Lordiphosa; species Lordiphosa clarofinis. The sequence continues at coordinate 3,330,369 of JAEIGQ010000016.1, read as the reverse complement.
GCATTTGTTTGCTTATGCTTTCCCTTATGCCTTTTACCTTTACCATTTACTATGGAGTTGCCCTTTGGCCCTACCTACAGAGAGAGCGATGTCTCGCTTGGTTTCACCTTGTTAATTCCACCATGGCTAAGACTAATGCTGCTTGAAGAAAACTTTATCATTAGACTTTATTTAGATTTCAGTCTATACCCTGAAAGCACAATTGTTTTTGTAAACCGTTGGCAGTAACCGGATTTTCTCCATCTCTTTTCTAAAATGGTTGTTGTTGTTTGACAAAGGTTTTTGTTTGAAGTATTGTGTGGGGGCATCCTCATTTATAAAAGGACTAATGCCATTTTACAAATTTCACTAGAAAGAACTTTTTTTTCATTTGTTACCTTTTAAAGTGATTTCAATCAACTCGCTTCCCATCGGCCAATAGTTTTGCAACTCTTATTCCTGCCGGCAAGTTGCAGCTTTGGCAATTAGTAACTTTTGTAATGCTTTTGGCCCATGTAACCTGCTGACCCTCTAAGCCAACACACACAGTAGAATTGTTTGTTTCTGCCTATGGGCTACATTTAACCCTCCTCGTAGATGACAAGCGCTTCGTTTTCGTTTCGTTGGGGTGCGAATTTACTTAGAGCAAGGCAAAAAACAACAAAAAGGGTCGGACGAGTCGGTCAAGCTGAAAAATGTGCTGCAATTGCACCTTGCGCACAAGTTTCCCCTCTTTCTGGCATTTTGGCCATGCATCGTTGATATTTAAATTGAGCCAACGGGCAGTGAAAAGCGCAGGGCGGGTTAGAATGCACTTCAAAAATAGAAATGCAAAGGAAAAGGGTTCAGCTGAAATGTGTGTGTGTGTGTGAGTGTGTATCCTTGAAATGAAAATCTATGTGCTCTGTGTTGCCAGGGCAATTAGCGAGCAGCTTTCGTGTGCTGGTTGTTGTTTATTAATAAACAATAACAACAAATGTTTAATTGCATATCTATCTTGTTGCTCCGTGCTCGGCACCTGCTGGCAGTTAACCCCATTTTGTATACGTACGCTTTTTTTCCAGTGTGCTGCAGCCCTGGGCATCATTACGAGAGTATTTACTTGCAGTTTGTCTCATTAAAACAAGAGCGAAGCGAAATGATTTTTCTTTTTTGCACTCATTACGCAGTGCCCGGGCAATGCGGTACTTTCGTCCTTAAACTATTTTTACAAGGATACAAGGGGGGACGGACGTATGCAAATTGACGCTTTTGCTTAATTATGTAACATTAATTTGCATTTAGCTTTTGCTGCAATCAATGCAAAGTTTTCGCTGCTGCTTCGCTGTCGTCGTCGTCGTTGTTTGCCGTTGCAAACTTAACAAGGATGTGAAAATTTATTTATTAAAATTTAACAACGCATAATAATCAGCACAGATTTATATAAATGTGGCGAGCTCTGTGCTATGAGCGACAAGAACCACCACCAACAGCAACAGCACCAGCAACCAACCCAACCCATCATCATCATCGTCATCATCAGGCCACATGAGCAACAGCAAATCATTTTCATAAATACAACAACAGAAGCATTCAATTGCGCAGACTGAAGCACACACACACACACGAGTATTTTATTATTTAATTTATGCGCCTGGTAAAAAAAAGAAGAAATCTGCTGGTAAAAACAACTGAATCTATGTACCACACACATTTGCAGCTAGGCACATACATAGGCAGATACATTTGTATCTGCATTCAAAACAATAAACATTTGTGTGTGGCAGAATCACAATTGAAAAGTAACTAAAATGCACACAAATTTGAGGAATTACAATTTTACAAGCAGAATACGAATATTTGTTGTCTTTTTAAACTTAAGAAGCAAGTGAGCTCCTTATCTCTCACAGATATGGTGTGAAAGCATTATTTCATTACAGTAGCTTACAGTATCTTAGATTCCACCCATTTGCCATTTGTATGCCTTTTACAATGAACATTAAATCTCAGTAAATGCAAGAAGTTCAAAACTTTCTCTATGTACCTTGATGCCAATAACTTTTATATAATTCAATGGGTTTCAATCGAATTTGATTTACTGCTGATATTTAATTTTATTCGTCATGATAATCTCAACGTTAAAATATCTTCTTTTTTTCCAAATACTTATTAATTAGAAGCAAAGCCGTAGAACAGATAGTTCATACCTTCTAGAGATCGTTAGAAATTAGTATTATTTATCGATTTAGCAAGAAGAAATGATAAAGATCGGATAATCGATTCTCAAATTAAAAGACCAGCGAACCTTCTGCATTTATGAACTTCTACTTATAACACACAAAATTATTGATTCATTGAATTATAGCTCAAAACATTAGTCAAAAGCTGTTTGATCTGTTTGAAATGAATCAACACTGATCTGTTCAATAAAGCAACTAGATCAATCATGCTCAACTCAAGAAGCTCATAGGGTTCGTAGCATAGACGAAGTTAGCTAAGCCTTCTCGTTTATAATTTAACTTCAGCACATTGTGTGACAGAATTAGGCCCAGAGCCTATTTACATAGATTCCACAAAAGTTAAGCTTATTATTCTGCGAGCAGACAATACGTGCTTAATAATCTCTACTATAAAATAATAATAGCAATTTATAACTTTTCTTGAAACGGTCCAAAGACCGCGAAATTTACAAACCTTTCATATAGTGTATGTGTGTCTGTATGTGTAAGCTTACAACATTTAAGAGAGTGGATAAATATCAAGAGTGGAGGGGTAAATGGAAAATGAAAGTCAATCGGTCCAAAGAAAAGTTTGAAAATTTTACAATTTTCATAATGAGTTCAGATTATCGTAAAGATTTATAACGAGTAAAGAAGACCTTTGATGAGTTTAGCTTGTTATGAGACGGGTAAATAGATAGATAGCAAAGATAAAGCCTGAAAAGTTCCGAATTTTTTTGAAAGCAGTTTCTTAAGCGCGGTTTGTTACCATGAAGATCCTTTAGCTGTGAACTGCGATTGATTTTTTACCCTTGGTTTGGGAGTAAAGTTTGTTTGACATTATTCTTTCCACTATTTTAATGAGAAGCTGATCTAACTACGTTTGGGCTGAAGTCTAAATACACTTGCACTTGGACAAAAAAAAATTTTATTTGCTAGAGTTTGTAGACGAAAACAATCAATAAACAGCTAAAACTTAACTACTTACTTCGAAAGGTTTCAAATCACAATGCTTTTGATGAGATTGAGAACAAGGCTGATAGCTAATCGGTACTGAATCTGTAATTCTTCTCAGAATACATTTCTTATACAAAGTACCTTCTCATTATACATAAGTGAATGGCATTTTTTCTGCATTTTAAATAATCTCTTCCCTTTGGTTGGTGCGGCTTAAATAAAATAGTTTCTATTAATCTTCTTGTAATAATCTTTTTTCCCTATAAGGCCCCAACCCTTTGAGGCGTCTTAATCCCTTTTTCAATGAAATCTATATAAATATTAATTAATTTCAAAATTGTTAAGAAATGTGTAAAAATACATACGGGTTTGGCTTTGGGTTCCTGTAAAAGAAAAAAAGAACAGAGTTTAAAATTAAACAATGAATATAAGCTGCTTGCTTTAATTACTTTTCAATGATAATAATAATAAATGAAATGAAACAAAGCGTGGGAGCACAAAAATTACTCAATAAAATCAGTCAACTGACACAATACAAAAACAAGAGCACATTTTAAAACACACACATACATTTCGACAAAATATAATATTTACGTTTTGTGCATATTAAAAACGACCGCCAGGCTATCAAAAATAAAACCCACTAATTGGCTGTCATGGCGGCAATTTGCGCTTGCAAAAATAAAGCACTTCAAATGAGTTTACATTAAAATGATAAAAAGAAACACACACACACACAAATATAAAAATTTTATGCATGATGAGTTGGATTTAAAATTTTCAGTTTCAATTGCTGCAAAATTAGTTTAAAATGGCATTTATGTGAGGATTTTGTTTCGTATATCTTTTAAACGTTTGAATGCTAAGTATTTACTTTAACAATAGTGCTTTTTATACTAAAATATTACTTTAGACTGCCTAGTTTACGATCAGACAGATGCAGGCACTTGAAAAAAAATATAGACTGAAATGGGTTCTTGCCCAAACCCATTTCGAATTTACACCAATGTTGAGCCGAAGATTAGAGGCTTAGCCAAGAGATCAAACAATTTTTCAGTCGCGAGACAATAACGTGTTTCCACCATTCGGGATAAAATCTACTTGAGTCTTTTATTTTAATAATTAAAAAGTTAATCTCATGGGTTAGAAGTAAAATTATCTTAACAAAACTCAAAAAAGTCAAATGATAGAAAACGGTAAAGATGCTCTTCTGAAAAGTGCCGACAAAATTTATAATCAGAAAACAAGCGCATTTATGACTAAATATTTCAATCAGACTGACGACTCGAAAAAGACTCTGATGTTAACACAAATTGCATAAAATATTGGCTGGTTAGAGCTGGAAAGCAAAAATTTAGACAATTGTTGGTTTGAGTGCAAATTACACTATGTCTTCTATATGCCTCTATGACAGTTGGCGTTCACCAATTCACTTCTGGGAACCATCTTTCGTTTGCGAATAGCTTTTGTTTTATATTATTAGTTTTCTGTGTTGAGTCATGTGCCAATTCCACGTCGCTCTGGTTACATTGTCAAATTCAATATTTGGGACACCAAAAATTCTAGTTATTTCCGCCTATGCCGACGAACGATTCAATCTGACAAAATTTTGAATGATTATCTTTCTATATCAATTTACGGAAAGATCATTCGTTTCTGTACAAGAATCGTTTTGACAATGTTTAGTTCTACCAATTTTTTGTCCATATAACCTTAATGTGCCTTAAAACCCAACAAATATCGACCTAGGTAAATGCGTAGTACTATATGAGATTGGGTTCCTTAGAACCTGTAGTTTACCTCCTAAAAACCAATTTCATCGAACAAAGGAAATACCGTCCCACAAAAATAGACTTGAAGAAATTATGACTTTAACAAATATCAAAAATATGGATAAATATGGATTCTGTAGAACCTGTATCACACCTCTAAACACATACTTTTGCGAAAATCGCGACTTTAGGTACCTATTCTGTACTTCGACAATAAAAAACGAGAGCGTAAGTTAAAGTCGGCTCTAACCGACTTCAATATACCCATTACTCATGAAAAACATGTTCCTTAGTGTGAACATCCGAAAAGTATGCAACATTTTTGTTAGCTTTGTGCTTAGTTCACTTCTTTGCTCATAACTTGAGAACCGCAAATCGATTAATCTGATACTAACTATCTCTAGAATGTACGAATCTATCTACTAACTATCTCTAGAAGGTACGAATCGTCTATCTTCAAAACTCTGGGAGATATTACGTTTTTTCCAAATTGCGGTGGCGGGAGGAGGCGTGGCAAAAGAAAGAAATAAACTTGATCTGCCTGCAAGTATAAGAAGCATTTGTCCCATACATGTCAAACCTCTTTCTCTTACCATCTCTGAGATCTAGGTGTTCATAAAGACAGACGGACGGACGGACAGACGGACATGTCCATATCGACTCGGCTGTTGATGCTGATAATTGATACTTTATATGGTCAGAAATGATTCCTTCTGCCTGATACATACTTATAACAATTTTAACTGACAATAAACCTTAAGCTGGATGATACCTCTCCATTGGCCCGACTTTGCATCACAACCGTTTGTCTCGGCGTACAAGTAACCAGTCGTATAATGTAAGTTTTTTACGCCAGACAGATTAAACTCTTAAGTCTGGCGATGGATACATCCATTCTCGATCCTTGTAGCATTTGCTGGAGTTGATCATCCAACGGGAACCTTATCGCTGCCAGTAGTATCCCCATAGAGCTTTAAGTCGTCATCTCGGATGGAAAGTCCTCGCCAACTTCAAAGGTCCATAAATCCTGCGAAGAATCTTTCGCTCGAAACGCCAACCCGCCTCACCGCTGATGATTCCTCTCCCCGTTCAGGCTGGGATGATAAGCTTAAAGCTTTTTTGTTCGCGGGGCCGGCCTACTACGTGCCGGTTGCGGCGTGATCTTAATGGCCCTTTAGGATCTCAAATTTTGAGGTTGCCACTGCCTTCAGTAACATTTCGGTGACCACCGCTGTTCTAAGTCAATGCACTAAGAGAAAAATTAAGAATTTTCGTACCTAAATCAAGAATTTTCAGTTTTAAAACTTCGATAAGCCAGAAAATTTCTTGAAAAATCCATAAATTCTTGATTTCAATAACATTTTGGATATGTTAAGCACGATTTGAAATTCTTAAAGAACTTTTAGAGCTCAAAATAAGCATGATGTAGTTTTATTTATTTTAGCTAAGAGCGATTTGTATTTTAAGTAAGAGTTCGTCTTTACATCAAGAACGAAATGACTTAAAATCAACCTCTTTTTTATTTGAATCAGAATTTAATTTCTATTTTGAATTTTGAATTTCCTATTTCGAATCTAAGAACGATTTGTACTCAAAGTAGGTTCTTACCAAATTCTAGAACAAAAGAAGCTAAAGTCAAAAGCGTTTTTAAGACCAATTCGCTTAGCTTTTTTCTTAAGGAGCAAACCAATTTTTTATAAATTTTTTAAAATTCATTCAAAGGTTTGCCCTTAAATTTTGAGATAATTTCTATATTTAAAAATTTTTTTCAAAAATATTCTATTTTAGGGAAATTTTACTAAAATTTTTTAAAAAATTTATAAGATGTAGAAATTATTTCCAAGTCTTAGGGCGACTTTAACCCTGGACAGATTTTTCTCAAATTTAGAAAATTAATTTTCTGGGTGTAGAACATCAAAAAGTTCTGAGTAAGTTTGCGCTGAGCATTACCAAGCTTTTAAATAGAAGTGACAAATCGAAACAGGTTTCATTTAATAAAGCCAGAACTAGACATTTAAAAGGCAACCCTCGTGTTTAATAGAAATGTGTGTGTGTGTGTGTGTGTTATGGAGTAAGTTCTAGTCAGGCTTAGGCTAGCAACATTTAAACGAACAATGCCAGCAGATGTGAAAATACAAATGCAGATGTTCTTCTTGCCCAAAAAAATAAAAGGAAATCAAATAAAACCAAAATTCAATCGGATTTCGTGTGTGCAGGACATGCACTCGGACTGCAAACTCAATACATAATCTTTTTGTATACGGAGAGCATTGAACTCAAAGAAGCATGCTCTGAGGCATCATTCCGGACTTATGGAACGTTGTACCGTGTACCATATTGTGGCCAATAAATTGAATGATTGATGCAATGTGAGCGTGTGCCTGGCCATAAGCGACAATTAACAATGACAAACTTTTTGTGTTGAAAATGTGACCAAAAATTTAAAAGAGAGGGAGAGGCAGAGAAAGAGAAATCCTGTTGCAACTGGATATGCCAGGAGCACGACCATGGCCAGGTATCAGATTGCGCAACAGAAATACATACATACATGAGCATAATTATCAACATCATCATCATCATCATCACACACACACACATTGTTGTTGTAGCTCAAGTATCAAGTGTGTTCCCCGTGCATTATCCTGTTTTCCTGTAGCCAACGTGCCAAACTGTAAGCTGCTCCTGCTGTTGGTGCTTTGGAAAGTGGTTTGGTGGATGTGTGCCAGCCTCTGGCAGTGCTGGACGAGTGCCGAGAGTATGTCACGAACGAAATAACGTTGTGTGTGCTCAAGTAGGAGCATTGCACTCACAGTGGCCCAATGCAGGAGCAAGGATATGTGTGTGTGTGTGTGTGTGCATTTCGTATGCATGAAGTGAAACCTTTAAGTTGTTGGGAGTGCATTTGTTTAGATGAAGTTCAAAAAGCGAAAGAGCGCAAGCGAGAGGACAACAGCTAGAGCTAGTGAATGATTAAGTCGACTCCTGGACAACCAAATGAAGTCAATCACTCAAACCACCAACCGAAACTCGCCCTTCTTGGGGTTGCTTTCTTTTGCCAGACACTTTTAATATTTGCTCATGTTGTTGTTGATTTTTCCTCTTTATTTGCCAGCGCAAAAAAAAGCCATTTTAATGAGAAAATTCCCAAGAAAACTGCATATTTAAAGAAAGAAGCAAAAAACCCCCCAAAAAAAACAAAATAAAATAAAAAACGAAAACGAAACTTCAACACAGGAAACATCCTCCAGATAGCCAACAGGCTGTGATGTACCCCCAGGAGTGGGGCGACCGGGCTACGCAATTCAAATAGCCAAGTTAATGACTTGCGCCTGAGGGGCCTTTTCGGCTGATTTGTGAAAGTAAAAACGAAGACCGAGAAGGACGAACAAACATTGCGACTTTGGTGGACAGCTGCCTGGCCTGGCCTGGCTTGCCAGAGCGTATTAAATTTCAAGAAAGCAAGGAAAGAAAAGAAGAACAGGCGAAGGAGAGCTGAAAAATACCGCAAAAAATAAGTCAAAAGTGCATTGATCCGCATTCGAATTGCCAGAAGAAAAAGTAAATAAAAGACAACTAATTCAATATAATTAGAGATACCGAAATGAATGCAGCGAGGACCAGAGCAGAGGATATCCTCGAAAACATACAAAATGCAAGTCAAACAATATCATTATAATATTTTTGTATGACTGTGACTTTAATTACACTAAACAACACAGAAACACAAATGTTTGAAATACACAGAAAATATTTTTGATCAGAAAAAGACTGAGATTTACGCGCGAGGAAGTGAATTTTGCACAGAGTCCATGAAGAGTTTTTACAAAGATTTATAGAAATTATAGATGAAGCATGTGAAACAAAAATCTACTGTTTTTGGAAGCTGACATTGGATCAGAATTTTTGGTTCTCGCCGCCTTTACGAGGATACATTTTTTGAAATTTAGCTAAACGTTTTCTAAATTAGCTATACGGCTGAGAGCAAAAATTTATAGACATTAAAGATGTCACATGTGACGCCACAAGCGTATTGTCTTAAGATCTGACATTGGATCCCAAAAAGAAAAGTTTGTATGAGATATAGAAACATATATGTAGTGTCTTTGGTTTTTACTACAAGCTGCACCAATCAATCGGAAAATTGGTCTTGGCTAGACTTATTATCAGATCAATTGAAGCAAAACTTCGTGTGTTTTTATACCCTTGGAGAGGGTATATTAAAATTGTCGGATGTTTGTAACGCATAGAAGGAAGCATCTCGACCACATAAAGTATATATTCTTGACAACGAGCTGAGTTGATATATGTCCGTCGTCCGTTGTCCGTCGTCCGTCCGTCTGTCCGTCCGTCGTTTCTATGTATCTCCGTCAGTTTTAAAGCTACGTAACAAATTCACGAAGTCTTTGGTATAAAACGCACATTTGTCGGAACCGCCGGATCGGATGATATCATATACCCAAGGAACGACAGTGAAAACTAGTTTTAGTGAGAAAAACTTTTTGTTTTTAAGGTATCGCTCCCAACGCTGGTATTTTAATTTTAAGATTAAAACACAAGCGAAATCGGACAACTATATAGTATAGCGCCAACAAAAGTAGGTCGAAAAAAGTCTTAGTGAGAAAAACTTTTTGTTTTCAATGTTTCGCTCCACGCCCGTATTAAATTTTCAAGATTTTATCATTCAAAATTTTCGAAACGGACATATAAGTATAAGCAACAACTGAGGTTCAGTCATTTAAACTCGGTCGGGTTATTGTTTTTTTTCATATTATTTTAAAAAAAAATTTGTGTTTGCTTGGTAAAGGGCTAAAATATTTTGAAATTTCCTAAATGTGTAATATCTTATTGCACAGATAATTCGGACTGAGTAACAAGATTTAGATCAAACATATTTTCTCGTTTGGACACAGTAATGACTCGTTCGAAAAAAAAGCCTATTACTTCTAAAGTATTTCCAATTTCCAAAAAGCATTTTAGGTCGATGTTTTCAAATATCCCAGCTATAAGAAAAACTGCAAGAAATAAAAATCGGAAAACAATTTTTGCACATGAAGAATTTCCCTTAAACAAACTTTCTTTAAGTTTTCACAAAAAAAGAAAGTTAATCCAAAAAACTAATAAATTTTTTCGAAAAGGTTTCTTAAAAAAAAAATTGGTATTGTAGATTGCAAGTGGTCACCATTTGAGCCTTTCTCAAGGTCGGTAAATCTAATATGGTCTATTCCAATATGATTTTCGAGTCTATCTGTACAATACTTTTAAAGGTTAAATTGTAAAAAATGTATTAAAATTCTCTAGAGCCTTTATTTTAAGCTCAAAAGTCTACTGAAGTTTGGATCTGGTTCAAAATATCTATCGCGTCCAAAAATCTATCCCTATCAAATATATTTATCGTATTTGGAGATCAATCCCAGGTGGTTTTAAGAATCTGAATTTCAAGGGACGAAGTCGTAGATAAACTGAGCAAATACTTAAATGGAACTTGAATTAATTTGGTTAATAAAATAAAAAAAATCAATTGAAGTCTTTGGAATTATTTAAAAATATACGGATAAATCGATATTTTAGTGTTAAGGTATATGTAATTGAATGATGGTCACACTGCCAATGTAAATAGAAAACCGTGAGTAAATAAAAACCCGAAAACCCTGAAAAGAACCCTTGTTTACACAACAAATACAATTTTAGATATGGCAGCAATCCGTTTCAAAGTCGAACCGCTCCGGGGACTCCAAATTTTTCCCGCCCGAACCTGAACCGGAGCAAAAAATGACAAAAAGGGGTTCGGTTGAAAAATTTTAGATTTTTTTTCTAGATGCTTTAATTTTTAATTTCGCCATTTTCCAAATGCAAAGATATAGCGTAGGTTTCAGCGTAATGAACATGTATAAGAAATTAAGAGACAAAAAGCTTAATCAATTATGCTGGGAAATTTAAAGAATTTACCGTTCATTTTCTTATGTTCTGTTTGATTATTCTAAAAAAATATCTTGAAAATATTTAGGCTCTGAATTTTCAAATATATATGTATGAAATGTTTAATTTTTTTTCCTGTTTACTGTAAACTAGGGTTTTTTTTGGTTTTCGGGCTTTTATTTACACACTTTTGACACAGCTTCCAATACGGGTTTTGACTTCTCAGTCTGTCCGTCTACCTCGTTTTGTCCATTTATTTACAGTGTCTGTTTTCGTCCATCTTCTACTATCTTCTCCACGCTCTCGGGCTTGTCGTCTTCCATTTTCTGCAGTGCGACTATCATTTGTCTTGGGACGCCTGCTACGAGCAAAGCTCTTAAAGACAACAAATCCGATTTTGAATGTAGACCCCTTCTAGATGCCTACCAGATCTCCACCGGATCCCCACCTTACCCCCACCAGATCTCCACCAGATCCCGCACTTTATCCTCACAATCCACCTAATACTACGGCAATGGTAAAAGTGGCTGATTTTGCAAATACAAAAAAATCTGTCGCAATGAGAAAATTTTTCTAATTTTCATCTCCAAGTCAGACGTCCGTAAAAGAGCTTCGCCCTAATAAATTTCTCAAAATTTGACTTTATGTTAGCTTTCCTCATTTTGTAGGACAGTGTTGCTTGTTGCCAGCAGTAGCTGGCTTCAGCGAGCGACATGTGTAGCAGACACAGTTGGACAATGAAAATGTTGTTGCCTGATGATGATGATAATGACGATGATAAAGCAAAGGAAGATATAAAATAAAGCGTCAATTGACGACCAGTACGCGCGGAAGGAAGAGCAAACAAAATTGGCGCTCATGGCGTCGTCACACTATCTTGTAGGCCGGCGGCTCCCAGCCGTATTGACATGTCAACTGGGTTTGGTTTGCGTTGTTGCTGCCGCAACTGCAAAATTTACAACTTTATCTATGTGTGTCGTCAGCGTCATCGACGTCGTCGCTGGACAGCTGAGCGCTGATCTTAGCGTGCGATTTTCCTGTTTGACAACCTTTTGTGAGAGCGTCAGGCTCTCAGACCCGCGTCCTGTCAACCTTAATTGTGTGACCAGCCTGCGCGCATACAAACACGCTCTCTTTCCCACTCCCGCCCTGGGCTCGCACTATCTCTATCCCTCATTGAGGCTCTAGTCTTTTTTTTCAGTTTTTAGTTTCCTGTTTGCTGTCCGCGTCGCTGCCGGCGTTCGATCGTCGACAAAACGTTGCGCAGTCGCTTATTTATTTATCTCTGTCTCGGTGTGCGAGTCTCTCTGTCCGTCTGTGTGTGTGTGCGATCAAAAGCCGCGTTTGTAACTTGTGAACATCTGCTCCTCCAGCGGCTGCGAACAACGTTTGCTTTCCCATTGTTGTTGTTGTTGATGTTTTCGTTGCTTCGCTTCGTTATTATCGTTTTTATTGTTGTTTTATTTTATATGGCATATTGCTTCCACAGGAACGTCTGTATTTGCTGATTGATCCAAAAACTAGCTAACATGTAGGAACCTCACTTTGACCTCTATAATTCTCAAGTACTTTAAGAAGACATCCACTAAACACTGCACTTTCCAGCATGCCCGATTCAAGTGACGACATGTAGCGCAGTTGCAGATGTGTAACCTGATTTCCCTCTCAAAGGATACGCTTGGGCCTGCGGCCCGGTATCTTAAGTGATTTCGAAACTCTTGGCGAAAGAGCGAACGCAAAAGCAAGAGATAGAGATGCCGGTGCCGCATGGGAAGCTGCAGCCTGTAGGAGATCGTTCAAGTGCATGTACGCAAAGTACTTGAGCACACACACACTTGTGTGAATTGTACATGTACCCAACGCTTGTAGGTTACTAGTTACAGGCCCAGGCTCAGCAGTCAGGAGGCAGCTGAAATGGTCTTTGACGATGGACCATGCGGATGGACAAGAGAAAGAGAGAGGGGGACGCATTAATTTGCACTTGGCTGGAACATCTGTTGCGCTGACATAAATCTTGAGTGACTGACCGCTGGAGCAAAAGACCGCGAACTCTCTCGCTGGATGCGAATTTCAGAACCAGTTTCGAACGGCTTTGGACCAAGGCACTGTGGTAAAAGAGCTTAGATTCAATGAAGTAGGAAACCAGGTCGAATAAGAAGAGAGATTGGGCTTAACATTTTCCAACCTCAGTGACGCCTTTTTTCAATGAAAAAATTATTTTTGAAAAATTTTCCACAAAAACCTCCCATTTAAAAAAAAACTAAGTCTATCTATACGGGATCAAATCAATCCCAGGGTAGTACCGGTATTCTCGACCAAGTCAAAAAAAAAAATTAATGGATTCGACTTTTTGAACGCTTAATGAATGCTAGATGACATTTTTCCTGGGACAATCCAATGAGGATTGAATAAGCTGATCCCTGTAATATTGATTTGATCCCAAGCAATAACCCTAAATTTTCTCCTCCCTGTTTCTTAAGACATATTTATAACCTTTAAGACCTATACCAGTTTTGGCCTATTTAAAAGTTCTGAAAAATAATAAAACATACAAATTGTTAGGCTCTACTGGGACTCGAACCCAAGACCTTGCACTGAACACGAATAAATCGGCATCTCTACTCATAGCATCGTTCTCGATTATTGCCACATGTCTAAAATGCTACTTATGAATATTTTTCTCTCTCTCGCTCCCTAATTTATGAACATCTGATCTCGAAACTTGTAAGAAATTTTTTTTACTGTAACCTACACTTTTGTTTCGACTCTCTTTGATATTGTCCTAAAGTACAATGTCTTAACTTTAAGATAAACTATCCCAAACAATTCTGACATTTTGTTGAAAGAAAATTTTCTATTTTCAATATTTGTATCCAAAATGACAATATTTGATACAGCCCTTAAGTGTTCAATGGATGTTGTAGAAAATTTTCATCCACATTCAATACAAGTTACTCGCCTTTTGTGCTGTTATTGCAAAGCATGCCGTTCGGCAGTAGCCATTTTCGTTGTCGTATATTCGCAAAAAAAAAACGTAAAATTGTTTGGGAAACGTTTTTTATAGCCAATTTTCGACTTAACTGTATACGTACGAAAAATGTTCATAATTCTGTCTTGCACCACAAATGATGCCTAATGTCAAGATATACAGGGGTGTTCCTATCTCTAGAGATTTTCGGATAAACGATTGCACTTCGCCCTTTTGCCCTTTGAGCCCTTAACATATAAATTTAAACAGCTTTAATATGAAATGCTAATGATTGTTCGAAAACCTCTAGAGAATTCTGGGACACACCCTATAAGCTTTTGAGGCTGTGTGTTTATAATGCGAGCAAAATAAGTCCTTCAGTCAAACCGATCCACAAAATCATACCAAGTATATTTTGATCGAATTACTTCAAATTATGTTTGCTTTACAAAAGACCCCATAAAATAAATATCTAGGTTTTAAAAATTTGGGGTCAGTATCGGAACAGGACTGTTTAGACAAGAAACTATCTTAAACAAATTCAGTAAAGAGCCACCAAAAAAACTAGTTCCCGGAGAAGAAAAACTGTCTTCAATTTAAAATAGTCAAGGCGGGACAAAAATTCCACTCATACCAATATTATTTAAGGTGGGATTAGGACGGAATGTGATTGAATTGATATATAAAATAATTTGATATTCGGGATTTTAAATTAAAAAGAATCGGAACTTGATTGATATTAAAATTTGGGTTCGGAACGGGATAGACGCGGTCGTAAATGGGCTATTTACGATCGGAACCGGCGGGATCAGACTCGTGAAGGAATGGGAACTAAATAAATAATTTTGATCGAATATTCATATATTACAGCTTTTTGGCATGATACAATGAAAACAAGGTAGCGCATAAACTTGTTTGATTTAGCATGCGCATTACTTTCTGAGTCTGTGACGTTATTTGACAGCTAAGTCTTAGGTTGGGAGTTTGAATTTTTTAGTTTAATTTGTTGACATAATTACAATGCATTTTCATTTTTGTAACCGAAGCAGAACTTGGAAAAAATGTTAACAAAAATTTGTGAGTCTGTAAAGTCACTTAGGAATTTTTTGTTTGACAAGCGACGCATTTCACTATCTTTTATTTGCTGGATCATGCCTTTTTAGTAAAGTTCTCAAACAAAATAAACAGAATTTCATAGTACTAACAATAAGTTTCTGTTAATGTCTAAAGTACGATTAGAATGAAGACTCTTGATCCAGGAATGAGCTTGTGATGCCGAATTTGTAGACAGGTTCCTTATAATCACTTCCAACGCCTAAAAGTCCAGCACGAGAACGAACTAAACTCAATTTCAAGACCTAAATTCTGTAAAATTCAAAAACGATTAAATTTTGTTCAGAAGCAACAATTATTCCTAGTACTTTGTTTCTCAGTGTGACCAATGGTCACTGACAATACTAACCCTGGACCATCATATCAAACTTTATTGGACTCAAATTGGAAAATGGTTTGAGTAAATGACTTAATCACTTTTCAGTCAGTTCCGACAATAGTCGAAAGCTGCGCTAAGCATTAATCCTCTATCTTTTAAAGGTTTTTAATCAGAGAATTTAAAAGAAATCTTAACCTCAAAAATGTCATTGTCAATTGTCTTCGGCGCCTGCAGGCCAGGCGTGACAATCGCTGATCAAGAGTAGTATAAAACTTTCAAGTCCGAGCTCAATTAAGTTCCTATATTATTCATATTTTCCACCACAATTCGTGCACTCTCGGCCCAAGGTGGCCACTCCAGTCACAGTTTCAGGTGCTTTGCCAATTTCATTGAGTAACTTTTTGAATGAATCAAAATTCCCAGGCTTCCTTCCCCATGTGAACTTACCTTCTTCTCGGTGAGCTTCTCACAGCGTCGCTGCTTACAGATCTGATGACTCTTGTCGTTGCGGCAGGGTGCGCACTCGCCGCAGTTGTCCTTGCGCTGGCAGCCAACGCATTCGCCGCAACGTTTGCGCTTCTTCTTCGACTGAAAGACAGAGCAGGAAGAGGAGTGGTTGGCAAGGGGTTGGTATTGTAGGAGGGCGGTGGATGGGTGACCGGTGGTTGGGTCCTGTTAATCGCAGCGTTTGCCAAGGCCTTCGGCATTGAAATTGCATTTCTTTTAGAAACTCACCTGCTTATCGCAGCCATTTGCCTGGGCATCGTTGCTGTCGCCCATGCCGAGGGCGCTCAATGGACTCTTGAAATTGGCCGTACTGGAGACGGCATCCACCTGGCCAGGATTACTGGGATCGACGTCCATGCCACTGGCCTCACTCTCGGCACTGGACTCGAGCGAATTGGGCCGCTGTTTCCGCCGTTCTTTTTTCCTGCCCTCCAGTCGCGCTATGGGCGACTGCAGCAGCTTCTCCACCTTGATGGGCGTGGTGGTGGTTGGCGTGGGCGTGGGCGTATGTGGCTGGGTGGTGTGCGGTGTATGGCTACCCGTGCTGCTGCCATGGGGATAACTGTTGCTGTTGCCATCGTAAGACGAGGGCGTGTGCATGCCCAGGGGCGCTGCCTGACCCTGGCCATTGTTGTTGCTGAGATCAAAGTCCTCCTTTTTTAACAGCATTTCGAAATCACTGCCCACTGTGGTGGCCTGTGCGGACTGCTCCTTTTTGACTAGACCCGCAAATCCTGGATACAGCTGCAATTCACTGTAGGCAGCCGTGGGAGCTGGTACCAATGGATAGCCTGCCGTGCCACGATGATGATGATGCGGATGATGCGACTGCAGGGCATGATGATGGGCAAATGCATTTGGCGGCGGTGGTGGTGCACCCAGGGGGGTGAAGCTACCCGATGGCGGTGTTATGCTGGTCTGCATACCCGTTAGCTGGGTCAGTGGTGAGCCCACACTCATCATGCCCGGCGAACTGACCGAAATGCTTGCTGGGGACATGGCCACCGTTTGTAGGGAACCAGCGGCGGCAGCAGCAGCTGCGGCTGCTGCAGCGGCTGCTGCTGCTGTGGCTGTTGCCGTGGCCGTGGGTGCGGTGGCTGCTGGCGGCAGAGGCAAGGGCGTGCCATCGGGTAGCAATTGCTCGTTGAAGCCATGAAATTGACTCTGGAATGAGGGCAACTTTGAGAAGGGCTCAAAGCCGCTCTTCACCGGCAGTTGCTGCTGCTGTTGCTGTTGCGCTGGACCACCACCACTGTCCTTGGACTCCATTTCCCAGGGACGTGTGTAACTGCCGTTGGAGTTGGAATTGCTGTTGGAGTGGTTCGGGGCGTTTGAGGTGTGACCTAGTGAGGTGGTGGCGGCGGAAAGGGCATGGGCATTGGCATTGTTGTTGTCATTGTGCCCTGAATGGGCACCGGCAGCATTAGCATGGCCGCTGCTAGTGCTGCCCAAAGGAGCAGGAACAGTGGAATTGCTGCTGTCTTGCTGTTGCTGCTGCTGTTGCTGTTGCTGGTGATCGTTGTGTCCGTTGGCGTTGCTGTTGGCCGTTGGTAGCTGCAGGCGCGCATAGTATTCCCAGTTTTGCTGTTGCTCGGTCAGTTGCTGCTGGGAGTGGGGCTGTTGCTGCTGCGGCTGCTGATGCTGCTGCTGCTGTTGGTAGTGTGGCTGATAGTGTGAATGATGATGATAGGGCGTGGTATAGTGCTGACTCAAGCTGCTCAGCTGATTGAGATGCGTGTTGTGTAGAGAACTGGCTGCTGCTGCTGTTGCTGCTGTTAGGTTGTTATCGCTGCTGCTGCTGGCGTTGTTGCTGTCTATCAGACCGCCGTTGCTGCTGCTGTTCTGTGCAATTATTGAAGACGCCATTTAAGCTCACACACTGGCATGGCTACTTAGGTATTTGGCGTGGATTGCTATGGGGAAATTTGTACTGATTGCTGCTGTGTTTGTTTGTTTGTTTGTACACTGTTTGTTTCACTTTCGGCTTTAACACTTTGAGGTAGTTTTTCTCTTTAATTTTTGTGTTGGATTTTTGTTATTTGAACTCACTGGCTTTAAATGTGTGTGTGCTATTTATTTCTATATATTTATCAGTTTGTTATGTAAATTTGTATGCAAGCTTAATATTTGCTTTGAAAAACTTGTTGTTGTTGTTGTTGTTGTTGGTGTGGCTGTAAAGTGCTACGATTAAAATTTGTAAGTTATAGCTTATTAATTCGATTTGTTTGTACTTTATTCGTGTAAAACGGCAGCTAATTAATTTGTATTTTTGTTTTTGTAGCAGACTTCGACTTCGACTTCCTTTTTTCTTTGTTGTAAATTTGTAATTTGTAAATTTGTATGCGTTGTTGTTGTTGCTGTTGGATTATTTATTGATTACATTTGCTGTTTGATATTTTGATATATATTTGAATGATGCTTATGAATTTTGTACTCTGGTTTAAAATTTGTTATTGTTAGATATAAAAAATAGTTTGATTAAGTTTAAAAATCTTTGTCTTCCGTTTGTTTGTTTGTTGGTTTTACTTAGAAATTAATTAAACATTACTGGTTAATAATAAGATTTATTTTTGGTTTTTTTATGATTTTATGATTTTAATGAAATTTTGATTTAGAGCCAAATATATAATTTTCGTTTGTTGTTGTTGCTGTTGTTGTGGGCGTCCTCAAATCCTTTGGTTGAATTTCTGCAAGAAAAAACGAAACAACAACAAAAATAGAACATTTAAGTTTCAGTTTAACAATTATGGTCTTCTTCCTTTGCTTTTTGCTCCTCTCTAGAAAACTTCAACACATAATTATGGTCTTTGACTACATAATGAGCGGCGTTGGTCCGCGTCGCACAGGAAGTGGCAAAAAATGTAAAGGACACTCACTTCTGGCTTTTTATTGCCGCTGCCGTCGCTGCCTCTGCTTGTTGAAAGTTATGCCTTGCCACACTCACACACACACACACACACGCACACTTATACTAGCAGCGCGTATTTCAGTTGCCGTCGTCTTCTTCGTCTTCTGTTGTCATTTGCTGGCTTTTTTCGCCATTTTTTTTTGCTGTTATTTTTTGTGTCTCTTTTGTGTATTTATTTTTTTTATTCTTATAAAAAAAAACGGCACAGGTGTACTTTTTCTGCGCGTCCTTTGCCTTTTGCATTTCGCCAACCTGCCAAGCGAACGTTTCGTTGCGCTTCAGAAAGTTCATTGGGCCCCGTTCATGATATGCCTCCAGCTGTATTTCTAAAGGCTACGTTTATTTCTGTTTTTTTTTTTCCTACTTTGAACTTGGTGAGGTGTTGAAGTGAGTGAACATTTGACATTGTGGAACTAGTTGGAACAGGTAGAGCAAAAATTTAATAACTTTCGAGTTAATGTGGATGAAGCAAAGTCATATCTGAGGAGCTTCTAGCCAAGATGTTAACAATTATATGACCAACATTTTCCGTTATTAACAAAATGAAAGCGTGGCTTTGATTTCAAACTACATTATTTAGTTGCCCCTTTTTTAAATCAAGCAAGGAATTCGAGCTTGAGAATTACAAGGAAGAATTTATGGGAGTATGTTTTTAGGCAGATCCCATACAACTAACATCATAAACGTGTTGCTTTTACGTTCGATAGAATTTATTTTGCTATGAAGTCTTACGATTTAAAGTAAATACCGAACTTGAAATCGGTTCCACGTCTATTCAACACAAAAAAATTTCAACACGTCAATTCAACAAACGTCAATTCAACACATCACAATTATAACACAAGATATTTCAACACATATACAATTTCAACATAATCAATTTCATCACAAACCAATTGAACATTACCAAATTTCAACATAGTACGATTTAAACACAGTACAATTTCAACACTCGAAAATAGAACACAACAATTAAAAATTATATTTTCAATCGTACAAGTGACAATGTCAGTCGAACCAGACTTTAATATCCTCCGAAAGTGTATGCATATTTGAAAGCACTAGAGATAACGTTCTATTGTTCACAACTTGGATAACTTTTATCCGAATGAAGGCGTTGTAAATATTGTTCGTGTTTAAATGGTTTTGTGTTGAATTGACGTGTTAAAATGGTTTTGTGTTGAATAGACGTGGATCCTTAATATCCTCCGAAAGTGTACGCACATTTGAAAGCACCAGAGATAACTTTCTTTTGTTGACAACTTAAATAACTTTCATCCGACGCAGACGTTGTATATATCGTAAAATTTTTGCCCGCCGCTTGTGTCACCCTTCTTTCCCAGGAAGAATTTGTTTGTGTTTAATTTATGGGTTGATTATACCGGGAATTGTTTTTTTGAATCGGCGGGGGATGGAAGATGCGATAGAGGAAACATTTTAACCTGAAGCTAGTGTCTCCCTTCTATCTCTGATGGTAATACACACTTTCATTTTATTTACTATCACTAATAAAAGTCATCTTTACTCAACTTCTTCAACTTCAACTTTTTCAACTTCGTCAATTCAATTCAAACCAAATTTAAATTTAATAATAAATTAATTATTTTGTTTTGTGTTGAATTGACGTGTGTTGAATTGTTGTGTTGGGTAAAATGACTGAGTGATGTGTGTTGAAATTGTTTTGTGAAGACTTTGTTTTGTGTTAAATTTGTTTGTGTTGAATTGACGGATTGTTGAATTGTTGTGTTGGGTAAAATGACTGTGTGTTTTATAGACGTGTCACCCCTGAAATCAAGTCTGCCCCCTAGTAAAATTCTGCAGAAGGTGCGGTCTGAAGGTTCGGTTTCAGAACCGGTTCCTCATTTTATTGAACCTGTGGTTTTGATACCTGCCTAAATTTTGCCCCTGTTTTCTATAAATTTTAGCAAATCGGCAAAAATTAAATTTTGTTGTTGGAATAAAATACAATTATTACTTCATCTTACAAAAATAATGGTCCTACATACAATTAGTAGGTACTCGCAAATAAAAACAAGAAGATTGTATTGCCATGGTACAGCTATTGCCTAGTGCTGTTGTTTGTTCCTTATCATGGTCATATTATCCCAAGTTTGAATTGCAAAAAAAGACCTTCATACTCCAATAGATCTAGTACACAACAGGGAAAAATCACTTAAAAAACAGAATTAAATAGTTTTCTGAACTGCACCTTTTTTGCAAAAGCATAAAATTTTTAAAACGTAATGGAATAAGAAGTTTCGGTCCAAGGTCCGGTTCAATGGACCCAAAAAACCGAAACCTGCGGGATTCATTTACGTTTTATACAAGAATTCTACCATTTTCCGAAGCTGTTAGAGCTTGTTCTAAGATACAAGGATACTAAAACTACCATACCGAAGATGGATGGATTTTCCCCGTCCCAAATCTCGGATTTATGCTTTTTTGCATAAATTTTCTCCATAGTCCAGTTGCCATAGATCAGATTGGTCTGAATAAAAGTCTTAGTAAGAAGAACCTTTTTTATTTTCAATGCAATTGCTATTATATGCTTCCGCATAATTCAGCTTAGTTTGACCATGGCGGATAACTGTCATGGGAACGATCGGTCGAAATAGTTGTCAAGATATGAATATTTTTTGCTTTACCATAATTTTGACGATTTAATAAGAATTTATCAGATAGCTGCCAAGTTTCAGTTCATCCCAGTTGCAGTCACAGATCCAGTTCATCTATTGTTGCTCGATACTGCCGCCTTTTTATGTATCTTACATCTCTATTTCACACACACACTGGCTTATCTCTCCGTCATTGTGTTGCACTTATTCTTACCGGCAGCATGCCGCCTCCAATAAACCGAACTTAGGCCTAAATACTTAACACAGGAAACACAAAAGTGGCACCATCTATTATCAAAATCGCACTCTACTAAGAGTTTACCAGCTGCAAGGGTATATTAACTTTGATCGAGCCGAAGCTAGTTTTCCTTTTATAAGATAATGATGAAAAATCTTGTTTTTGAGGAAATAGGAGGACCTGTTCCCGTATTCTTATTTGATTAATCGGAATTGGTAAGAGTTGTGATATCTCAGAAATGATTAAAGAATTTGGACTAATCTTTTTATCATCAAGAGGGTCTAATAAAGGTAAATGGGGGTTTGAAGTTATACAGTTGGATTTTGAAAGCGATTACACTTACCCAGTCCGATTTTGCATGATTTGTTCGGAATCGAAATCGGGCGCCTAATAATTCATATATCTTTGTATTTTAATTTTGCTTTTTCCGATTGCCAGATTTTTTAAAATAAAAAAATAGAGGCCAGCTAACTTTGGCTCGACCGAAGTTTATATACCCTTGGAGCTTGATATATGCCTGACAGTTTGTATGGCAGCTATACTATATAGTGGTGCGATTTCGACAAGGCTTAATGAAATTATGTGAAATCATTAAAAACTTATAAATACGAGCGTTGGGAGCGATAGCACTGAAAACAAAAAAAGTTTTTCTCACTAAGACTTTTTTTCAGACCTTACTTTTGTATGGCAGCTGTACTATATAGTTGTCCGATTTTGACATGGATTTGGTGAAATTTTGTTAAATCATGAAAAACTTATAAATACGAGCGTTGGGAGCGATAGCATTGTAAACAAAAAAGTTTTTCTCACTAAAACTAGTTTTTCAACCGATCGTTCCTATGGCAGCTATATGCTATAGTCATCCGATCCGGCCGGTTCCGACAAATGTACAGCGTATTTGTACCAAAAGACTTCGTGCAAAGTTTGGTTAAGATAGCTTTAAAACTGACGGAGGAGATAGCATAGAAACAGACGGACGGACAGACGGACAGACGGACATGGCTATATCAACTCAGCTCGTCATGCTGATCAAAAAAAAAAAATTTTTTGGGGGGGGGTTTTTTCTCTTCGGTGTGCAAAAAAAAAAAAAAAATATATAAAACCCCCCCCAAGGGGTAAAAAAAAAAATTTTAATATTGATTTTAGATTGCATTTGGGACTGTCACTACTTCACCCTTGCTTAATCAAATTCGAAATATTTAGAATGAAAATATTGCACAGATCACAATATAACAAGTTCATATTAATGTAATAATGTAAGTCAATTTTTTAATTCGCTACTTTTAAATCTTATTTGGGATTCAGTTTAGGTCCGAATAGGTCGTCAATTTAAATGTTTTGGATTATGGTTACAAACTAAGTTTCGATCATTAAACTTTTTACTAGTGACTGTTTTTCGTGACATTATATATTTTCTGTTCCAAGAACTGGATTTAAGTCGCTAATTGATAAATATAATATAAGTGGGAGCACGGCTGATAAGATGGCAATTCAAATAAAGACTTGGGTTTAGCCAAAGCGTTGAGCTTAGTTTTATTACCGTTGAGCTTTCCGATCAATATTTTGCGTAATTAGAGTTTAAATAAGCAAAATTTGAAAAGGTAATCATATTGCATATTTAATATATTGCAAGCTTATGAACACGATTCTGTCTGTAATCTCTCTTTGAGTTCGCAGTTTTTTCCTGTACTTTTCTTTTTGTCAGAACTTTTCGGTTTAAGAGCGTAAGTGTGAGGAAAAATTGAATGTGAGAGAGCTTTCCTGTCCGCCAACACAAGCAAACTTTTCTGTCCTTTCCATTTGGCTGCCTTATACTCTAGAGTTCTATACTAATCGATTCGAAATCTGCCGAGCGAATGACGACTTTCTGCTCTCTTGGTCTCAGCTTCGGCATGCGTTCGGATTGTGTACGTGTGAATATCGAAATGTTTTCGCTTCCTGGGGGGAACCAGAGGCCATCGATGTTCTAGAGCCTTTGAACGATCCAGTGAATTGAGCACATATATCAGATCTTTCGCTATATGTATTCCTGCCTCTAACTCCCTGTTCGTAATATAAAGAGTTCCATTAACAAATGTTACTTAACTGTCAACCATGAGTGCTTGTAAATTTGGAATTTGCAACACCAAAAACACAAAGTTGACTCTGTTCTGGCTGACTCATCTGCTTATGTATTTATTTCGGGTTCTTGTTGTTTGCACATTGTTGCAGAGCGACAATTAAAGTCTGATTATTTTGTTGACTGCAATTTGCGTGTTGCAATTCCTTGCCCCTGGGACGCCGATGACGACGACGACTACTCACATTAGCTGCCTTGCCTTCAATAAAACGGTAAAAGGCCAACGGCCAGCCCAAGAACCTGCAGCAAGAAAAAAAGCATAATACAACAAGACGAAGGAAAACAAAAAAAAAAGAGAAACAAACTTTTGCAGCTGCCACAATTTGCTGCACTTTCCGTTTTTATGCGATTCCGTTTCGCGTTTCCACTTTGCTCCTGCCTGCAGTTTCAAGCCGTACGCTCGGCGTGGCGCGATAAAGATCCCGATTTTAAAATTAGGCCAATGCAAAGGAGTACATGAGTGTGTGCAACATGTGCACAATTAACTTCAGGAGAGGCTGTTGCAACATGTTCAACAATTGGGATTGCGAATCGGAAATGTCTTCGGGGTCTTCCCATTTCCGCTCCGTGATATAATAGCTGTACGAAATTATATATAAATCGCTGGGCTTTCAGTTACCTAATCAAATGGCTTATCTTATCTAGGCTTGAAATTGTGCTCAACTTCAGTTTCAATGTTACGGATATATGGGATTTGCCTCCGTGTGAGTGTGTGTGTGTGTGTGTAGAACAATGCTCGCAATTCAGTTCAATTTCTGCTACATTTTTGAATTTGCAAATTAAACACGCAGCATATGCAGACTTACAAACATACATACATATGGGGAATGTGACTGAACAATGCGTCATTTGGAAAACAAAGTCGAATTGAGGAATGAAAATGGCAGCAGACGGCCACAAATGTAGGTGACTGCCTGCAAACTGCGAGGGCTGCTTTTTCGTGGCATGCATATGTGTGTGTATAAAGTAGGCTACACACACACAAACACGCGTGTTGCATGTGCAGAAGGGAAGCCAACCATGACGCTCTACCTGTGCGTAGTTCTGACTTTTATTTAGAAAGAAACAAAAAAATGAAACAAGTGCAACCAACAGGAGAATTGCCAGCTCCTGTTCTGGAACTGCTTCTGATTCTGCTCCGAACGACTGTCTGTCTGTCTATCAAGCTGACGCTCCAGTTCTACTCCTACTTGTTTTATTTTAATATGTTTTCTTCGCATTTGGCGCTTGTTTACAACTTTTGTTCATATATGAAAGTAGTTTTCAAATATTTATTAAAATTTTCTCTGGCATATATCAAAATGTAGTCCTGTGCAGTTAGTGAGTAGCCTTACATTTCCATTTTGTTTTTCGCTAAAATAAAAAAAAGGGGTTGTATTGTGGCAATTTTGTAGTTTAGAGGAAGCCCCGCAAAAAAAAAAAAAATAAATAAATTTACTTGTATTCCTGTTATGAGTCATTAATGAAATTTTTGTAGTCGTTGCTGATGAAATTGGTTTACTTCCCCAAGTGAGGGCGCAAATTGCAAAAGTTTAAACCATGTTTTGGACAGTGTGGATTTTCATTAAGAACCTAACAGATGAGGCAATTTTAACTGGGAATTGACCTTTAACTAAGAGTCAGCCTAAGCCCATCAGCTTTATACCTTCGTTTTTAAAGAGAAATAATAATTCTGGCATCATAAAAGGTAAGTATTATCATAAAAAGAAAAGTTTCTAAGAACTATATTTTAAAGTATACACTGGACCAGAAAAGATAAACAAATTTTACTTATAATTTTGTAGACGCACTTACCCCAAATAATCTTGTTCGCAAGGTATTTGGTTATTCTAATCGTGTTCCTTTTTTTTCCACCACGGTGTCGCCACACGGTCTGTGTGAAGTACTACGCATCGCCTTACGAACAGTGCAATTGCCAAGTCTTACCTCTCGAATTATCTGTTTTGTAGATTTCAAGGCAGCCTATACCGTTAACCGTAGAAATTTACTACTAAAGCGTAGCCTCTTAGGAGTATCTATGCGTTTTAATAATATGGTTTAAAGCCTGCACGACGAAAACACTTTTGCTGTTTGGGATGGACGACAGCTTTTACATCAGTTTTCAAAAAACACCGGATAAAAGCAAGAATGCCTCCTTAGCCCACTTCTCTTTTCCCGATATGTTGACGACGTTGCAACCAATAATCTTGGAGGCGTTAACTTAAATGGCCCCACCACTTTTTCGAAAAACGACGTCATGTATATGCCAAATCGTAGATTAGTCAAAAAAGTCACTGCTATGATGCTGTCAGAAAGATCTTACCAATCGTTGTTGGAGAAAGTTGTTTGCAGAGAAAAAGACTCATTTCTAACTTATAAATTCTAAGCCAAGCCAGGAAAAGTGTGGTACGAAACCCCTTTTAAAAACTGGAGTTTAATCTTGAAACGCTAAGCTACTTACAACACTCTATGCGTCGTGGCACTGTGCGAGATTTAAAAACCAAGCCGCAATTTATATAAATAAATACCTATTACTTCTACTACTACTGTCCATCGCCCTTGTGGCGCCTGCGAACTGTATCAAGTACTACTAAACTGTTTCGCTAAGGTATATTCCATCGTTCCCTAACTAAATTAGACTCTTCAGTTATATCGAAACCAAAAATGATATACACGGGTATGTCTCATAGATCTCTACAGGTTTTTTAATAAACGTTTTCTTTTCAAGTTATAGAAGTGGCACTGTGCCATTTGAAACCGCCTGCTTAAAGCTAAGTATTCGTATATTCTTCATCAGCATCAACAGCGGTCCGTCCGTATGACGGCATATTCATGTTTTTTTATGCCAAGGTGAGTTCACAAAATTTTAATACATGGCGCTGACATAATTAGCAATAAATGAAGTACTACCAATTGACAAAATATCGGAGGAAGCCCTGGAAGCTAGGAATAAGGACCTAAGAAATTTTTCATTGTTTTACACTAGTAAAACTTCAAGAGCTATATCAATAGAAGACCTGTTTCATGCACCTCTTTTCTCTTTGGTATTTTACTGTCAGAAGCTCCATCCAGGACTTCGAAGTTTAATTACATATATCGATGTTAAAGCAAAAAAATCTCTTTAAATTATATAATTTTCAGTCTGCAATTCTAATTAATGACGATTCTGAATCAGAAAACCAATGTTTTTTGATTTCAAATTTAATTTAGTATGGCAAGGGAAAAAATGCAATGTGTTCCAAAATTCGGCCATTGTTAATATTAAAGCTTTTAAACAGATTTGTAAAATTTGATCAAAATCGGATGACCATATCTTATGACTGCTAAAGCGCTGATCGGTCGTAGAATGGATTTTATAGAGAAAAACATTATTTTTTTTAAAGTAAGTTTTCTTAAACTCGGCCATTTATAATATAAATTGCCTCTTAACAAATGTACAAATGATTGGTCGAAATGGTATGTCTACATCCTAGGGCTGTCATAGGTAAAGTCGATCGAAAAACGGGTCTATGTAAAAAACAACTTCTTTGCTTGGAAAATCATTTTAAAAGCCAACAATCAAATTCTGAACGATTTTGAATACTCCAAAATCTGTCATCTTTATTCTATATATCCTTTATATGGGTCATTCTTTTATAAACCGAACAGCTAAAAAATTTTTTATTTTTCATTTCAATAAAAAAAATCCGAAATTAGATCTCGACATGCCCACCAAAACGTAATTTGCGGTTTTGCACAAAAATTTTTTGTTAATTTTATAAACAATTTCAAAAATCGTCAAAAACGAAAAAATGTAAAAAAAGGGTTTTTTAAAAAAAAATGTAAAAAAAGGGTTTTTTAAAAACGTGATATCTCAGTATTTGTTTATCGGATAGGTCTTAAGTTGATATCGATGGAAAGATTTTTACTGTATCTACTCAAATTATAATTTTGTTGATTTTTAAATTATTTAATAATATTAAGTAAATGTTGCTAAAAATTATTTATAATTTTTTTTAAAGTATTAACCACCATGATATAGCTTCGAAGGATAAACAGTTTATTGTTCTAAATATAACTTAAATTTTGGTGTTTTCAAAAAAATGGAGACTTTTATAGTTAAAAAGTTATGAATTTTTGAAGTTATAAACAATTAAAAAGATGCCCTTAAATAAAAATTTCTCACGCAGTCAGTTTTAAAGTCATGTGATTGAAACTTGGCAATCGTGCTATATGATATACTCATCCGATCCGCCTGATGTTAACATTTTTGAAAAGCTTGATAAATATAAAGCACACGTGCCAAGTTTCAATCAAAAAGCTTTGAAACTGGCTACATGGCGAAGCTTTTTTCAAGGGCATCCTTTAATTTGTTTATAACTTCAAAAATTCATAACTTTTAAACTATAAAAGTCTCCATCTTTTTGAAAACACCAAAATTTAAGTTATGTTTAGAACATTTGATTGTACATCCTCAGAAGCTATAACATGGTGGTTAACACTGAGAAAAAATTATATGTAATTTTTAGCAACAATTACTTAATATTATTAAATTATTTAAAAATCTACAAAATTATAATTTGAGTAGATACAGTGAAATTCTTTCCATCGATATCAACTTGAGACCTGTCCGATGAACCAAACCTGAGATATCACGTTTTTAAAAAACCCTTTTTTTCCATTTTTTCGATTTTGACTATTTTTGAAATTGTTTGCTAAAAATTATTTATAATTTTTTCAAAGTGTTAACCACCATGATATAGCTTCTAAGGATAAACAGTTTATTGTCCTAAATAGAACTTAAATTTTGGTGTTTTCAAAAAAATGGAGACTTTTATAGTTGAAAAGTTATGAATTTTTAAAGTTATAAACAATTAAAAAGATGCCCTTAAATAAAAATTTCTCACGCAGTCAGTTTTAAAGCTTTTTGATTGAAACTTGGCACGTGTGCTTTATATTTATCAAGCTTTTCAAAAATGTTAACATCAGGCGGATCGGATGAGTATATCATATAGCTGCCATACAAATGCTGAATTTAGTAGTGTTATAAATTACTTTTCAAGCTCTGGTAACCCAAATTCCCAACAAAATTCAATTAATCATAACATTCGTATGGCAGCTATATGATATAGTCATCCGATTCGAGCGATGTTGACATTTTTAGAAAGCTTGATGAATATAAAGCACAATTGTCAAGTTTCAATCAAAAAGCTTTAAAACTGACTGCGTGGCAAAGCTTTCTTTAAGGGTATCTTTTAATTTGTTTATAACTTTAAAAATTCATAACTTTTAAACTATAAAAGTCTCCATCTTTTTGAAAACACCAAAATTTAAGTTATATTTAGGACAATAAACTGTTTATCCTTAGAAGCTATATCATGGTGGTTAACACTTTGAAAAAATTATAAATAATTTTTAGCAACAATTACTTAATATTATTAAATAATTTAAAAATCTATCAAATTATAATTTGAGTAGACACAGTGAAATTCTTTCCATCGATATCAACTTGAGCACTGTCCGATAAACCAAACCTGAGATATCACGTTTTTAAAAAACCCTTTTTTTCCATTTTTTCGATTTTGACTATTTTTGAAATTGTTTATAAAATTAACAAAAAAATTTTGTGCAAAACCGCAAATTACGTTTTGGTGGGCATGTCGAGATCTAATTTCGGATTTTTTTTTATTAAAATGAAAAAAAAAAATTTTTTTTGCTGTTCGGTTTATAAAAGAATGACCCATATACAAGATAAATTGGAACGTGAATTTGCAAGCGACTTTCTTATTTGATCTTGACAAAGCCGTTTAATTCAAAATCTGAAATAAATATATTATACATCCTATTGGTGGGATTTGTTAGTTAAAGCGAAATTATCTTTTATCGTATCTTCATAAACAGCCCAAAATATATTTTTTGCCAAATTGCTGTCCTTAAATTCTATAATTTTCATATTTAGCACATTTGCAGTTACCCCGATGGGTTAATTTACTTCACGTTCGTGTGTCACGTGTAAATTGAGTTGTGAAGAAGCTTTCCGAGTTGGTCGGATGGTGGGTTAGGGGGGAGGTGCAGGTGACGGTGAAACGAAACGTGCTGTGGGGCACAATGAAGCCATGCAAGGAAAGGAGCAATGAAATGAGTCGCCTGCCCATGCCCAAGCCCATGCCCGTGCATATATATCCATACAAAATACCTACAAACATATGCTTAGGTGGGCCTCTTCCTCTGCCTGTGCCTGAGATTTACGAGTTTGTCATTTACCTCGCCTGCTTTCAAAGTCACGCACATTGCCGTTACAAGCATGCCTTCATATGTATGTGTGAGTGCCAAGTGGGTGTGTGTGTGTGTGCGAGTTGTTTGTTTTTCTCTAGGTCAAAGCCTTAATTTGCCTGCGTGTCCTTTGGCTTTACCTGCGCGCTTTTTTGTGTTTTGTGTTTTTGTTTTTTTTTGGCATGTATTTTATTTTATGAATGAAAACGAAAATGAAAATGTAAACAAACTGGTTAGTATTTGTGGGTCTGTGGGTGGGTGCGTGGGTGTGTGAGTTACTGCCTCAATCGACTTGCAACAAAGTGCGTGCCTGCTGCCGCTGCTCCCTGCTATTTATAGAGGAGCGAGTGGCTGCTAATTCATTGGGGGTAGACGCGTGATGGACAAATGGCTGCAGCAGTCTTCGTGCCGAGTCATAAAAGGCAAACAAAAATAAAATGCAGCCAGCAATAACAACATTAGCGGCCAGTTGGCGGCACATGTGTGCGCCTTGGCCGACAAATTGCAGCAAAAGATACAAAACCAACACAGCACACACACGCAGAACTGTCAGATACAGATACTCCAACATTTAGCTGTCCGGCGTTGAACTTGAACTTCTTTTTTGTTTTTGCTGCCTCAATTTGTGTGCTTTTTATTATTTATTTTTCTTTAAATTCTTTTTATTGCCATGTCAAGGCAGCTCCGAAGTCGGGGCCAGGGCGTGGGTAGATGCCGCCTCAAGTTTCTCTCTTTCTTTTGGGTGATTTTTATTTTTGGCGCTTCTGTTGCCGCTTCGTCCGTGTCCGTGTGTGTGTCTGTGCTTGCGTGTATCTTCCAGTTTCTTGTGGCGTACGCACGTTACTGTTAGTTACGAGCATTCTGCGAGTGTCTGTTTGGAGCTTCACTTCACGTTCGTTGCACGTTTTCCTGCCCTGACTATGGCATAACTCTTCAGCCTCAGCTTGGGCCTGCTGCTTTTTAATTTAACTTCATGACGTTCCGTTGTCACATATGCGCCACAGATACATACAGCAACAGTTTTGTATCTGCGCCTGTGTTTATTGTCATTACTCATTTCCCAAATGTTTTTCTGTCAATTTCGGTAGTCCGACTGTTGCCAGCCTGTTTTATGCCTCAATTTTATTATTATTTTATTTCTTTCGTTTTGTTTGTTTGGCTTGCATTTTGGCGACTGTTTTCTTTTATCCGTAAATAAAGCCACTAGATAAAACAATGGAGCGAGTGTCGACTGTCGGCTTCCGTTTTTGAAGTCCATTGGTAATTTGATCACAAATGACCAAAATTGTTATCTTCAGTGTATGTGTTTACGTGCTCTTAAGATATCCTGCTATTGAATATCAATGATTTTACATGATAAACACATTTTTTTGCAGGTAGTAACTGTCAGGGAGCTTCCAATTGGAAAGCATTTTATGAATAAGTTTTCAAAACAATGGGCAACCCATTTATATCATTTTCAATACCAATTTAGAGCTCCAAGCAGAGAAAAGGGCAGAATTTCAAACCCTGCAATAGTATTTATGAGTCACTAGAAAAAAGTTGCCATTTTATAGCACATTTAAGCAATGAGTTGTCTTTTTCCTGCCTGGGCGTGCTGATTCGGGTTTAATAAGATCTCTGTATGTTTTCTGACAATATGGGACATGGGTTAGATTCTTGGAAGATCTTAAATCTAAATTCACACAGAGTAAGTTGCCTTCAACTTAAAACGAGAACAGAACGTTCTCAAAATTTTTGAGAAGAAATGTTCTAAATGTTCTTGGAATGAGTAAAGTTGTTCTCAAACGAATAATATTTACAACAACAACACCGGTTTTCAGCAGAGAGGTATACAAGAGAGAGAGCGAGTGAGAGCAAGTGGCTCTCCTTTTGATCTCTCTCTCTCTCGCTTGTCTGCTCAACAAAGCATAAGTAGTCCTCTTGACGTGCATCTGCAAGACTGTTCAATGGTTAAATTGTCAAGTGAGTCATTCCATACGTTGAGTGCATAAGGTACCGGGCTCAAATCCCAGTCAAGCCCGAACCAATTTTTCTCTGTTTCTGATTCATATGGCACATATGGATGGAGGGAGAAGCAGCAGCACACATATCCAGAGTAGCCTTGCCTCTCTTTACTTCCAATCAAAAAAAGTTTTTTCCCCTTTCCCTATTCCACCCAAATGTGAGTAATCCGAGTTTAAAATGTTCTTAAAAACGGAACAGTTTCAACTTAACTTGAGTTCTTGCGTTCTCAATAAATAGTTCTTGAAGTGAGAGAATTGTACTACAAATGAGAAAACCCGTTCATGTATACTTTTTGGTTACTATTGTGCTCGTTTTGAGTCCAATGTTCTCGGTTTTTTCCCTCTGTGCAGCAGTAATAAATTCAGTACTGGGGCTTAGAACAGCAGGGATATAGCCCATTTTTATACTTTGTACCAAAGATATATACGGGCCTGTTCCGAATTTCGACTCGATTTTCGTGTAAACTTTAGTATTTTGCAGTCAAATTTGAAAACATTGTATAGAAGGCGACAAATATACCTGCGGCTACTAGATCAGGAATAACAAAACTCGGAATTGTGGCAGCAGCTGAAACCGATTGCTTAATCCCAAATGAATTTAAATCGATAGAAAATTGCGACGGCATCTAGTAGCCTCAAATTAACTTGACACTTACGTTTAAATTTATACAAATTGCATTCGAAATTCACATGTTTACACGAAAATCGAGTCGGAATTCGGAACAGACCCCATAGAGTATATTAAGTTTGACAAAAGTATGTAACAGGGAGAAGGAATCATTTCCGACTATATAAAGTATATATATTCTTGATCAGCATCAACAGCCGAGTCAATATAGCCATGTCCGTCCGTATGAACAAACAGATCTCAGAGATGGTAAGAGATAGAGGTTTGACATGTATGGGACAAATGCTTCTATTATCTGCACACAGATCAAGTTTGTTTCAAATTTCGATTTGCAGAAGCAACGATAAAGATCGGATGAGCGGTTCTCAAGTTATGGGCAAATAAGTGAAATAAGCTCCCCCCGCTAACCCCCCTCCCACCCTAAAAAAATGTTGCATACTTTTCGGATGCTCACCCTAAGGAACGCAGGAACACTGTTAAACATGTTTTTTCATGAGTAACGGTTATATCGAAGTCGGTTAGAGCCGACTTTAACTTACGCTCTCGTTTTTTAAGAGTTTTGCATTCTTTATAAAACTTTATTTATGATTTACCAGTTTTTTTCTTCCAATAAAAACTTATCACTTTTGGCTGTCTATTTATACGGAATACTGAACTCATTTATATAGGATGATCTTTGGATCGTAGCGAGATTTTGAAAAACAGCCTCAACTTTCTTTGGATATTAAATAAGGTTGAATTGTCATTCTTAGTTGGTAAAAATTCTAAAAACCAACAATCAGTAAGCCACAAAAATTCACGCAACACAAATACTAGCGCATTGTCTAAGCCAACGTGAATTTACTTACAAGGTGACAAATTCCCAACAGCTGCTATCTTTCGAGGGGCCTTACGATGCCTAGCATCTGCCTCTCAGAGCAACTGTCATCTATCTCAGAGAGCCGAGAGAGCGAGTTGAAAAAAATTAAGACCCCTCCCCACAAGCAAGCTGAAGCTATCATCAGAATAATTATCTACAGCCAACTAGGTCGATATCATGTTGATAAATTTTCATCTAATAAACCTAAACTTGAGCTTTATTAATTTTAAATTCACAGACAAATTTTAATTCTTTTGATTTTTTTCCTGTTTGGCTTTAGCTTCTTTTATTGGTTTAAGCAAATCGAGGACTCAATGTTACTTGTTCATTGGTTGGGGCAAAAGAAAAAACAAGAACTTATATCAATTACAAACAGCGTTACTTACTTCCCAGTGCTACAAGTTGTTTAAGACTTATGATTGGGGCACAAAAAAAGGAAATTCAAATTGAATCCGTAACTCTAAAAAAATTTCACATTAACATCAAGAAAAACATTGAGAGCGGCAAAATAATATTGATAGTGCATTATATATTCTAAGCTAAGCTTTAATTGACTATTAAGTTGATTTTGGAAGTGTGCAAATACTTTAACTAGAAATTGAGGTGCTTCTCTAATTGTCATTTAATCATGCGGCAAAACAGTATATATATAAAAATGATTTACCGATGAGGCTGAGGATGTAATGAAGAGAGATCAAGTTTTTTATATAGGTACTTAGGTTTATACTTTGCTCTATATTGTATCCAACTATCTAAATAAAGGTCGAAAAGCATTTTGGAGCAATTTTAAAACGTGGCCAGTTGGCTTTAGGTTAAAAACGTATTTAGCTATGTTCTTTAAGGCTACTTTGAGTTTATGTTGAGTTAACAAAAGAATGGCATTTTGCAAATAACAACCGAAGAAAGAACGTGTGTGTGTTACCTTCATATCGTAAGTCTATTTTGAGTTCAATACAAGAAATTTTGTACTTGAACTACGAATGATATTTTCTGAAATATTTACAGACCTTATTCGATTCTTGAATGTTTCGTACTTAATTCAAGTACACTCAAGAACAAAACATACATAAGAGTTTAAGTGCAAAACGGTATAAACTCAATCCCGATCGTTTTTTCTGAGTTTATAACTTTGCAGATGACTTGGTTCTAATTTATTGAAGCTACGTATATTTTTGCAAGATAGTTTTGGAAAATGTTTACCTTAAGAACAATTCGGCCCGAAATTTTAATATTTTTGATCTTGTTCCCAATTCCCAATTTGATTTTAAGCATGTCTTAGGAAAAAAACCACATTAAAGATTGTAAAGTTCAAAGTAATCAAAAAAACCTCATACTGATCTTCAAATTCAAATTCAAGTTTGAAAATGCGGTGGGATACCCAAGTCAATGTCACACAATCAAAGACATGAGCATGTATTAGTGTATAACGATTGTAAGGCAGAAACCTTTTGTAAACAAACACTCTCTGTGAGAGTCATTCACAGTAAGTGTGAGAAAACAAGCAAATGAGGCTCTTAAATTAGAGGTTTAACCATTTAATGGTTAAGTATTTAGCTTAAGCCTTGTTGAATCGTAGTTAGATTTTTGAAAAAAACTTTTCAATTGGCGAGAATAATTTCCATGTGCCTTATGGTACCTTTCAACTTTAAAATCCCACATTTTACTATTTAATGTCAAATTTTAAACCAAGTTTCTTTCACTCAAAATAATTTGTATTATGTTCAATTCTATGCCAAAATTTTATGATTTCTTATTGATTTTCAAAACATATACAAACCGTTATTAATCCATTATCGCTGTTCTTGTAAAGTTGTCAATACGAAGAATTTTCACAAAAGATTTCCATTCCATTGATCAAGCGCAAGAAAACCGTTCGAAATGCCGCGAAAACCCGCACGAAAACGAAAGTTCAAAACAACGACGCGACGCGAAGGAAAAACTAAGGTAAGAAAACAAAATGAAGTTGCAACTGCAACATGGGCCGTTGTTTTTGTTTCTGTTTGTTGTTATTGTTGTTTTTCACTGATCACATGGTTCAAAATATTTGCCACATTGTATTAGTTTTTTGTTTTTTTTTTTTAATTATGTACTAATATTTGTTGCGGCCGGGGGTTGGGGGGATGTAAATAAACAACAAATTGTTGGCGACGGCAACGGCAGCCGTTGCGCTCCACTCACGCACTCGATTTCCCAGCACTCGAACAACAAACGACGGCGACGGTGCAGAATGTTTTTTTTTGTTTTTGTACTTTAGGGATACAAAAATATCTTGCGGATTTTTCACCCTTCGAATCCGAAGGATACACAACAACTGAATGTTCGAGCGAGAACGGCAAACCAACCCCAATGTTCGTTGGCTGCAGCGCAACAAGTTCGATGTTCGAAGGACTGAGTTCATGCAAGCTGCCGCGCTCTCGGCATGGAAACACCAAAAGAAATGTTTTAAATTTTTTACAAATTTATTTTAAATATATAAAAATTTGAATGATCAAAATTAAGTATATATGGCTATTTCGTTTTGTGTTTGGTCAAAGGAAGCTACCAATTTTTCTCCGTGTACAGTTGTTGTTCCAATTAAAAATTGTTTCCCTAGTTTCGCGCTCACAATACGAAACTGCAACTGCCATGGCGAGCTATTTTCTGGTTTTATTTTGCTTTTTGCCGCGGTTGCGGCTGATGCGTTGCTCTGGTGTTCCCATTTTTATTTGAAGCTGACTCCGGACCCTGGACATGGACCAGGACCTGGTGTTTGAGTCCTTGTTGAGCATCGCCTGCTGTAGCTGTTGGATTTTCGGTACAATTTGTAAAGAGTTGGCGCCAACGGGGACTGGGGTGGGGGTAGCTGCTGTGGGCTCTATATGTCAGTTGATTTCGTTTCACTTTTTTTCCCTCTTGTTTGCTGGGGACCGACTATTAGTTGAGCTTTGTGTTCTCTCTGCAGTTTGCCTGCGCTTGTTGCTGCTGTTGTTTTGCTGCGAGTTCTTTTGATGCACGTGGAAAAAAGAGAGAAAATAAAAACCTTGACAGTTGCATTGTTGCCTGGCGCTGACAGGGTGAGGGGCTGGGGAAAACACGGCATGTCGCTTATTTGCATTGCGTAATGGAAAACCGACCCATACCCAAACACACACAATCCCAATCTCAACCCTTATCCTGTGAAACACTGACCTGTCCTACACACGAAAATCAAAAATAATATTACATCTGCACAAACAAACTGCAGCCGGCTACTTTGACTAGCCAATTGCCCCGTTGTGGCATTTGTATCTGTGTATCTGCAACTTGGCTGCACTAACTTGGGCGTGCAACAAAGTCTGCTGTTTCTGTGTATGCGTGTCCTTTGCCCGGACAGCAAAGGACATTCGCAATGCTTGCGGTAAAAAGACACAAAACAAAGCACAAAAAGAATGTATCTGACAGTTTGCTGCAACCAGAGTTTATTTGAAATATGTAAGAATTGCACGCGCAGAAAATATACAAAATAAATATGAAAAAAAATTCACAAGTCCAACTCAAAGCGGAAATAAAATTTAATTTAGTGATTTTCTCTCTAACAGAATTTAATAAAACTTTCGTGGGTGAAAGAGCAACAAATTCTGATACAAATAAAGTGGTAGGATGCGCTCGCAAATAGTTCAGTCTGCAGAAGTCTTAAAGCCCACACCATGCTTATGGCAATTTAAAAAAAATCATTTGTCAAACAACAACAACCACAAGCAAGCGATGCAAAAACAATTGAGTTGCTATGGCATAGTCTAAAGTCTGCTCCGTCTTTAAATCAGGAAAGCATTTACATAAGACGTTTGCATTTTTCAATCTCCGATATTGTCATATTTCTGTCTGTAAAAAGGTAACCTGATCTAATGTCACCTGTAGAAAAGGGCCGTATATGCCTTTTTTAGAGTAGGTAGATCATCTCAGATTCCACTGAAGGAACGAACCCTTCCGAAAGTCTAAAATTCGGTTTGCTTGCCAGTTTGTAAAATATCTTCTATTGATATCCGATTTTGTTTTTTTTTTCGCTTAAGCCGCACTAAGAAAGTTTGCAAAATTTGTCCGCGAAGTTGGTGAAAATGCCAAAGCAAAGTTTGTATGGGCTACATAAAATGAACTGAGGTGCTCAGGCATTATTGTGAACTAAGTTGTTATCCTAAGAACGCGAGAGAGAGTTGGAGAGGGAACGACTCACACTGACACTAATTAGGTATTTGTTGTATGGATTTGGCTCTACGAGACAAATGACAGCTGATATGAGGGGCATGTGCTAGAAAGAAATAGCAATTAACAAGAGAGGGGAGGAAGGGAGTTCACGCAAAACGAAATGGGCGTGGTGTGCAAAGAATGGAGGTGGGACGGGAAAGTGTGGAGAGCGCAGGAAGAGGGAGGGGGCGAGCGGAAAGAGCTGTGGAGGGTGGGAAAAAAAGGGGAAAGCCAATTTGAATTGAACTATAATTGAAGAGAAATTGAAAATTTAGAAAATAGCTTTTACACATACGGTAACCTTCACCAGCTATTGGCGCCAGCTGTGAAGTAAATAGCTATGAAAAAGCCAATTCTCAAACTTTGCAGTTCGGATCCGGCGTTAAACTGTAGGTCCCTTTCTCTTGTGCAAAAAATTTAAAGCACACACGCCAAGAGATTGAGAGAAGCTTGGCTTGGCCCCGTTCGAGGAGCTGTAAGCCAATTTTACATTTACATAATTGAAGAGTGGCTGCCATAAGGTTAATTTGTTTTGATATTTAGTTCGTGGTTCAACAAAGTCGAAGTTTTATCTAAAAATATGGTCTCCTTAATTTTTGGAAAAGACTTAGCATTGTATACGAACCCAAGTATGGTGCTGATGCTGTTTTGAAATCCACAATCAAATATCGCTAGACCCGAAATTCACTAATTAGTTTCATTCGCCTACACCGAATCCAAAGACTCTAGAAAATTAAAGCTGTGTAACACACCGGCTTTAGAAATTCACTCATACCCATTTCTAGAGTAATAAACTTATTGGACATAGAAATATTCTTCTGGACAGTTTTTAATCGTTCCGGATATGTAACTTTTGTTTAACTTTTGCCAAATTCTGCAGACAGTTCAACCCGGAGGTGTGAACCCATTCTAAAGACCAAGGTTCTTTTTACGAACTGGATCATAATGTGCTAGCTCACTATTCCATACGTTGTGCATTAAGTAGAGAAGATCCAGTGTTTTATTCCAAGTCAAGGACCAAGGTTCTTTTTACGAACTGGATCATAATGTGCTAGCTCACTATTCCATACGTTGTGCATTAAGTAGAGAAGATCCAGTGTTTTATTCCAAGTCAAGGATAAATAATGGTTTTGTGTTTTTCTGAAAGACTACATAATAAAGAATATGGGCAGAGAACCAGCATATCCAGAGCTTTGGTGCTGCATCCCTTCTTTCTAAGCCAAAGAGTGTCAAATTATGTTTTAGCTTTGTCAAAAATTTGTTCTAGAAGTAAGAACATTATGCTGCCCTGTTTTTGGGAAGCTTTTGTGCTCATCCTGAGTCTAATGATCTAAGTTTTTCGATAGGTACCCAAGGTTCGGTTTAACATATTCCATCTATTTTTGGTGAATCTGAGCAAATCGGTAAACATTGAAACATACAAACTCCCTGAGAAAGGCAAAATGTTTGCCGAAACGCGTAGGAGGAAACCTGAGCCAAAAAGTGTTTTGACTGCAGTTAGGGAAACGCCGAACAATAACCACAATTTACACAGCAAACATTGAAACATGTTTGGCTTTATTCTTGTTGAGCTTGCTACTAGTTCTCTAATCTATTGGCTTCTCTATCGATGGTCAATTGGTCCATTATACCTTCATATGGACCTCTTCCACAGCTTCTAAAAATGCAGAAGCATTTTTCAAATTGGAAGCTAGCCTCTTCCTTTTGTGAACATAAGGTACATATTTCAGTTTCAGAACTAGATTATTGCCTTATTTACTTTCTCGAACATTTCATTTAGCGAATTTGCACATAATTTTAGAACCATTTTTCAAAAATATTATTTCTGGTCTATTTTCCAAGGGAAATGTAAATGAAATGTTTAGTTAATGTTGATTTTTAGTTTCCAATTTGGTGGACAATGGAAATGGGGTTCCTTTCTTATGTCCTTAAGCTGCTTTTAAACTTGTCATATATCTCTAAAGAGACTCTCTGACGATAGTGACGATATCAAATTAAATATTTCTTTAGAGAATTCTTACAACCGACTATTTAGAAATGTATGAAAAGTGTAAATTCAGCTTAATCAGTAAGCTATTTTTTTTAAACTAGAAAATGCTTAGAAGCTTAAAGAATCTGACCCAACTTAAGATCTTGTAAAGTAACATCCTTATAACCAGCAACCTAATCGAATGAAAATAAGTCTTACATTAGCGAATAATGGAATAGGAGGAGAATCATCCACTAAATCATTCTCATTCAAAGTCGGACAAATGAAGACGCATAATATATGTGCTTGCGTTTATGAGAACTAAGGACTTTAGCCGTTTTACTACCTGCACTCATAAGTTCGGCTCGCGTCTGTATGAAAAGCACGAAGGAACAGAGCACAGCGCTTGCGTTTTGTTGTCAATTTTTGCACAAATTCCCAAATAGTTATAGCCACGCAGGCATGACAGGACAGTCGTTGAACGTGAACTCAAACCGTCTTAAACTTGCTGGATTATAAAACTTTTCCAAGTTTTTTACTTTACAGCTGCAACAAACCATCCAAAGTTGAATGCCCCTGCAGGACCACAAGATGATTCAAATATCCTTTGAGCTTCGGCTGCCTGGTTGTCTCTCTTCGACATAGGAAAAAGATCTCTGCCAGCTTCCAACAGTTCATCTCCAACTCCAACAACAACTCAGTGCGGCAAATGCACGTAATACGAGTAAAGCAAGCCAAATGCATTAACAGCCAGCAGCAACAGCAACAACAACTAAACACACACACACGCACATACACATACACTCTCATATACTCACTCACTAATACTCTGGCATATTTATATTTGTGCCATTACAGCCCTTGTTGTTGCTGCTGCTGCTGTTGTTGTTGTTGCTGTTGCTGTTGTACGAGTTTTGAGTTTTCCGAAATCATGAAAGGAGCAGATGTTAAATTTTTATACACAAACGTTGCTGCCTCAGCTGGCGTCGCTGCCTGCGCTGTTTGCTGCATTATTATTGCTCTCTGCTGCTGCTGCTTCCTTTTTGCACTGCCCTTGGCTCCGTCTCCGTCTCTGTTGCCTCTCCTCATGTTGGTTGCCAAGCAGCCACAACCGTTTTTTCCTTTAGTTTGTTGTTGTTGTTTTTTAGGTTTTTGCTGGCACAAACTTCAGCTGCTCTTCATTTGCCGTTGAGCTGGAGATCTGGACATTGACCGGGTGCCGGTCCTTAGTTTAGTGCTTGCACTTTTTAGCTCAACTCGTACAACTTTGCAAACGCTTTTCAAATATCCTGGCAAATATAGGATTTTAATTGTAACAATTTCATTCTCTTTGCTCTGCTCTTTGTTGCCATTTTTTTGTCCTTACCTGATTTGTCAATGTCGTTGTTGTTGTAGCCTACCTGGCTTCGACTCTGTGCATATTGGAACAATGGTTTTCCATTTCGTGATGCTAATCATTGCTAAAACTCTACACACTCACACACACACACACACATGCTTGAGTAGCATAGGATAAATTAACCCTCAGTTGGATGGTTCATGCAGCCAAGGGTGTGAGATTGAAAAGACTCTCCGCTGTGGACTCACAGTGGGTGGGTTGGACCATCAACTGTGCCAGTTTCTCAATTCTCACTTGGCATAGGCCATGGAACTAGGCGAGTGCTCGAGCTAAACAAATTTCCACAACAGGTAAAACACACACTCAGGCCAAATATATGCAGGATTTGGACTTGGCTTAGAACGAGGCTGTTGCACTTTGACTTGATTGAACTCAAAATTTGAGTTCAAAAGGGTGAAGAAGTTGAAGAGAGGCTTTTTTTGATTTTAATTGATACGCAGATCCCATCCAATTAGTAATCTTTTCACAATCACTACTTAATAATGCCGAAAGCTCAAAGCATATAATTTCTATTTTATAGTTTTATTAGGTTTATCGATCTAAAACTTTTTCCTCATATTTTTAAATTTAGTTTGAAAAATATCTTTCTCAAATAGATAAGTTCCTGCTTGAACAGTTTCGAATTTCTTCAAACCCTTTCTAGTGATCTGAGAAATGTTTGTCACCTTCCATATCTAATTGCTAAATTTAATGTGTATTTTGTACAGGTTAACAAAAACTATATTTTCAAATGAAATAACAGAAAATAAAATGCTGATGATGGTAACGGAAGGTTCCTGAAACAGCTGTACAGTAAACTAGCCTCCTTTGTGGCGTTGCGTGTTCTTGTTTAAAGTTATGTGCCAACATAACATGACCTCGAGCCGGCTAATACTGGCTAGTTTGATTAATATTTCAAATTAATATATTAATTAATACATTTAAAGATTTCAGGGACTTGTTTGATACTTTGCATAGATATGAACCCTCAGCTTCAAAACGTCTTTCAGCTGCTATTGTTTAAAATCCAGTCTGCTGCCCAGTGTTAACAGAACATTAGGTCCAATTTCTTACAATCTTCTTAAACTTTAAATTAGTTCAACTCGAGTCAAATTTGTGGCACGCAATTGGTATCCCTGGAATGCTGTGACCAGAGACTATGTGCATTTTGCGGGCAAGGAGTCCTCCTTGGAACGTTTGTCGCCCATGGGACTCCTCCTACAGACGAGGCGGGCCGTGTTCCCGTTGGGGGAGGGGATGGGTCCCTCTTCGTTCCCAAGCTCTTCCTTACCACAGGAGCTCAGTAAGGACCCCTTGGTGGGGTTTTGCGCACTGCTTCGCGTTTCCCATGTTTAACGAGGCCTAGACGCTTCTGGTCAATCTGTCTCTAATCAAGCAGTCTCACGACAGCGTCATCAGAGATATCCTGCTAATATTTAATTGGGTTACTTTCCTTCATGCTTGAAGGTTCCTTTCTTCAGGCTTCTAGATGGTCGACCACCGGCCGAGGCCTTCCAGGAGCAAAGCTACTTAGAGCAGGCGGTCGCCACTTGCCTAAGCCCACTGTTTGAGACTGATCTATTTGTTGCTCGGTCCTCCAACTTGGCTGACTCTTGGCACGGTCCGTTTTACATCTTGGTCCGGTCCTAGGTGAGATATGTGGGTTGGGAAAGGGAAAGGTATTTTGTAGGAATTGGGTGTATGTGAGGCTACAACATAAGATTTCTTTGTGCAATCCATTGCTTAAACTTTTTAATCTATCGTTAGAATCTGGTATTTTTCCAAATCTTTGGAAGGAATCCTATATTATTCCTCTTCATAAAAAAGGTGGAAAGTCTGATATATCCAATTATAGGGGCATAGCTAAACTATCCGCTATTCCAAAATTATTTGAACAGATTATAACCTCTTCCCTACAGCACTATTGTAAATCGATTTTATCACCTTTCCAGCATGGATTTACAAAGCGTCGGTCATCTGCGACCAATTTACTTGAATTTACCTCAATGGTACACGATGGTTTCCTTTTACAAAAACAAACTGATGTCATCTACACCGACTTCAGTAAAGCATTTGATTCTGTGAACCATGATCTTCTTCTCGTTAAACTTGATCGATTAGGATTTCCATCCCCTTTTCTACTTTGGATTTCGTCGTATTTAAAAGATAGAACTCAAAAAGTTCTGCTACGCTCTAATACGTCAAAGCCTGTCTTTGTCACTTCTGGTGTGCCACAAGGCAGTCACCTCGGCCCATTGTTTTTTACTCTATTTATTAATGATCTCCCCACAATAATTTCGAATTCTCGGATACTTATGTACGCCGATGATGTAAAACTTATTTTATCTTTCAACGACCCGATGCACTCCATCAGATTGCAAGATG
Source organism: Lordiphosa clarofinis (assembly GCA_018904275.1). Lineage (NCBI taxonomy): Eukaryota > Metazoa > Arthropoda > Insecta > Diptera > Drosophilidae > Lordiphosa > Lordiphosa clarofinis. Next base: position 3,287,104 of record JAEIGQ010000016.1, on the reverse strand, counting down.
ACTTAAACTCCTTGCAGTCCTGGTGTCTGATTAATCAATTACACCTTAATTGCTCCAAGTGCATGTTCATGACTTTCCATCGTTGCAAGCCTTCGCTGGCTACCTATACGATTGGAAATGAACCCTTGGAACGAATTTCTACAGTCATTGATCTTGGAATTCTTTTTGACCCAAAATTGAGTTTCAATCCTCATATCTCCTCTATTGTTAATAGAGCAAATGGTGTACTCGGATTCATTAAACGTTGGTCGAAAGAGTTTAATGATCCATATACCACAAAGCTTTTATACACTGCTCTAGTCCGTCCTGTACTTGAATACTGCTCGTCCGTCTGGTCTCCGCAGTATAAAAAGCATATAGATCGTATTGAATCAGTTCAGAAGCAATTCTTGCTTTTCGCCCTACGTGGCTTAAATTGGGACCCTAACCTTCGTCTGCCATCGTACTCTAACAGACTCTTGCTTATTGACCTTCCTTCGTTAGCTAACCGTAGAACAGTATTAGGTGTTTCTTTTCTTTATAAATTAATTATCGGTGATGTTGATTCATCTGAACTTTTAGGTCGCCTTAACTTTTCCGTTCCTTCTAGGCCAACCAGAAACTATTTTCCATTAGTATTGTCTAGATGCACAACTGATTATGCAAAGCACAATCGATTTCGAGTTTTATGTCAAAATTATAACGATCTCTATCACCTGCTCTCAACAGATCTCTCTCTCTTCTCTCTAAAAACATATCTCTATAATTATCTTAGGGGAAATCTCTGACCACTCCTGGCTGTGAGTAGGGGCATAGCTTGCCGGACTGGCTAAAAATTCTTCCCCCACCGGGTCAGAGATTTCTAGTTATTTTATTTTAAGTATAGCTTATAAATTTTGTATTTTTAATTAGTTTTAAATTTCACTTTTAGTTAGTATTTTTTTTTATTATTGTTTTCTCCTAAATTTTTTTCTCTTTATATCTGATTCATTTTAGTTTTATTATTATTTTTTTCCTTTGCCTCTATTCTGGTTTTGTTTTTTTCCTCTTCTCTATCTCTATATCATTAAAGTTTTTGGTAGCTCTAATAACGTCTCTGACTACAGTTGGCTGTGAATCGGGGCATAGCTGGCCGGACGGGCAAATAAAACTCCCCATCGAGTCGGAGTCGTTATTAGTTATTTTGTAATTTTGTTAGTTTTTCTTTGTTAGGCTTTCTTAGTCAATAAGGCTTTTTTATAACGTATGTATAATTGAGTTGACAGCCTTTTTTTGTCGACTAAATAAATAAATAAATAAATAAATAAATAAGTGCCTTGTCGGTACACTGCGGCGTGACACCCACTAGTTGTCAGGGACTGCTTATTTGTGGGGTAAACCCATTTATTCCCGTCCGCAACCTGCTACATTTCCGATGGGCCAACAGCAAGTCCCCCTAAAAACCATCTCACAATTTCTTCGGGACTCGAATACCGCGACGTAAGTAGGTTTTTAATTTTAAACAAAACATGAGGCTCCGGTTAAGTTTATTGCTCGGTTACTCGAAACGCAGTGTAAACTAAAGTTTGATTAACAAAACATTGAGAAACTGCAACTTAGAGGATTAAGGATTTTGCAAAAAAAAAGAAAACTTTTCAATGTATCCACAACTACCCAGCCAGCGATTTAGCAAGCAGTGTGCAAATCAAGCTTAAAGTAAGATTGCTTTTGCAGGCGTTGTCGTATGGCAGCCTACGACATTTACAAAACACTTGCTATGGTAAGCGATTTGCGAATGTCGTTTCGGCGACCTAGAGCTTTCGTGCTCACTCTCTCTCGCTTTCTTGGCACTCTCTCTTGATCTTTTAGTGCTAGGCAGCTGCAGCTGGCAAGGCAGGCAAAAGAAAAGGGCAAGACAAAAATGTGTATCTCATTCTCGTTGTCTTTTTTGAAAAGCGAACAAGTGAAAATTTTTCTTTAAAAAGGTAAGTTAAATTAATTTAATGCCAGCAGCAATAATATTAGAAAAAAGTTAAGTAAGCTGATTATATACGGCTGTCAACATTAAGTGCAAGGAAGTTTGCTGCGGACAAGACATGACATTCGCCACTGCCATTTGTCGTGAGTAACAATGCTTTCTTGCCGTTTAAAGTCAACTATTTACATTTATATTTAAATTCTATTGAAAAGACTTTCACTCTGATATTAAGGAAGGAAGAGGACTTTGTATTTCCTTCTTTAAGCAGGGAAAACGCTAATTTAATTTAATTCTAATTTTTGAATAATAAAATTAACCAACCAGAACACTAACAAAATAAATGCTTAAAACGCTTTATTATTTCACTTACAATACGTGTTTTGTAACCGTATTTACAAAGCGTGTGAAAAGCGTATAAAAATGAATTAAGAACAGCGGCGCGTCTTATTAATTCATATTTGTGTGATAGAAGCCAAGCAGTGGTCTCGGGTTCTTGTATGTCAGGTTTTTTACGTCTAACTCGTGGTGTTCCTCAAGGTTCTGTCCTTGGGCCCTTACTCTTCTCCGTGTATATCAACGACCTTCCCGATTATCTAAAAGGCTGTAATGTCCACTTGTATGCCGATGATGTACAACTTTATGTAAGTCGTCCGTTACGTGAATTAAATGAGTGTGTAAGAATTTGTAATAGGGATCTTGTGGAAATTAGTGATTGGGCTAAAGCGAATGGTTTGGGGCTGATTCCTAAAAAGTCGAAATGTGTAGTAATTTACAAGAAAGATCTTAATACCAGTGATCTGCCTAAGCTGACAATAAACAATGTTCCACGGGAATATGCTAAGGATACCACTAACCTGGGAATCCAATTCAACAATACCCTAACATAGAGCGACCACATTACGAAAGAGTCAGGTAAAACATTCGGGTTGGTTAGACAGTTGTCGCTTACCCAAAAACTCATTCCTCTTCATCTCAAGCTCTTGGTTGCTAAAACATGTCTCATCCCGACTCTATTCTATGGTGTGGAAATATTTGGTAGTAGTGACGCAAACAGTATGCAAAAACTTAAGGTGGCATTTAACTCCATCGTAAGATATGTCTTTAATCTTGGTCGTAGAGACCATATCTCGTAATTTGCAACTCAAATTCTAGGCCTTGACTTAGAGTCGTGGATCAGACTACGCACGTTACTATTAGTCCATAAGATAATAACTTTTGTCGTTCCTCACTATTTATTTCAAAATATTCAACTTGCTGTGTCAATTCGAACGAAAAATATAGTTTGTCAGCGCGTAAGCTTGGCCAGCTCAGAAAAACATTTTTTCATTCAATCTGCCCGCTATTGGAATAACCTGCCATATAACATTAAGACTATTGGGAACGCAATGCATTTTAGATCTCAGGTAACAACCCATCTCAAAAGACAAACGTAGATTTAAAGTTTAGTTATGTGTTACTGTTGTTAGGATTATATTTTATGTATTTTATATATTATTTTTATTTATATATTTTATACTTTATTTTTTTTTGTTTTCTTTTATATATTTATTGTATTTCATTATCACTTGTGATCTTAATGTTTTTGAGACCAACGCACCAATTTATAGTACTTATGTATCTGTAGTGTTGGGATAATACTGAAATAAAATTAAAAATTAAAACTTGTTTTGTAAGCGTATTTTTTAAGCTTATATTTCGATTATAAAATGCTTACTTTGATGCGTTTTATAAATGTCGCAGCAGCGTTTTATAAGCGTTTTGCTTATATTTCAACGCTTACAAAATGTATTTGGGTATTTAAGAGGTGGGCACACTTCTAATAGTGTCTGTGTGTGAGTGAAGTTACTTGCATACCTCGCATGAGCGCAAGAGCTACAAAAACAGGTTAATTTTCAAATAATAATTGAAAAGTAGGAGTCAATCTTACACTGCTACGTCCTCAGAAGCGCCATGGCCTTAAAAATATTGATTCATTTTGATCCTTTTAGAAGGCGTAGTTTTAGTTTCCTCCCAATATTAAAGAGACTGCATTCAGAAAATTATTTTTCTATATAGAAGAAAAATAAGTCATGGGTTAAAATAGCCCTAAAATTTAAAGATAATTTCTATATTTAAGACATTTTTTTGGAATTTTAGTAAAGTTTCCCAAGAAATTTCTTAAATACAGAAAATATTTCAAAGCGATTTCAACCCTTGAATGAATTTTTTATATTTAGAAAAATTTATTTGTTAACAGAAACAATACCTTTTTTTAATTAAAAGCGTTTTGTTAAGCTTAAAATTGTTAAATGCATGCCGGAACTCAAATAAATATTGCCATCGCTTCGCATCAGCTTTCAGTAGCTTACTTCGGATTCGTCAGTTACGCACTGTCAAACCTTAATGCCTACTTACATCATCAGGCAGCAGCCGCAGCCTACATCCCATATCCGGAGACATCCTTCTTTCGGCTCTGTATTTGTGTGGCTGTGCACTGTCCATGCATGACTGGACCCTTTTGGTTGTTGGATTTTCGTGCGCGTGACACCTGATGTTATTTTACGATTATTGTTTTTCGATTTATGGAACGCAATTGCATTTGCAGCAGGAGCAGCAGGTGTTGCTGTTGTTGCTGCTGGTAGGCCTACAAATTCTCAGTTTGCAATTTTTATAAAAACATAATTAAATAGGAATGGGGGTTGCACAATAAAACTGTATTTCAATTACAAAATCACCAGACAAAATAATAGAATTTTCGGGGTATATTCGATGGCTGGACTAAAGATTAAACATTCGCAACATTTTTATTGCCTACTGCCTGAAACTGGGCAACTGAACAAAAAATAGCAATTAAGCTGGCAACTGAGTAATTGAACAAAAAAGATCCAGTGAGTGAGCAACTGAACTCATAAAAAACGAGAAGGATAAGCTAACTTCATCTGCGCCGAAATTTTTATACCCTTGCAAATGCTGGATTTAAAATTATCAGATGTTAAAAACGAAAACACTAAAATTAAACATTTTTCTTACTTCCGTTCTATGGTCATCCGCTTTCCTGCTAAATTCAGCGAGTTTAGGAACGATTGAAAAAAAAATGTTTATTCACTAAGACCCATTTAATGCGAATTCCTAAAGATAAAGGAATTACTTTTCCATGATGTTTGCGGCAAGGTACTTACCTTCTTTCCAGGATACAATCTCAATCGCATATTGAGTCCATTTTCTACACATTTTTGTTTGGTTTATTGAATAGTATTTCCATTATGATGCCTTGTGTTTTTTTTCGATTTTAAATTAATTGTAAAACTAAAGTACAATATTTATGAGAGTTTGAGTGTGTGTGTGTGTGGTGTGTGCGTGTTGGTTTTAAATTTAGTTATCAATTAAGCATTTGCACAAAATCATTTCCATTTCGAATTTCAACGCTCCATAATTACAATGATGACGACAGGCGGTTAAAGGGCTCCCGATCCCAGGGATGCGTTTAATTGGCGGCTATCGTGCAGACACAGCAACTGGGAAACCAGAACGTGTCCTGGTACAGATTTTGCCCGTTGCCCTGGAGCGCAATTAAGCGTTTTTGTACGAACTTCTGCTCGCATCTCGAATTGTAGCCATTGGGCAGCTCGCAAAGGTTCGAGCAGGTGTTTGAGCTGCAACAAAACAATGAACAGAAAATAAATACCAAAATCGGGCAAAAGGATGGCAAACAATTGTACGAAATTTAGTTGTGGGTTGCGCCCATAAATAAACGCGTAAGAGCGCCGGCTGCGCAGAGTTGAAAGTTTAACGAACTCGTTAAAACGGGAATCGTACGTAATTGATAAGCGGTGCGAACGGTACTTGCATCCCAGCTGTTGCTCCTTGGCTGTCAAGATTTATGCGCGCCTGCGTAGGTACTCATTTGGTTAAACAAATTGCGCTAAGCACAACAAGTTGCCGAGGGGCAGGGGCAGGGGCAGGGAGGAAATGGAAAGGGTCGCGCCAAGCAATTAGGCCAACCATTGACCGTCCCAGCGTCGACCCCAGCACTGACTACTTGCCTCATACGTCACCCCATTTCCCACTTGGGTTTGCGCTTTTTCCATAACCCATGATGAAAGGTTGCTGTCGAGTAGCGCACGCACCGGAGGTAAGGGCCGGCGCATAGGTAGCGGGAGAGGGGCCTGCAATCTTATTGCGCTGCTCCGGTATGTTTCGGGGTGTTATAATTCGTTTAACCGCAATTATGACACAAAAAACATACACATTGCCATAGAGAGCCCATACTTGCAGTGTTCGACTTGTACCCACGTGCCCATCCATGGTTATTTCCCCTAACTAACCGACTAACAACAACAACAACAGCCAAAGCCGACGTAAGCTGGAGGGGGGACGATATCGGAGTTGTTGCTGTCCTGCTGCGATTTAGCGGTAGCAACACCTTGGTTCTGATTACAAGTGCCAAAACGGGGGTAAAAATCCAAGTGAATTATGAATAACGACGGGCAAAAGAAAAGGGGGAGTCCACGAAAGGCATAATTAAGCCAACGGAATCATTATTTAGTTTTATTAAAAAATCCGATCAATTCTGAGTGTGAATTTTTTTATTAATAAATTGACTTGGCCGATCAGTTTTTTATAATTTTAGGTTTTCAAAATACGCTTTGTACATCGAAATGTCCTGGATGCTTACGATTTTCGGTTTCTTTAATCGAAATTTTTTAAAGAGTTCTCAGTTCCCTGGGGTTCAATAATTTCATTGACCATTCTGACTGCTACAATAAGCAAGATATACAGGTAGCCACCCACAAACCAAAGAACACAATGAAGAACTTTTCCAATAAGGCGAAGTCCACAGAAGCCACATTCGATAGGAGCAATGTGATATACAAGATTCCATGTAATGGAGATGCAGAAAACAGCTGCTACAAATTGTACATTGGTACAACAAAATCGAAACTTAGAACTAGGATATCTCAACACAAATCAGACTACAAACTCAGACATCAAACCACCATTAAAAATGTACGGAGACCAGACACTCGCCGAATTTTTAAGCAAAAACAATCCTACAGCAAGAAAACCACTACAGCAAACGCTTCACTCTGGAGATGTTGTATATAATAGATACACACGGTGACAAAAGGCTTAACTACAAATCGGACACAGAGAACTGTGCGCACCTATACAGACACTTAATGACCAAACACTGACAAAATGGGGTATTGCACTTAGCCTGAGACATTCCCAAACAAAGAAAATATCAAGTGTTTGACAGCATTTTGGTAAAATACTATAAAATAACCGCAGCCAACAGCAGCAAGGCCTAATAAATGGGTAAGGCAAGCTCTATTATATGGCAACTTTTTTTTAATAAGAAGCTCACGTTCGTTTCGTACTCACACTTTCGCGCTCTCAGCAATTACTCAACGAATTGTTTTAGGAATTGTATAGGAGACAAGTACACACGTTTTGAGGTCTCACTTTTGCTCGATTATCGAAACACAGGTGGGTATGCGCTGAACAGCCCAGACTTATTGGCCTGTACAGCATTCTACTATTTAATAGTACCCGTGTTTGAAGACTAGGACCATGTGAAGTGTAGACTTATCCGTTATGTCACATTTTAAAACTCGGACAGAGGTACAGAGTACTATACGTTTTTCATGACAATTTTTGAAATTCGAGTAGTAGAAAAATTAAATAAACCGATTAGTCCGCAACGGTAATTTTTGGGTGTAATGACCTGTCGTATAAAAGAGCGCTCTCAAAGACGTGAGCTGAGAAAGTTTCTACATCAAGCACGATAGTAAATCAAAGTGTTTTCCGAAGATTTGCGGTCAAATAAAAGTATTATAAGAATTATAATTGAGTACATCGAAGATAAAGAGAGAGTCAAATGCGTGGCGTTCTATGACTTGGTACACCACTGCTTTACTGCCCGCCACTGCTTTACAGCCCTCCACTGCTTACAGCCCTCCACTGCTTACAGCCCGCCACATTGTAGCTGAAAAGTAGATGGCGCCACTGCGGACAAAGCGCCATCTATGCGGTTAACTCGGGTATTAAATTACAGTTTATGTAAAACACGCTGCATTTGTGGCTCCACCAAGACGGTTGATTTTAAGTGAGCTTTGAGAAGACTGAGCAAAGCTTAAAATTTTTGAGTGAAATACGTTGTGGTAGCGAGGGAATACTAATGACTTTGAAATAGGAATAAGAAGGATATAAGGTTTAAGAGAATAAGTAAAAGGCCAATGTGTCCAAATTAAATACATTCATTTCTCAGGAATCATTATTAAGTTGACAACAATTAACAAATAATTATATGTTTAGCAAATATTTTTGCTGTACCATAAAGGAAATATCTTCGGTTCGGTTCTCATTAGAATAAAATTAAGGTCATTTTGAATTTCCTAGTTACATAGTGGCGGCTCAACCCAGGCCACCCAACTCTCCACTGGTCACACAAATTGTTTACAAATTGTTTACCTCTGATTTGTGGTTGCCATGTGACAGCCGAATACTGACAGTGGATTGAAGTGTTGTACTGTATCAGTCAGGAAATCAAAACAGAAGAAAAAAGGTACCAGGAATTCAAACCGGAAAGAGAACCGGAACCGCATTCCGAAAAGAACTGAATAAAACTCCGAACCTGAACCGTTACTTTTAATTTTTTCTGTACCGGTATCCAAAAAACCGATATTATTCGAACCGAAGAGACTGAAAAGATCCAAAACATTGTACCGGTACAGTTTCGGTTTTGAGTGCAACAACTACTATACTGGGAAAACAGAGTCTAGCCTTTCAAAATGTTTGTATTGTGAAATTGAAATATTCTTAGACCCTCATAATAATATCACGATAACCATCGAACTGAAAAGTTCTTGTGTTATCCTTTTCTGTTCAAGTGAAACTTAGCTGAAAGTGTAGGCTTAGTGGACTCATACATGTATGAAAAGAAGCAGGATAGTTAAAATAGTTAAGAATTTTCACAAAACAGTTTAATGACATCAAACAACAAAAATTTTACTGACAAAAAATGACAAAACAAAGAAAATGTTCTAAAATGGTTGTTAGAAAACGGGATAAAGCTGCCACATTTGCCTTTAATAAGGGCAAGAAGCGTTGAATGTTAATTCTTCTTTAGTCTTCGCTAAAAATCGTATTCACGCAAAATCAACTTTATCTTTAATAAAACCACAAGAAAAAGAGAGAGAAGCTGGGTTTGGACCCATTGGAGCTGTAAAGTCAATTATACAATTTCTACAAGAAAATTATAATTGTAAGCGGAGCAAAGAAAAAACAACCGTACGCGACGTCAGCTTAGCTCACTAATATGGATCCGAGTACCGAAATAATATTAGAGCCAAAACACGTATTAGAACCGAAACTGAAACCGAAATATGACTTGGTTTAGTTCCCTGAAAAGAAGCGATTAAAACTCAAAACTAAAACTAGATACGGAAAAGATGTATTGAAATTGAGATCCCATATTATTGGAACCAAAAAGAAACCGAATCATCATACTGTTAAAACCGTTATAAGTAACTGCCATACAAGTAAGTGTCAGGGAAGTTGAGAAGTACGATGCACTATGCAAATCCCAAAAAGCTGGCCAAAAGTCGGAAAACAAAATATATTTTTATTGACTTTAAATGATGGGAATAGTTCATTTGGCTATTGATGCTCAATCAGGTATGAACTGAATTCGTGAGCATCGAGCGGGCCTCATCGTTTATTCGTCATGCGTCGAAAATAACACAACGTTAAGAAGCGTATAGATTCGCGAAAAGTTAACCGATTTGGATTCTGAAAATTGGATTCTACTCTAGAAAGTAAATACAAAAAAAAATATCTGTAGAACAGTTATCGAGATATTATCGATAAACGGGGTTTTCGATGTTTCAGCCAAATCAAGTACGTTTCCGAAGCAATTGTCCGCCATATTGGATCCGCCATTTTGGTTTTCTAAGTTCTGACTTCGGTTTCGTGATGCAACCCCGAAAACCCCCGAGTACAGACTTTAAGCCAAATCAAATACGTTTTTCAGAAAATTGTACGCCGTATTGGATCCGCCATTTTGTTTTTCTAATTTTTGAAGTCAGATTCGTGATCAGCGACCCCGAAAACCCCTGGGTACAATCTTTAAGACAATTCAAAAACGTTTTTCGACTTTTGGCCGTGTTTTTGGGATTTGGGACCACTGTGCGATGTATGCTGTCTGATGCAAAGTTTGTTCGGCAGACTTTAATCACGCACTGCAAATGCATTTAAATGCATTTAAAATTACTGGCAAGCTTTGTGAGTTCTGAAGTCTCTGCCGGCACAATTTCGGTTACGTTTTTTTCCCCTTTATTTCATTTTTTCCAAAACCCTCATACGGATTAGTTTGATTGACTCGTATCAATATTTAATAGATTCCCAGAACAAAAGTTTATTTCACCCACTTTTAGCCAAGTTCAACTGCTCCAGGTACTTACGCGCACAGTTCCGCCTTGACCATTTGACGAGCGGTATTCTGCTCATTGACCACAAACATCCAATTGCCTCGACTATTAAGCGCCGCCTGTGGCGTTATGAACTGCGAGGTGGTGGTGCAGAGTGTGGAGCGTCCGGGACTTTGGCGCTTGGTGCGTGATTTCTGTGGAGGCTTCTCATGGCTGTCACCGGCCACGCCCACAATATCTAAGAGATCCATGTTGAGTGAAACATCGCGTTTGCTTCGCTCCTCCTCCTCCTCCCCCTCCTGCTCATCCCCTTTCTTCAACTCTGGCTGTTCAACTGTCTCAGTGTTTGCCTTCTGCTTTTGACTCAGATCGCGCACTAGACGTTTCAACCAGAGTGTGGCATTATAGGGCGTAGATTTGCCTGCATTGTGGTAGAACAACTGACCAGTGCCAGTTGGGCCAGTGGGATTGTGCCGATGACCACGTTGAGCCGCTCCCGCCGAGGTATACAGTAGGTAGCTGTGTTGAAGGGATGCAGCTGGATAAGAAATATTATTTATAAACTCCAAGTTACTCACGTAGGCGCCTCTGTTGTGGGATTACTGGCAAACAGAGGGTTTCCTCCACCGCCCACCCTTTGTGGTGCCCCACCGAAGGGTGTCTGGTAATTGTAGCCATTAAAGTCCTGATTGCCAAAGTCGCGTGGCGGGAATATGGACTTGGGATCATAGAAAACAGGAGTGTCGTGCCAAGCCACAGCTGAGAAATCCTCCCAGCTTTCATCCACTAGCAAAGTGGTTGCCTCGTAGCCCCATTTGCGTACAAGACTCTTGATGAGATATCTGCAAAGACGAGACAATGCGATGAGTTGGGAAGGTGTGCCCCAGTGTGATGCAAGAGCCTGGGAACTGCTGCGAAAGTGTGTGTGTCATGCACTTGTGGCCGACTTATGCAAGCGACCGACTGACTGACAAGTGCTTGAAAATTAAAATTGAATGGTTGCCCAAGCCCCATCATCAAATATCATAATTAATATGCAGCCAGAGAGTAGAAGAAGGCAAATACAAGACATCGTAAATAATAAATTGGCGTTCCGCGCTTCTTATCGGCTGCATCATCGCATGCGCGTCACGTGCCACCGCCAGCGGAGGAGCAGCCCTTTTTTTCGCCCATTGCCCAAGTGAAAACGAGCTGTGGGCTTTCCTACGCCGTCGGCCACATATTTTGTGGGTATTTCTCAGAATTATGCAATGCCAAATTCCTATGCAACAAGCCCCGCAATAAAAATGCCTACTTAATTGCCGAGACGGCGCCAAATTGGTCGTCGGGCTTATCATCACTTATCAGCAACTAACGCACATTTTATTTAAATCAAAGAAATTGTCTAAAAATAGCTGCATCAGCACAGAAATACGTGTATTTATGGTAGTAAACCAGTCAGTCGACAAACACACAAAAGCAGCTTCGCCATCCAACTTGAAACATAGACAGAAAACAATGTGAAAATGGTGAGTCAACAATTGGATACCCTGCATTAAGTAGGCGGCGATGCATTAATAGACGGACCAACCTAATGACACCATGATTATGTTTTGAAATTAACGCAAAAGAAAAATGCAGCGACCTTCGTTGGATCAATTTTTGTTCACTTCGATGTGAATGCATGCCATATAGCTTTCACTTTAAAATCAAACCTGAAGTTTGGGATTTGCCTGGTTTCTTGTAGAAAGAAGAATACATTTGGAACATGCTTAAGCAAGAACTGTGATAGGGCAATCAGATCGAAAAAGGGACCTGAGAACACCCCAAAATCCTGAAAGTGATTTCTCTGAACCGTTGTTGAATGCAGTCATCTATACAAGATTGGAATAGGTAGGTAGATAGTAGAAACGGCTGTGACTAGTTGGTCGTCCCCTAAGGCCTCTACGGACATGCGAAGTAACCAGAAGTTCCATACCAAAGATTGCTTAGAATGCTTAACAGGACATTTTTGAAGTCTAGGTAAATAGGCTGTGGGCTTCGTTATCACATTCAAGCATTTTTAAAATTTATATCCATTTTCATCCATTTTTTCCCCAACAAACACTGTTTATGCACTTAATTTTTCTTAAGTCTGTTCTGCGCTGATGCAATATGTGAAGAAGTAAGCTAAACTACTTACATCGCTTGTCCATCATGACCATAGTGGCATCAACTGGCATGGACAATGAGTATCAGAGAGGAACTTAGCTCAGTCGACACCTACTGGCACTATGAAGTATATTTTTGGGCACTATCGTTAAGCACCAGCAACATTGAGATACAGAGCAAAGTTTATCTTTACTCAGGAAAAATAGATATATTTTTATATAAATTTTAAGCCGATATGAAAATATATTAAATTGATATCGCTCACTTACTTCAATACTGGCATAACTCAAAAAATACGATTTTTGACTTAATGATGCAGAAATGTTCGCGCTCTTCTGTACTATTTTATGCAAAAATTTTCGTATTGCTATCTCTTCTACTTTCCACGTGAAATGAGAATATGTCGCAATATCATTTTCCAGGTTCGTTTTCATGTTGATGCAAGAACCGCCATATCTCAGTTGTCCTGCTGTCGATATTGACCACACATACATCGTTTTTCAGTTAAAACATCATATTTTAAATGTTTATTAATAAGCATTCTAAATTTATAATATTTTACTTAATTAAGTTGAAACTAAAAGAACCATTTTTTTTTAGGTTAAATCCATTGAGAACTTCAAACGTGTTTTTCTCAAAATGAATTATTTTGAGTTATGCCAGTATTGAAGTAAGTGAGCGATATGTTCAAAATTTCATATGGGTATTTTTTAACATATCTGTGGCAATAAGGAAAAACAGCACAAGTGTGTTTTTCCTACTTTTCAGGAGAGCAATTCTTAACTTTAAATGATTCTGTGAAAAAAGTGGTTGGTCGGAAAGAAAAACTTTTATACAGATTAGAAGCGTTATGCCTTTAGTTATATAAAGATCAAGATTTTATTTTTGTAATTGGACTTAGAGGCCAAAAATGCTTTAGTGCTTCTTTTCCAAATTTAATTTTACGATATAGACGAGCACATCAATAGTTGTGTTGTTTTTCCATGTCAGTGTGCTCAAAATTGTGTAACACATCTCAACTTGTGTTGTTTTTCCATGTTCGTATCAGAAGAATTTTTTTAATTATTTTTAGTTGTGCGCTTTTTCCACAATATCTAAACTATTACATAATTGTAACCTTCACATTGCAATGTATCATATTTATTAATTAAACAATATGCAGCTATCTAGAATCATAAGATCAAAAAAAACAGCAAGTAACTCACGTCGGTTTGACAATGCTAAAATCAACTTGGTAATATTGAAACAATTTTTTAAACATTATGTTTATGGATTTATTTTGAATTTACAAATAGCATTTTTGGTTGTTATTTTTACGATAAAAATTCAAAAACTTAGACCGCCACAGCAAATCTGTCACCGTTGTTCAAACTTTTGTAAAAATCAGAAAACAGAATAGTGTAGAATGCAGAGACGCGTTTCGAAAGAGTGACCGAGCCACTATTTGTACGTCACTTGGAAGGAACTCATTAATCCTATGGCGTTTAAGACGACGTTTTCTTGGCATGTTTTGTTCAATTTCCAAAACTGCTGATCCAGCCATTTACATCCTTCCAAGCGAACGGCGCCCGAATTACCTCGGAAAAGAAGCTTTGTTTACCCAAGGATTCAAAATCGAAAAATGGCATTTTACATTTCATTAACAAGAAGTTGCTTATTTGTACCAACGGTTTGAACAAATTGGTACCAGTCAAGTGGATGGTGAAATCACACACGGCTTTCAGACCAAGCGGGGAGCCCGCAAAAATTTTGGGTTATCGGAACAGATTTTGCGGAGTCATCGGGAGTAATGACTTTATACGGCGAAATCTCTTCAACCAAATCAACCCAAAACCAATCGGTCACAGAATCTCTTCGGTTGGTTTCAAATCTCTCGCGTTTTGTTGGGAGATTTGGCGAAATTCACCACTAAAACAATGTTGATATGTAAAATTGGTATTGGAAAAGTAAACAACGTTATTTTTCTACATAGGTTGCATCAAATGAATTAAATATTTCAATTGTTTTAATATTAAAATTTGCGTTTCAATAATTGTTCGCAAAACCAACCGAACGGTGACAAATCAACCGCTCTCAACGTCAGCGGGCGCTCTCACACATGTGGCTCTCTGAGTACCAACAAGCGCTAATGGTTGCCTAGTTACATTTAATGATTGGCGCAAAAATATTTTAAAATTTTGCATTTTATTTTTGAGGAATATGACTTAAATTTGAATTGTAATTTAAAAATGCATCGTAAAACATGTAACACAAACAAAAAATTCCATTTAAACATCAAATTAACCAAAACTAGAAGAAGGGAAATTTTTTTGCAAGAAATGACTACCCTGTTTATAGATTTGAGAGAAAAAACCACACAAACCTTCCAACTCGACTTTCAAATAAGAAAAGAAATCTCTTGAAGTTCTGGGACACCGACGGTTTTTCGAGCGATTTGCAAACCAACCAAGGCCAAAATCCTAGAGATTTCTGTGACACCCCGAAATACATTTTAGTATAAGCTGAAACATTTAACATTAATACGAAGATATTATTTTAAAGGAAAGAATTTTTTTTTTAAATGTTAAAAATGTTAAGAAAAATTTGATGTTGTCACAATGAAATTTTTTATATTTTAGATTTGATTTGTTTCAGATTCTGCTTAAAGTTCA
Organism: Lordiphosa clarofinis; assembly: GCA_018904275.1. NCBI lineage: Eukaryota > Metazoa > Arthropoda > Insecta > Diptera > Drosophilidae > Lordiphosa > Lordiphosa clarofinis. The sequence goes on along the minus strand of JAEIGQ010000016.1, from coordinate 3,271,976 downwards.
GGTAGGAAAAGCTGACCTAAACAAGATGGTGGTATACTGAACGCTCTTTTCGAGACGGCCCAACAAAAAATCGTGCCCGGGTTTGGAACCAGAGGAACATTGCGATATAACAAGGCAAACATTTTGCTAATGTGACCTTATGCAGACAACGTTGACGACACTTTTTGAGTGATCATCCTCCAGCAATCTTGATGAACTGAATTATATCCAAGGCGGGCCGCGACTGTACCACGGTGTCAAATTGAAAAAAACGGTATAATTTTTTTTGGTATCAATATAATACCAGAGATTGTCTAATTGATATTTTAGGTACTAATTTGATCCTTAGCCCTTTAATTGGATAGAAAAGAGCAAAAATTTCAAACTATAACATTTCCAGTGCCAACAAATGTGAGTTCGAAAAATCGAAAAGTCAGGATCGGCTCAATGCGAGAACGTTTGTGTTCCAGTAAATGGATCATTCGGTGTAAAAAGATTCAAATTTTGTGGTAATGAGTTATTTATTGATTGTGGTTTAAGTTTCTTAAAGAATGTTTTGATTGTAATAAAAATTTAAGTAATATTCTTTAAAAATAATATTAAAAATTTAAAAATATTTTCGCGTCAGTCAAGAAGAATAACTTGCCAACTCTTAGCTCGTTTATTGTTACATAGATGGCGCCACCATAGATTGATGGGGCCAGCTGGTAACAATTTTTGTACTTTCCAAAATAGCCAAAGCTTTTCGAGAACCTAACCTCTTCAAGTACCATGCAAACATCAAAATACCCTCTCTGAATGTACAAAATATACACAAACACGCGACTATTCATTGAAACATTCATAAATATTCGTGCAGCCGACAGACCGTTGTCGCCAAAGCAGCAGCCCAACAAAGTGTCTTGAACTGTCAATTCAAGTTTATTGGGTCAAGGGGTTTGCCCAGCTGGCTGGCCGAGAGCAGCATCACCTACGACTACGTGCGCTCGTCGCGGAAGCAGCCACAATAGATTCGAGTCTTCTCGCATATGTTAATTGCGGTCTGCCGAAAAACCAGTTCCGATTTCAAATTTTTAAACAAAAGTTTGCCTCGTGGCCAAACATTTGTTTGCTATGCACTTGATTATGGTTTGATGAGAGTGGATACATGTGTGACTTACGTGGGATAGTTGTCGACGCGCTCGCAATAGGTTTTGCCTGGCCTGGCACAGGTGGGTGTCTGTCCCGGTGGCGCTGGCAGAAACTGGCAAGGCGGTGCTCCATATAACCCGCATGGCGGCGGTGAGCTCAGTGCTGCTGTAGTACATGCTAATATCTGTAGAGCGGCCAAAGGAGAAGATAATGGGAATGGATTCAGTATACGGCTTGGACTTGGCGTACTCACCACATAGGTAAAGAGAATCCCATTATAACTACTCGAAGTGTGAAGTCGTTTAATACTTTTTGTCATTGTCAATTCATTCGTTGGATTTGCATTTGCATTTGAGTTGAAAAGTTGAGCCGCAGACAGAAGACAGAAGAGGCGTGATGTCAGTTTTTGGAGTTTAGCTGAAAAGGAAACAGTTGGAAATGTCTGTTAAGTGAGTAATAACTTAATATATAATCGAACCCTTAACACGAATAAGTTTTACCATCATTACTCATGTGTATGAGTTAACTATGTTGATGTAACTAAGTACTTGGCCAGCGGCTGTCTGAATTAATTATTACTCAAGTCAATTGAACGAAAAGGAATTGATAAATGGTTTTTTAATGTGTAGCTTTTATTCTCTTTGGTAATGAAGGGCCCTAGAGTAGGCTTAATCTTTCGTCACGGTCGTAGAGTACAAGTACACAACTCATGCAGAACATACCAAGGCATTTGGCTGGTCAAAGAAACTATTGGTTGTTTTTAAGTAGTAAGCATTTACAATATCGGAACATTTTTATTGTAATCAAAGGAAAAGGAGAGAAGCTTGGCTTAGCCCCATTTTAACTTTATAGCCAATTTGACATTTACAAAGAAAAAAACTCCGAAAAAATTCCTTAGGCTCACAAACCTGACTTTAATGTACTCTGTGCAAAAGATGCATGGAAAAGATAAGGCCACACTGATACTCCCTCATACGATGCGCTATCGAGAAAAATTAGTCTTAGGGTATGCGAGTTTAATTCAAACTCTATCACTCAGACGAATATTTGCCCCTGCCCAAGGTATACTAAACAAGGTAGGCGCACTCGTTCTCTCTCTCTCTCTCTTGACAACATGTTAAATTTCAGTTAGCAACTGTTGTAAGCGAAGCGTCTCCGCGGACGAATTTTTTCTGTTTTACTTAGTATTATTGGGGTCTGTTCCGAATTCCGACTCGATTTTCGTGTAAACATGTGAATTTCGAATGCCATTTATATAAATTTAAACGTAAGTGTCAAGTTAATTTGAGGCTACTAGATCCCGTCGCAATTTTCACTCGATTTAAATTCATTTGGGATTAAGCAATCGGTTTCAGCTGCTGCCACAATTCCGAGTTTTGTTATACCTAATCTAGTAGCCGCAGGTATATTTGTCGCCTTCCATAAAACGTTTTCAAATTTGACTGCAAAATACTAAAGTTTACACGAAAATCGAGTCGAAATTCGGAACAGGCCCGATTATTGTTGTTGGGGAAGTGGTGCACCGCGACCAATTTGGTCTATTGTGCCCCCCTACTGAATTTACAACTCTCCTAGTAGCCCTAGATCGTGTACAAAAGCGAGGATTTTTGTGGGTTTTAAACATTTACACATACATTTTAAATTTTTAAGTAGTTGGCGTAGACTTTGTGGGAAGTCATAACATTTGACAAAAATGTACCATTACCATTGAAAATTTGTTTTTAATATAACAAAGACAATATGTAAATAATATTTAGGTGTTAAATAAATATTTATAGGAAATCGCGTATTACTGCAAAGTTTCTATTATTCTGCCAAGAGCCTATCAAGATATCTATGAGGAGAGGCCCCACATGAACTGAATTGAAGCGGTGCGCATCACGGTTGCGGCCGTTCCGTTAAATAGACTATTATCCATTTGATAATTCTAAAACTTTGAGGACATAAAAATAATGTAGTGTACTATACTACTGTGGGCAAAAAAAAAAAACAGGAATTTATTTAACAATCAAAAAATTTTTTATTATTCTTGGAAATTAATTTTATAATAAAATTTTTATTCCCCGTAGTCTCCCACGAATGCATTAAACTTGTGAAAATAGCAGGGTATTCCCATTAAAAATGAGAAAAAGGGGATCGTGAAGTTGTGCAAGTGTATGTAACAGGCAGAACGAAGCATTTCCGAACCTTTAAAGTATTTATATTCTTGATCAGCATCAACAGCCGAGTCGATTTAGCCATGCCCGTCTGTCTGTATGAATGCGTCGATCTCAGAGACTATAATTGATGGAGCCACAAGTTTTGGCGTGTATGTAGGTGAAGACTGTACCCACATCGATTTTGTTTCAGAATTTGAAAATTCCTCCTCCTCCATCTTTCAACAGCGAAAATCTGTCTTTTTCTCTGTATAAGTGCGTGTATCTCACAGACTATAAGAGTTAGGGCCACAAATTTTTGCACGTATGTAGGTGTACACCGTACGCAGGTCAAGTTTGCTTCAGGTTTGGCAAATTCCCCCTCCTTTTTCTTGTAACCGCGAAAAACGGTCAGAACTACAATTTTTAAGTTTGAACCTAGTGACTCAATATTTAAAAAAAAAAAAAATTTTTTTTTTACCACAACAAAAAAAAAAAAAAAAAAAAAAAAAAAAAAAAATTGGCCATTTTCTTTTTTATAAAAAAAAAATTAAAAAAAAAAAAAAAAAAAAAAAAAAACAACAAAAAAAAAACACTAATTTTTTTTTTTTTTTAATTTTAAAAAAAAACAAAAAAACCCCTTTAAGTTATTTTTTTAATTTTTTTTTTTTTTTTGGGTTTTACTCCCTGAAACCCCGGTCGTGAACCATGCTAAACCCAACTTACGAACCACATTAGTTGCACTTTTCGAAATGGACATTCCTAAAATCTTAGCTACAAATTTAAATTTCAGGAAATTCAGGTTAAGTCTGGGATCTTGAAGTACATAGAGACCCTTTTTAGTCATTTGAGCGTGAAATACAACTCTTGTGCTTAACAAATCGGAAACTGAAAGTTTTTCGCCGTTAAAGGTCCGGATGTTTGTAACGCACAGAAAGAAGCATTTCCGACCCTATAAACTATATACATTCTTGATCAGGGCGACAAGATGAGTCGATTGAGATTTGTCCGTCCGTCTGTCTGTTTGTTTATACGCAAACTAGTCTCTCAGTTTTGAAGCTATTTAGCTGAATCTTTGCACAGAGTCTTCATTTTACTGCACGCTGCTAATATGTCGTCAGCGACCAGATCGTATGACTATTTCATATATCTATCTTACAGTTCTACTATCGGTCTAAAAATAGGTCTTAATGTCAAATCGCTTTTTGTTTTTAATGTTAACGTCGCCAAACTCAGCAATTATTATTATAATATGCTATCACAAAGATTTGCGAGTTTTGGTCAAAATCGGATGACTATATCTTGTAGCTGTTAAAGTTACCATCGTTTGAAATATGGGTGTTTGTGCGAAAATCTTTTTTTGGTTTCACATGCTCTCCAACAGTTTGCCTTATGCTAAAAATTAAAAAGCTCTTATTGTATAGAAAAAAATTCAGATCTCTACATTAAACCGTTTGACAACGACAATGAGTAATTGGTCAATCGATCAAAAATACGGCATTCGAATTAAAAACTAGAAAAAACTCACTAAGTTCAAAAGAATGAATATAATTTTGTTTGTTACTTTGTGTTTCTTTTGTATATAAATGTAATACCTGGGTTGCCACAGAAATCTCTTCCAACCAAAGTCCCATCCCATATACCAATTCTCGCTGTCCCAGAAATTTCTTTCGGTAGGTTTTAAATCTCTCTTGTTTTCTTAGGAGATTTAGCAAAAGGCAACACCCAAACAATTTTGATGAGTAAAATTAGTTTTGGAAATGTAAACACCACTTTTTTTCTTAATAGGTTGCATGAAATTAATTAAATACTTAACATCTTTTAATATTAAAATTTCCGTTTCAATAATTGTTCGTACAACCACCTTTAGGCTGCCGGATTAACTAAAACCAACTTGCCACCTTAGCTGGTGCCACCTATGTACCAAGAAGCAAGTTACATTTCATGACAGGCGCGAAAAAATTTTAAATTTCTTTCCTTATCATTAATCTTTAATCTATTATTTTTACAAGAAAAGGATCGGCTGAAAGAATCATTTACTTCTTAAAAAATGTTACAACTTTTTCAATATTAGACAGGTTTATCATGAATTTAAAAATCTCTCCAAATCGAAATCTCTTTGAGTTTGTAGAGACCTAAAGTCATTAGGTTCAATAAGTATTTTTATTGGAAACCACTCAAAGTCTTGGTTCCTGTCTGCGACCCGAAACTAACCCAAAATTGGGAAGGCTTGTGGCCTTTCTTAAGGCGTACAATTATATTTAAAATTTCGAGCTCGGCAAAGTTAAGGATTCAAAAATTAATTACGTTTTCCTGACCTGCTCTACATTATTACGCCATTTTCAGAAATTTCCTTTTCCAAACTTAAGATGTACAAGACTAAAACTAAAATCAATTCAATGAGAAATTATCAATCTCAAGTTATTAACACATTGTTCCAACTTTGTATTGCAAATCTCCCATTTGAAAGACGCCAAAGTTGGGCCCTTTGGCAATATATATCTTTAATAGTTTCATTAACTTTTTTGGCTTTACAGCCTAATGATGTGCAAATGGGCAGGCACACCATTAACATTGGGCCAGTCACAGCCACAAGACAACGCCATAAAACAGTTCCAAGACAAACCATAGCCCGGGCGGCTGTCCATAAATTCGACAACTTCTTTGGCCATTTTATGATTTATGAGGTGAGCGGCTGGCGCAACTTTTGGGGGAAATACCAGCATGGGTGTGGGTGTAACTAAGTGTGCAACACAGGGCCACAGATGACAATCAAACACAAAATCAAATGGCGGAGAGCATTTAGCAGCTGACGGACTGGGTTGCGCTTAAGTACGAGTATCTGTGCGTTAGCTAGAGTTGATTGATTTATGCCAAGGCAAGGCGAAAGCCAAAGGCTGTTCAGCAATCCCGGAAATCCTATTCCCAGCAACCGCCCAAGATCAAACGCGACCAGTTAAGTATGGCAGGTGTTTCGGTGTGTGAACAATTCGCATATATTTTCAATTAAAATTATTGTTATTGGTAACTAATTGTGGATTGTTTATTTTGTTTGCTTTTTAATGGAACTATAACACTCGCCACTTCACACGAAATCCGGTTTGCCTATTCATGTTCGGTGTTGGAACAACTTTAAATAAAATGTTATTATGACCGTCCAATTGGCAACGGCTATTTTTAAATGTTTTAATTGGCAGCTGAAATTCTACATGCTATTCAAAAATTAATTCTAAACAGCTTCATGCCAAGTCCAGTTTTAATTTATTTCGATTAGCATCTGTTCTATAATCGTTTATTGTTTAAACATTGTCATTAGCTGACAGTTTTAACTGCCAATTGGCACGCCTCCAAACTGATTTTTCCCCCACGGTAGCAAGTGCACTTGGCAGTTTGTGGGCGTATCTGGTTGGCATTGCCTATTGTTTATCTACCAAGTGAATCACTCCCTAGGGCTCCCTAGCTTGTAAGCTCTTCTCTTCACTTTCACTTTTCGCAATTTGCGGCTTATTCGTGTTGACTGGAGGCCATCTCAACTGAACTGGAGTTGAAATTAGCACCTCCTTGGAGCCAAGTGGTGAAGTGAATTACCAAGCGAAGTATTTGACTCTTGACCGTTCGTTTTTTGAAGTATACTTAAAATGTACGACAAACATTTGGATATGCGTTTTCAGTTTTTGTTGTTATTTGTAGTGCAATGCAAATGCAAAACAAATTGTGGTGTCATGTCTAGACCACTTTGAACTGTTAGCGGGTTGTGAAAAGGAAAAATACTTATGGTGACACCGTTAGGTTTTTATTTGCATTATTAACGAATGGCTAAGATCAATTGCATTTTGAATTGATGACTGGAAGATTTTAAACTAACTCTGAAGTTATTGAAGGACAGCGTTTCTTCACTAAAGACTATACATAATTTATAAAGCTGAATGGTTGACGACGAATCGGGTGAGTTCTATTCAAAACAAAAAAGCAAGCTTTTCTGACTAGTATTGTGAGCAGCTCTAAAAAATGCCAAAATACTATCTGTTTCGTGCCCAAATCAATACTAAGTAATTTCTTTTGATTTAAGGAGAATCGTTTCATGCTAATGTTGCGCGTGTGTGAGAAGTCATTGCCTCATCTTATAAAGACATCTTCGGTTATTGGCCAGTACACCGGTGTTCACCACACTTCAACGAAGTGTGGTAAGTCTGTTTTTAACCTTAATTATTCAACCCGCAATATAATCTTGGGTTAAGATTATCTCGTCTTTTTAGACTTCTAACCATTTTACTTGGTTTCGATAGGTACTATTATCTTAGATGGGTATTTCCGGCTGGCCCCATGTAGGGAGGCCAAACTTAGACCTTAGTGAGGCCGGGTGCTTTTTTGGGGTAAGTCCTGGAGGATCTTTGCAGGATTTGCACCTTACTAGAGGTGCTGAGGGAATCTTTTGCTTTTCTGTTTCCAAAACAATTTTAGAGTGTATGATGTGACCCTGCATTGCTTTGATTGCCGCTACGGTGTCAACGTATGTGTTGATTTGATTGTTTGGTTTAATTCCGCCAATTGCGCTGTTTTCCTTCCGCTTGGAATTTAGTGCAGCGGTTTGGCAGTTTGTAGGAGAGCCTCAATTCCGGCTCCCTGCAGTAAACAGCGGCTCCATTTTTGAGCCGTCCATGAAAAGGTACGTTGCTTCCTGAGCCAGTCCTGTTCGCCAGTTTTCTGGACCCAGTAATGAGGCTGGCTTTTGGGATCATGTAGTCCGTGCAAGGGTAGACCAATTTCGTACATGCTTGAAGTGATCCTAATTTGGGATAAAATTATGATCGAATATTGGGCTTGAATCAATCTTTTGAAAGCTTAATTGAATCTTTTGTGGGATAAATTCGATTTTTAAAATCATATTCAAATCAATCTGGAACATGCTTGAAATGATCCTGAATTGGGATCGAATATTGTGTTTAGTTCAATTTTTTTTAGGATTACCCCGGTATTAATGTAATCTTTCTTAGGATTCAACGAGAGCGTAAGTTAAAGTCGGCTCTAACCGACTTGGACATACCCGTTACTCATGAAAAAACATGTTTAGCAGCGTTCCTGCATTCCTTAAGGTGAGCATCCGAAAAGTATGCAACTTTTTTTTTTAGGGTGGGAGGGAGGTTAGCGGGGAGGCTTGGTTCACTTTTTTGCTTATAACTTGAGAAACGTTCATCCGATCTTTATCATTTTTTATCGGCAAATCCATTTATTTTGCTAATTACTAACTATCTTTAGGAGGTACGAATCGTCTATCTTCAAAACTGTAGGAGTTATAACGTTTTTTCTAAATTGTGGGGGCGGAAGGGGGCGTGGCCAAAATTTGAAACAAACTTGATCTGCGTGCAGATAAAAGAAGCATTTGTACCATACATGTCAAACCTCAATCTCTTACCATCTCGGAAATGATCTTGGCCTGTTCATACATTTGCACGACTTGTGTATATCGTTTTACTCTCGGCTCGGGTTGTCGGTCATATTTTTTCGGATCGGGTAATCTTTCGGATTAGTTTTTTCAATATGTTGTTGTGGGTGTGGGTGACGTGTTAGTGTAAAGACGGGAGTCCCAAAGATAGTTGATTGCTGATCATAAATATAAATACTTTATATGGTCGGAAATGATTCCTTCTGACTCTGTTTTTGTACATCGACTTTTGTATACCCTTTTACTCTACGAGTAACGGGTCAAAAAATCGACCGCCTACTAACTAATCTTTTACGGAAACCGGCGCTCAATCTAATCGGATTTGAGCAGCGTTTCAAATCGTAACCTTTTCATTAAAGTAGTGAATGAGTTAAATTTAATTAAGATTTGATAAGTTTATACGAAAATAGAGTGATTAAAAAAGTATAAATTATTAGAAAAATAAAAAACTAAAGGTGGAGTGAAAAAAAGGGCGGGTAAACGGGGGGTGGGAGAAAAGAGATTACAAAAACAAAAAAAAAGTTCTCTCAGTATCCTACCACTGCGGACTGTAAAGCCACCTGTAAAAGTTGGGCGTAGTCAAACCACAAATATGCAGATACTGTTAAGAGAAAGAGGACTCTTTGCGTTGAAAATTCTGGAGAGTTGTTAACTTATTAGGGGGCACCAAACTTAATCGAGGTGCGTTTTTTTCCAACAACAAATACAAAATTTCAATTCATGAATATTTTTATAAAAATCTGGTCAACTTTACATGCAAATGGAGGCGTATGCTATTAGTAAGTGTTTTAATTGATGAACAGATTTCGGATACGCTAATATAAGGAAAATGAAATTCATCGAGTATGGGATACATTTGCAGATTTGCACAAATTGCGAATATTTTGGGTAATAAATTGCGCCATTAGGATTCTAAAATCTGAGCCTGGCCTTTGTCGTAGTTTTGACTTAGATCTGCGCCGGCACGAAGACATCCTTAAACAGGATCAATTTGATTTGTTGGTGTAATAGCAATCTTTACGTTGTGTTAAATTAAGAAAATCAATTTATTCAATCGCATTTGCTTAAGCATATGTTTCTACTCGAAACAACTTGATGCCATCACACCTTGGCCGCTGCCCCAGACGCCGCCTTCGCATCAATTAGCTTAGCTTTCACCTATTAATTTAGACTTCAATACAAAATATTTAACTTAATTTGGCACTAATTTGGCAGCACACACACACACACAGGTCCACCTTTGGTGGGGTTGGAGGCATAGGCATTCGAAAGACAATCGGCCGATACATATACCAATAGCCAGAGATCGCTTCATTATAATTTTTTTAACATATATTTTATACTTGAGTTCAACTGAGAAATTAAGCACGACTTTTCAAGGCTATGGCCGGACCTTTGGCTGTGGGTTTATTTGTTTTGTTGTCATTTACTCGAATCTTGTCTGCATTTGGCTTGTGAGGTTTCTTAATTTCGGTTACATGTGTTTCAAACTGATGTGTTTTGTGTACAACAAATCGAAGATGTTATAATAAATCAATGTTTGGCTGGTTGTTGCTTTTTATCTGTATTTAATTTATTAATTTATTTAATTTGTTTTGGCGCTGACGCCGCGCCGTCGTTAAGCCGCGAGGCAAAAGTGAATTATAATACTCGCATTATTAATTACTCACCTTGCTAATTTTATATATCTTTCTTTGACTGGAGAGCACACAATATTTCGTAGATTCAACACAATTTGGCACTGCACTCACTTTAATTCAAATTTATTTCTTTTCTCTTTTGGTTGTTTGTATTTCTTTGCTTTCTGCGATTTCGTTTGTTTTGCCACAAACCACTTGAGAATTTGACTAATTAAAAAAACTTAACACGTACGTAGCGAGATTTTCGATATATAAGTATATATTGGTCCGTATCACACGCTGGCCAATGCTCACGGCTGCAGCTCGTAGCTAACTGAGCGCACGTTGGCCCAACGCGACTTCAGTTAGCTTCAGCGGCATGGGCCGACGTCATGTTTGACTGCAGGTTCGGCATAATGCCGGTTACTCCAACCACCAACTGCTGCTTCTCCGTCTAATCTCTCTACTTGGCCATCTTTGAGCATATGTGAATCATTATGCTGAATCTCTTTCGGAACTCAATACCGGAAACTCACATTCCCAAACAAAAAAAACTTTTAAGCTTTAGTATATTTATAGATAATTTGTATTGTTTGTCACCCCTAGGAGCAACTGTAATAAAGTGAATTTATTTAAATTGTTAATTTTTTGCAGACTTTTTTTCTGCTTTGTTGTTTTTGGCCTGTAGACACGACTTATTGTTAGCTGCTCATTTTGACTTTTATGGCCAATGAAGGCCAGTTCGGCTTTTATGTGCTTTATGTGAGTTCGGCTGCTGCTGTGCCTTACTTCTTTGCAAGTGGATCTTAAACAACAGAGTCTTCGTCAGCATATTAAGCTGTCCAAGTGTGCGTTATGTGGTTAATGGTTTTGTGGGAGGTAATGCATTAAAATTAATTTAATTAAGTTACACTTAACATGGTTAATCGGAAAGAGTGAACAATTTATTGGTCCATAATGGGAGGGATCGCACTCACACCAATTAGGCATGTGTGTATTACAAATATGCCATGGATCTTTAAGATAGATGACAGCTGCTACCTGTTTTAAAATGAAAGGGGAGGGGAAAGAGTGAGGAGCGGTGGAAGATGGTGGGAAAAGAGTGGAAAGCGGGTGAACAGAGGTTGGGTGAGTACAGGAAAACCAATTTGACTTGGGAATTTGGTTTGGTCACTGAAGAAGTGCTGATGCTGCTCTGAAATTCACATTCTCCATATAATATCGCTAGACCCGAAATTCAGTATGTGAGCGAGAGGATTGTTTTTCGCATCCACTTGACTGGCAGTGAAATTTGGTTTGGTCCTTTAATACGGGATGGACGGGAAACAACACAATTTCTTAAAGTCGCGGAGGTTCATCTAGTCTTTAATATAAATAAAAATCTCGAGTAACATTTTAGTTAGTATATATATATATATTTGGCAGGTGTAGAATAGGTTTTTAACTAAAATTCCCAACGCTAGGCGATTTGGGTGTTTCTGTGCAGAACCTTCTTTTAAATTGATGATGCAGCAGGCTGCTCATCAGTGTCTCTCTAAGTTTCATTTTTGTGAAAATTGCTATCATTGTCGGAATATCGTTTTTCATCAATCGTTTCCATTTGGCCTATCAGTGTCTGTGTGTTACAGTAAAAAATGCCAGCAACACATAGGGGTGGCTATTTGGGTCGTCAAACGAATGCAGCAACACACATGCGAAATGTTAAAGCACCAAAGGACAGATCAACAATTACATTAAATAATTGAAATTACGAGTGTTAGAATGTCACAACTTCGTTGTTCCCAATCACAAGAGCCACGAGCTTTCCGAAGTCAACATCAACAGAACAATTGACTGACAACGCCAACAGGTACAACGAACTTTTAAATCTGCTTCGTTCCTTCCTCTCGCATTCGAGTATGATCCAGTTATCGAATATTCCTCTCATCCGAAAGTGCTGATTGGTGCTATGGACTAAGAATATCCCAATAGTCATGCACATCAGGAAAAGTGCAACTACAGGAAATTGAGACGCCAGCAGAACTTGCTTATCGGCACGGCTTAGTTCAAAGCCTGTTTCTGAAGTCCATTCGTAGATTTAATTCATGCTTTCAAATGAGCAACAGAAATAATGCACAATACAACCTTCAAATTTGGGGATCTAAGAGAAGAATGAACTATTTTTATTCGCTTGTTGACTTTTTATAAGTTTGAACAATATTTCTATTGCCTTAACATTTATTTTAAATTTTTTCCGGGAATTGTTTTCTTTTGAAATAGAAATTATTTGTGTTATTAAAATAAATTACGAGCTGTATTTAACAGAAATTAAAGTAAGTGTTAAGTTAACTTTATAAATACTTGCAGAACATGCAAAGATTTGTTTGAGACCTGGCGTGTGAATTTTTAGTCTATCTGGATTCAATGCAAAATTGAAATCGAAATCAACAACTAAAACTCTTGTCTCACGATCTAGAGTTAGAGACCCTTGTCTGTTCGCAAATGATGCTTATATATTGTATGATCCGAGATATAATGTTTCTTTAAGTACAGAGCAGAAAAAGAACTGTATTAAACTGTTATTGAATTTGGAATGGTGGGAAAAAATTGAACCATATTTCAAGACCTCTTTAAAGTAGGTATTGAGCTTTTGCTTTCAAAAGTAAAATCTAGTGGCAGTGTCAAACAAATTTAGCTATTCATATCGAAAAGAGCCGAACGCTTTCCAAGGCTTCTTCCAAGAGAGCAAACAGTTTTTTAGACGCGGAGCTGCGGTCGATGAAGTAGTTCAGAGCTGGATTGCGTCGGTTTATTTTCGTATACCAATAAACTTTCACTTTTTGACCTCGCTCTTCATGATGGTAGTTCTCTCTTTCCTCTTTCCGGGAATCAGGATCTTAAGGTATTGTTCCATTTCTGAACTGGTATGTAGTAGTCGCAGCCCTTTGCCTGCTTCCAGTAGGATACTAATGGGACCTAAATTGGAAGCTTTAAGAAGTTGACATTTCCGGAGCTTTATTGCGCTTCTCGCTGCTGCATACTTCTGGAAAGTGTATACAATTATATCCTGGGCTGGGGGATAGATCGCTGGGATCCTGTTGCTCTTTATTTGTAACCAATCAATGATATTCGGTTGCATTCCCCATCTCCTTCGGAAAGTGATTTTACCTAATATCTTTTCCATTCTTTCCTCGAAGTTTCTCTAAAATAAGTTTCTATTATAAAATTTTACACTTTCAAAATTCCAAAAAAAAAAAACATTTGGCATACATTTTTGTTCAAAGCTTTCGCATAAAACATTCTTAACCATTTTTGAAATATTTTTATTTGGTTTTGTAATTTATAAGCTGACTTAAGGCGTTGGCGTTCGCAGTTTTTATGTTATTTGTTGCTGTTTTTGCACAACTTTCACAAGACGACGACCTAGACCAAGAGACGGCATTCCCCCGTGAGTAGAAAACTACGGGAAAACCCTGACTCTTGGCCGTCGGCTCGTGCAATCCGTTTTGGGGGCTCTTATCGAAAATGGTTTTTAATGCGTTTTTAAGTCAAATTAGAGACTTCATCAGCTGCCCAAATGCTCAGATTCAGCTACCCCGGCATCACTTAAGCCGCTCATTAATCAAAAGCCCTGCACCAAGGTATCGAGTCCATATTATAAAGATGCGTCCTCCATCACCTCCGCCGCTGCTGCCGTTTCTGCTGCCTATTGGCCTTTTGTTGTTACCAGGGCTTAGCTTCAATTACGAAATTGTTAATTGGAGGCTGGGTAGCTGAGTAGCTAGCTGCTCCAGCCTACTTGGCCTGTTGCGTGGTCATCACGCCATCGATTAGCTAATGAAACCATCAAAATTTGTTGCTGCTGGCATTTACGCGAATATTTTAGATATTCAAGGGTTGGCAGGGGGAACGAAACAATTATCCCCATAACATTTTTGAAATGTGTTTGATAAAATCGATTAGCTATTTAGTAAGTTAGCTTATGGCTGCGTTCACACTGTTCGTCATAAGAGATTTGATAATCGGATTATTCTATGAACTTGACCAGCTATTGACATAGAAAACATAACAACAAGCAGGACTACTAGACTAGAGAGTGTAGATTTGATTTGCTACCAACTTCATTTCAAAGCCTCGTGATAAGGCATTCTTTTTAATTATGTGTCGTTTTGCTGAAGCGTAAACAACATAGACTTTGTATGCAATATGTCAACTTTTGTACAAAACAAAATTTGCCGGGAAGTTTACTTTTCTGTTTTCATTTGAAGAGAAATGCATCTGAAGGCCATCGAATGCTGAAATGCTGTCAGGATCTGTATTTGGAGGGACCCATTGGGTGTGGAGTACTATGAGTTGCTACTACCGGCTGGATGACAAGGCAACTCCACAGCACTCAATGCGTTTGAGCCGAGCATTGAGATAAGAACGGCCAGTGTACGAACAAAGTCAGAATAAGATAATTCTTCTAAATGACAAGACTGTGCCACATGTTACGCAACATGTCTAGACATACCTTGAAACGCTGAAATGGAACACCCGCCGCATATTCCAGACATTTCAATTTCGACGGCGACTCCTGCCCTTTCTAAGCTCTAAAAATGGATCAATTCGTGGATCGCATCAAAAGATGAGAAAGCTCCATATCTAAAACGGCAATAAAAAAGAGAAGAAACAGTAACTCATTTAACAAGATATCGGAGCAACCGTTGCTTAAGTGTCCTAGTGAAATAAGAAGTAATTGAATTTAAGATATTTACAATATTAAATATTGAATCCTTTTTGAAATTCCACAAGGAAAAGCAAAGCAGGGCAAGAAAACGGTCAAAGCCTTTGCAACAAAAAATAGCTACAGTGAAATTGTGTATTATCATTCAATTTGCTTACGTACGAACTCAGTCTCGTACAATATTTACTTCCAGACAAACACACACGTCGTCCTAGCTAATTGAGTAAATAAAATTAATTTTTTTTGTTTCTTGTCCGATCTTTTCCGAACACTCGGACAGAAAGACAGGCTTGTGCTATTGAAGCTGATTAAGAGAATTGTTTATTTGTTTTGCCGATAATGTGCACTTTTTCCTGTTACATACATATATAATTTGGCAACATGTTATTAGCAGCTGTGGTATAACAACGAAAATAGTATCTTACCAATTAACCCTACACAGAGGGAAAAAACCGAGAACATTGGACTCAAAACGAGCACAAACGTTATCAAAAAGTATGCATGAACGGGATTTCTCACATGTAGTGCAATGTTCTCACTTCGAGAACAATTTATTGAGAACGCAAAAGCTCAAATTGAGTTGACATTGTTCCATTTTTGAGAACAAGATTTGAGTTTATATTGTTCCGTATTCAAGAACATTTTAAACTCACCTGGAAAAAAATTTGATTGCACTTGGGACCAGGTGTGGGCGGATTTCTCACTGTGCCATAGGAATCAGAAACATCGCTTCAACGACCCACTTCACCTGACTCGTTTCATTTAAGTTTCCAGAAAAACACAGAAAAATTTGTTCGGGTTTTACTGGGATTTGATCCCGGTACCTTATGCACTCAACGTATGGAATGACTGACTTGACAATTCAACCATTGCACAGTTTTGCAGATGCCCGTCAAGAGGGCTACTTATGCTTTGCTGAGCAGACAATAGAGAGAGTGCAAATAGAGAACCAACTCGCTGTCTCTCTTGTATATCTCTCTGCTGAAAACCGGTGTTGTTGTTGTTTAAAGTAAATATTATTCGTTTGAGAACAACTTTACTCATTCCAAGAACATTTAGAACATTTGTTCTCAAAAATTTTGAGAACGTTCTGTTCTCATTTTAAGTTGACGGCAACTTATTTTCTGAACACGTTTTTTCCCTCTGTGTAAGCATTGGGGAAATCCTAGTGATTCAAAGCCTTTAACACTTTCCTCCACTTTCTTTTGTGTAAGAAATTCACGCGGTATGCACTCTGGAGCCAGAGCCTGACATATCCCCTTACAAAATTCGTGAAAGATCTTGCAATCCATTGGCCTTGATACGCCAAACAGTCTTGCTACTGTGCGGTACTCCGCTGATGTCCCTAGCGTCTATAGACGAGGAATAGCCGTTCGAAAGTTCGTGTCTTGCTTGGCAAGTCCTGACAAGCCATCCACAAGTGTGTTGAAATGGACCTTTTCCATACGAAGCTCTCCTTAAAAAACGTATCAAAGTTTTGTGGCTCATCACATTCCCAAAATGAACTATATCGCATTTGCAACGAACAAATAGGTTTGAATCAGTCAGGACAACGAGTTTAATGAATATAGATTTTCTTCTGTGTACTTACAAATGTCCACTCTGATAGAGCATTGTATAACCTGCATGGGCAAAACCGGATGACTTGCAAATTCTGCCAATACTTCGCACAATTCGACATCATCGTCGTCCTTTACCTCGCCCAAAATACTGGAGCTTGAGCCAGTTTAGAAATAAGTAGCTTGATTACCTTCTCTAGTTGACTTTCTTAGTTTTTTCATTCGCTTTAGATATTTTCTCACAAGAGATAAATTAATCTTAGGACCAACAAAGCAACTGACAAATCCCATAAAATCCCATAAAAAAATAAATCAGAAGCCTTTCGACACCAAAATCTTTTGTTTTGTGAGTAATTTTTATATGGAGTTTTTTGTTTTGGCAGTTGCTTTGTTGAGGTGTATACTAAGCTTTAAGCATGAACATAGTATATGTTATCAAATAGCCAAGTGTTAGCAAACAACAGCTATTTGAATAGAAGATGAGAAATCGGTATTAGTCCTTAAAAAGATTCTAAACTTCAAAAAGTTTCGACTAAAAAAGTCAAGTCCGAGAGGTAGGTACACTCAGAGAAAAAATAGAGAATTCCACTCTTAAATCAAGAGCATTCGTTCTCAAAAGTAGGGTAAGAGTGAAAATTCTTGATCCAAGAGCGATATTCTTGATCCAAGAGTGAATTTTTGATCCCGACATTCTTGACTCAAGAGTTTCAGTACTTGATACAAGTACGAATAATTCTCAAAATAAAAGAAAAATAATAATTGAAGGGGGTGGGGGTTTGGCTGTGAGAGACATGACCGAGACCCCGGGACAACCCCCTCCGACCGACGAGGTGTTGTTTGTTCCGCGCTGCTCGCCACTCACCATCAGCCACCCCACCCACTTTTTTCTAAGATGTGATTGATTTTGAGTTAGTCACATAACAGATAAAAATTTTTTATTTTACTTACTTCACTGGGACTTGAACTCGGTACCTCGAAGACTGAAACATACACAGTTGGACGAGCAGCTTAACCGACTCGACTGTTCTCGATAAGCTACAAGCAGCGGCGAAGCATATTTATGAACCAGCGCGGTTGGTATTTGGCCAGCCGCAACAGCTCGACCGTGGATCAAGTACCCGTAACAGCATTTATTTTTTTCTATTTTTTTCCTTTTTTTATATTTTTATTTTATTTTATTTTTTAATGTGGTGTTTTAAACATTTTTATTATATTATACAGACGTTTAATCACTTACTTTGGTCCAATCTTAATGTTAAACTTTAACATAATTATCTGCGGGCCACGGTCAAATGAAAATTACAAACTGCGCATGCGCTGTCACTCTTTGAAAGAGCGCGGCCAACGTTATTCTCTCAAAGTTTGCGTTTCCTCACTCCCCTTGCCTATAGAACTACATTGAGAATGAATTTGTCTCGATTCCAAGAGCGAAATTCTTGAAAATTCAAGTGCGACAAGATTTTTTTTTCAAGAGCGTTCGTACTCAAATTATTCGTTCTAGATTTGTATGAGTGTAAGTGACAGGGAAAAAATTAGAAAAATTAAGCCCTGCTGTTGCTTGCTTAGTAAATGTCTGAACAATTTGAGTAAAATTCCTAGAAATAAATTTGGTTGAAAATGCAATCGAAAAAGAATGCAACCACACAACCTGCTTCCATTTCTTCTGTGCTTAAATGTTTGTATGGTATGAAAAAGATAGCTCATTTAATAATAAATCTTTGGAGTGATTTGAAAAAAACTCAAGTGGTGAGTGTGACTCTTTAATAAGCTAAGAGCTTGCAAGCATGTCGAATTTTGTGTAGATAACATGTAGAAAGTTTGACGGTTATATTTAAAAGCCAATTTCAAATGAAAAGCAAATAATAGGATTTTTTTAAAGCACAATTCAAATCAATAAAAAAACTCTGTGAAAAAAAGCGCAAAGTATGATTAATATAAAACATTAATTAGGTTCATCAGTCAAGAAGATTTTATAAAAAGTTCTAAATTAATAAACAGAGCTAAAAAATTTGATGATTGTCAAATCCAACCCAATTTCGTCAACCATTCATCAGGGCTTAATAAGCAGAACCTTCTCCTGCTGTGGTCACTATAAGCTGTAATTTATATTCATTGCCAACGTTGAAAGAAATCCGAAAACTGTTTTTCACACACACACTCACACACATGTCCTTTGCCCCAGTGATAAAAGCCCAATATAAAAGGACTGTCCATATGCTTTAAATTTATGCATAATGAGCCGTCCCTTTCTGCCGTTAACTAAATGACCATAAATAATA
Organism: Lordiphosa clarofinis; assembly: GCA_018904275.1. Classification (NCBI taxonomy): domain Eukaryota; kingdom Metazoa; phylum Arthropoda; class Insecta; order Diptera; family Drosophilidae; genus Lordiphosa; species Lordiphosa clarofinis. The sequence continues at coordinate 3,253,126 of JAEIGQ010000016.1, read as the reverse complement.
AGGCATCAACAAAAACAAGAACAACAAAAACTTTCGGCCAACTGATAGCAGCGGCAAGAAACAAACAACAAAGGGAGAAAAGGCAAACCAAAGTATTTGTAACTTGACAATGAATGAAAGCGTTCAGGAAAAGAACATGCGAAAATTAACACGCCGAGAGCAAATGAAAGCCCCCTCAGAGCAGGAGAGAGTGGGAGCGGACGAGAGAGAGTGGGAGAGGGAAAAAGTTTTTCTTTTCTAGTGTGGAAAAGCTGATGTCGAGGGCCGTGCTCAGTGGAGTAACGACCACAGCTGAAAACGGACGTGTGTGTGGTAGTTGAGTGAGTCGTGTCGTCGCCGTCGTTGTCGGGAAATTCTTCGTGAGTTTTGTTGTTTGTCAGGCAGTCAGTCAGTCAGTTAGTCAGTCAATCGGTCAGTCAAGGGCTGACCATCACGGAGAACAAGCGAATTAATATATAAATTTGTACCTTGAAAAAGAGGAAAAACCCCCAACAACCCGATGCGTGTAAGTGCAAGGAAAAGTGCCAGAAAGAAAATCATAAAATCACGAAATTTCGCCAAAGAGTGTAGAAAAATTCGTGAAGAATTAAAATTGTGGCTGAACGAGCCAAATAAATCAAGTGCGACAAAGAAAATCCAACATCTTCAAATTTCCTGTGACGCGTTTAAAAGTGCAGAAAATTGTGACCATCGCAGCCAATCAATTGATTTTTCTTTGAATTGGAAGAGCAGTGGGGAGTGGGGGGCAAACGAAAGATTTTGGGGCTATCCTGAATTTGGGGCAAATAAAACATTAATAAAAGCTGCGGCAGCATTTCCATCTGGCCACTTACAAACACAACCAGATAAACAAAAACAACCAAACCAATTGCCAAGCAGAAGCCGAAGCCTAACAAAACAGTTTAAGGGCCAAGAGACCATGATTGACAATAGTCTTAGAAAGGGGGGAAAGGGATTTCTCTTTTCGGTTAGTGGCGTCAAACACGGCCCAAAGCCAGACATAGACGCGGCGTCGCAATAATCATAAAAGCCAACGAAAAGAAATCATAAATTCATGTGTCAAATGGTGAGGGGTGCGTTGGAGAGGGGGATGGCAGGCAGAGGGGTAAGCCAGGGATTCATAATTCATTCAGCAGTTGTAATTAGCCAAGTAGTTGTTGCAGTTATATGAATAATTCGACAGTCTTTAAACTAACAGCCGCAAAGCAACTTGGCCAATTAGGCCCACACACTCACACACACTCACACACACACACACACACACAGGCACACCTGCGCACACATATTGTCACGTTTTTCACTTGACTAAGGTCAAAAGTTTGCTCTCCATTGCCGCCGTCGTCGCGTCGTCTCCCCTCAATCAGCCAGCGTGCGTCTGAACTTGATGCTGTCGCCGATGTTTGTCGACGTTTTCGGCTTCTCGCGAGGCTGCAGCGGCTATTTTTAACAGAAGAAAAAAGCACGCCCGCACCAAAAGCATGGCCAATAAATTTTTGAATACAAAAAAAAAAAAGAAACAAAAATGGGGAAAAAAACCAAAGCCCGTGAAGAATTCCACGAAATATCCGCATTTTTGTGGGCTTTATGCCGGAAATCTGAGGCGTTAAACCAAATATCTAAACCTTTCTTTTGAATGTGTCTTTGGAGGTTATCTTAAAGTACGGCTTTAAGGATTTCAAAAATGCTACTTTCATTCCATTAGATAGTGTGCGTAAAGCTATAAGCGAACTACTAAAGAGACTGATCAAAACATACTAAAGCAACAACAAGAAAGGGCTTATCCTTACTCAAATGTCGGCTTGCAAACTACTGAGTATGCCCGTAATCTAGCTGGAGTTTTGGTTTAGTTACGGGTGATCCGAAGTCTTTTATCCTATACCCTTTATAAAGTAATCATCAAAATGACACTATGTAGTCATCAGTTTTAAGCTATTGAGTATCTTTTTGATCCAATCGGGTTCAACTCAATTTAAAACGGGATTCATAATTGGTTTATTTCGGAATGGCTTGATTTGAGCCCTTCAGAGATCAACATTTTTATCACGGGTTTTGCCTTGCCGATCTTAAGCTGATCCTTCATTTCGAACTCAATGTTGTATCATTTGAGATAGTATTCTTGAACGGCCAAGGTTAATCTGCGCCCCATATTCGAGATTAATTCAATTCCCATAATAAGTACATTCTGATCTTTATAGACATACACAAAAGTTTATATAAAATTATAATAAATATTCCTTAAATTCAAGATTTTTACATTATTTTTACATTTTTACAGAATTTATTCATATTTGTGCTTATGTCTTACATAAGTTTTTCGTTATTTTTTGAACACTAATGGAAAACACAGCTACTAAATCTAGAAAACTTGTATAAAGCTTAAATTATTTCGGAGCTCAGAAATAGATAACGGTTTTTCAGCCACCGCGGCTTTGTGCAGACTTGCATACATATATGTGTGAATTAGAGTCGCTGCCGCGGCGGCCATACTTCCTTTTAAACTGTCCCTTTGTATTGCTAGGACATCATGGTTTTACCTATTAAATACACACACACACCTTAACGTGGTGCAGCTGGTTGTCCTTACACCACTTAACAAGTTTTTAATCTACCATTTCACTTTAAATTACAAATATAATCTAACTCAGGCACAAGGTGCCTTTGCTTCAGGCTAAAGGCAGAAGGAAAAACGATGAGAAAAGCAAAGAGGCCAATCGGTAATTGATCTTAGTTTGTTCGCTCTCTCACATGACTTTATAGCACAATCCGGCATAAAGCAATCCCAACTCGGATTGTCTTAGGCTCACTCGTACTTCAAATTTTATTGCCTTTACTTGGGTCAAATTATTCTTTTTAGTCTTAAAATTTGCACGCCATTTTTTTCAGTGTAAATACTCCAAGTATTAAAATGATATATCGGGAATATCAAATTGATACTAACTTGGATCAGGTTGATATTTTTTAGTATCAATTGGATATTTTAACTGTTAAGCTTTTAGTTTCAATTCGGCTTATGATATTAACATTTTTTTGATCAAGCTTGTAGAATTCATTCAGTTATTTACAAAATGTCAGTAAAGCAAAAAAAAATTAACAACACAAACCATAAAATCTTTTTATATTTATTTTAAACAAAATCTACTCTGTTTGCACTAATGAAATGAATTCATAAGGTGTGGGCAACATACTCTCTCTGCATGCTCCGTGGACACGTGGATGCTGTTTTATCAGAAGTCACTGTAGTGGTGTGCCTCATACTGAAACCCATACCTGTAGATCTTTACGCCATCGCAGAGACCCTGAGTGATAAACGAGAAAAATTCTTATTCTGCAGCTGTCTTCGAACCTTTTACAGCGCTGAAACCACAGCAGTGGCTTGAAATATATATGTATATTATTTTAAATATCAAATTAGCACCCAAAATAAATTATGAAGAAATCAATAAATGAACAGTCTCAATTCAAGACAAAGTATATCAAAATTTCTTAGACTAATCAATAAGTACCCATGCACAGTGGGTCGAATTCCCAAATAATTGGCATAAAGTCGTGTGTTGCAGATATCGAGTTGAAACTTGGTACTTTTAATAGATATAACACCTATAATATTTAAACAAAATGTTAAGGGTACTGTATACCTTCAGGAGTAATTTTTTAAAGGTTTACCAAAAATTAGATTACTCAAAAACTATAAATGGTATTAAGAAGCGGTTTTTTTCATTTGATAGGTAATCGGTTAAAATAAATTTAGTAATTTTTGTTGTTGTTGTTATACCTTCGGTTGTTGTTGTATTTCTGTTCAAAGTTAACCAAAAATTAATAACATAGGCCCATGGTTGCAAAAATTTTTTGAGAACGGATGATCTGAATTTAAAACTGAAGACAGGGTTCTGTTAAGAATTAATGTAATTCTGGTGTGAACTAGGATATTTTGGATCGGTCAATAAATGACGTAGTTATGGGGTTTCAAAGTCAAAATTTCGAAAATCGACTATTTTTTCCCACTGTATTGGTCCTAGCTCCGTTATTTGATGACCGATCAAAAATATCCTAGTTCACATCAGAATGGTGGGTATTAGGAGTAATTTAAGGGAAAGAATTTGAAAATCGGTCAACAGGTACTCTTTAAATCTTTGCAACCATTTTGGAAAAAGTGGTTCCGAGATAATCGCATTTAAAGATTCGACATCTGTTTTCGATGAAATAAAAATTATATTTAATAAATGCATAAATCGAATTTGGTGCATTTGGGTGTTAACTTTCACCGAAAAAAAAGATTATGAAAATCGGTTTAGCGGTTCTCCAGAAATTTGAGTCAAAGTGCGTCAATACATGGTAAAAAATAAAATCTGCAAAAATTTCCAAGTAAAATTTTTTTTTTTTTCCATAATATTGAACATTTTATAAATATTTATAAAGTTTTTGACCAAAAAAGGGAAAAAAATACGAATTTCTAAAAATACGAGGGTCGATAAAAACAATTTTCATATAAAAGGGTCGGAAAAAATAATTGTTTTTGTTTATATCTTTAAAACTGAGTTTCGGATCAGCTCGAAAGTTTTGCAGGATGTTTATAAGATCCTAATAGAACGTTTAAGCAAATAAAAAAAAATCGAAAAAAAATTTTTCTGAAGGTATACAGTACCCTTAAGTTAATTTTACCACGCCTTCCCCGACCCCCCTTATATGGCAACATTGCGTATACGTGATCTAAGAGCAAAGTTTTGAGAACTGTGAATAAAAAGTTACAATATAAATTAAAAATTAATTTCTAGTAATTTCTAGTCAAATTTCAAGCGCACATTCCCTTAGTTGGCCATATATCCAGTTTTTAAAAGCGGTAGAGTTGACATCATCCATACGTCCAGCAGCGTTGCTTGACAGAGTTTAAGCTCATTTTCAAGATTAAAGCACTGCAAAAGCCGCAAAAAGCCGCAAACAGGATAATAAAAATCATTTAATACACACTTTCTACATTATTTTGATATACATTACAAAACACACAAACACGCACAAAGTTAGTTTTGCTCCACAGAAGACTTGCACTTGGGTTAAGTTATCTCTGTTTAGGGACAACACGAAACAACACAATATAAAGCAACAGATTGAACATTATCCATAAATGCTTCCATTTATTTATTCTACATACCCTGGCCTTTATTATCCATAATTTGGCAAAATTTTTTGTGCAACTTTACACTACGTGCAAGTCCTCAAAGTTAACAAATAGTTGTCGCCAATTTTATCGCAACAATCACTGCACTCAACACCTGACTTCAATAATAGATAACAATTTCAGGGTTGCCAAACTATTGAAAATATTATTCGATTCTTTGTACATAGACTATGTATTTTTAAGGTGTATTATTAAAAATGAGTTTTGTTTCCATGAAATTTTCGACTTTATGCCAATTATTTGGGAATTCGACCCACAATTCCATGTTATGTATGAAGTCTGACTTAACCTCATATTTGTGGCTTTTATTTTGCAAAAATTTAAAACGAACTTTTAATTCTATACTTTCACTTCCAATAAGAGGATTAGAAAGAATTACTTTAGACTACTTTACTATACCTTTCGGGAACTAAGGAGTTGAGTTTAAAAACGCTAAGAAATGTACCAGAAGCGTTAAAACAAGTTTGATTTAGCATAATATTTCGATATTGTTAGTAGCTTTGTTAGTGATCGTTTAATTAACTAGACTATAAAAAGTAAGTTACATCATAAGTGCTAAGCAATATTAAATTTGCCAGAACCTGAAAGGGCATAGCAGAATAAGCATACAAAAACTGCCCCCACTCCGATCAGAACCAAGTTTAAATATGTTGTTACCACCAATGAGAAACTCACTCTCCTAAATTTGTAGTCTTCTAGTCGCTATTGGAGTAGAGTTATGAGGGAGGAAAGATAAATCAAAAAAATCGTTTATCTTAAGAACCGCTTAACCGATTTGGATGGGTTTAATATATGTTGTAAGTGTCCACAGCACAATTCAAAAAATAATTTTTGCACATTTTTATTGCCAATTCTTTGGCCCAAAAAAACTTATTGAAATTTTCAAATAATTCTTTTACGGTGTTAGCATTTTGCGACACCGACAGTTTTTTGCTGGTTTTTTCATCAAGAGGTCCCTAACAACATATAATTTTTGCAAATACATCCCAAGTGTACCTCATGGTGAAATACAACTAAATGTTAAATTAGTATTTTTCATTAATATTTTATACATATTACGCACACTGTAATTCAACTTAAAAAGGGGAAAAAGGGGAAATTTTCTGTCAGTTCTGTGTGAGTAGTTACAGTGTGCTCAGTATTATAAAATATATTTGTAAAACTGTTCACATGTTTTATTGGCATTCACTATGAAGATGATTCCCGATGACCGTGCAAAAATTTTACATTGTTAAGGATTTCTTATTGAAAAAATCAGCAAAAAACTATAAGAGTTGAAATCGATTTACACCTCGAAAAAATTATTTGAAAATTTTAATTATATATTTTGTGCCTAAGAATTGGTAATAAAAATGTGCAAAAATAATTTTCTGAATTCTGTGGTGGACACTTATAACATATTTTTAACGCACTCAAATCGGTTAAGCGGTTCTTAAGATAAACAAGTTTTTTTATTTATCTTTCCGCCCTCATAACTCTACTCCAATACACTCAAAAAAAAAATCAATCCATATGGGATCAAATCAATCCCAAGCGGTAATGAAAACAACGTAATCCCGGATATGATTAACCCGATCTGAAAAAAGATTGAGTTGATCCGACTTTTTCAATCCTAAGAAGGATTACATATATCCCGGGGTAATCCTATGAAAGATTGAATTGTGCAAAAAATTCGAGCACAATTGAATCCCAAAACTGGATCATTTTATGCCTATTCTAGATTAACTTATGCTCGATATGTAAGATTGATTTGATCTCAGGATAGATTACTATTCTTCTTTTCCACCGCCACGCCATTTGCCATTGTACATCCTCATACACTTCAAGGACCAATCACATCAGTTTTGGTTAATTTAGATTTCTGAAAAAACAAAGAAATAAATATAAAAATTTTTGGCTCCACTGGGACTCGAACACACGACCATTCGCACTGAACAGGAATGGAACGGCATCTCATCGCACACCACCATACCCAATGTTTGTTTCAGCGTGTCTGAGAGGCTACTTATATTTCTTCGCTCTCGCTCTCTAATTTATGGGAATGTGATCTCGAAAGGGATTGCAGTAAGCACATTTGGAATGATACAAGCTCGCAAGGAATGGACCAATCCTTAAAAGATTGAATTGTGTAGAATATCCCGGAAATCGAGATTGAATTTTCAAGCTCGTGCCGGGCTTACTCCAATATTTAAAAGATTGAAAATATCTCGGCGTTTTTTTTTCTGTGTAGAGATTAGAAGACTACAAATTTAGGAGAGTGAGTTTCTCATTGGTGGTGACAACATATTTAAACTTGGTTCTGATCGGAGAGGGGGCAGTTTTTGTATGCTTATTCTGCTATGCCCTTTCTTTATAAGTCCGTAGACTCTGAAAAGTAAATGTCTTTCAAATTCAATTCTGAGTCATATGCATATGCTAATGTGACAGAAAAGCACGCAAATAAAAAAACTAGTAAGGAAATCAGGTGGAGGTTAATTTGCGGGACTGTTTACGTGTTTGTTTGTTTCGAAATCCGGAAACTGTTCCGGCTTTCGGAAACCGATTGTATCGAGGATGCCACAGAAACCTCTTCCAACCAAATTTCAACCGAATTCCAATTCTTAGGTGCCACAGAAATTGCTTTTAGTTGGTCTCTAATGTTTTGTGAGGAGATTTTGAAAAGCTCTTTTTCTCACTAGCTCCCTTTGTCGATGTGGCGCCCTCTACATGGCAGCTAGCGGATTAAGGGATGGACACTAATACCTCATGTTTGGCGCCAAAAAATTTTTAAATTTTGCATTATATTTATACAAATTATGACTTCAAATTGAATTATTATTTCGAAATGCATCATAAAACATAGAACACAATCAACAAATTTCAGTTAATCATCAAATAAACCCACAACTTAAATAAGGGAAATTTTTTTGGCGAGAGATTCAGCCCTGTTTTTAGAGATGGAACATCAATTGGATCATCTGGTGTTCTAACTAGATTTTCTAATTAGAAAATGGAATCTCTAGAAGTTCTGTGGCACCAACGAATTTCTCGAGGGATTTACAAACCCACCGTCGGCCAAATCTCTAGAGATTTCTGTGGCTTCCCCGTATAATTCGGTTTTTAGCAATTTAAATTCAATTTTTTCCCTGAATTTTTTAATAGATCGAATTTTGCCAATTCCTATTAATGGAATTCGAAAACGACAACAGGCCTTGTGTTTTAAGTAGAGAATGGCGCAGAAACAAGTAGGTAAGGGATTGAATTGAAAATTTGGGTACAGTTAGAAAATACTACCAACTTTCCGTACCTTTACTCTTGTGCGGAATGTTTGAATAATTGAACTCAAACAATTTCATTATGTATTCAGAATTTAGAGCATTTCTGCCTGATATTTTATCTTTTAGAAAGGGCTTGGCAGGCCTGTTGTCGCTTTCGATTGAATTGGAAAATTTTTTATTTGTTTCTTTGAAATCAAAAACCTTTACCAATTCGGAAGCGAAAACATTTCTTTATATTTTCTTTGAGAGTTGTCTTAAGTAATGCTTATTAGAAAACAAATAAGGAAAATCATTTGAAATAGAAAAAACCTACAACAAAAAAAAAGAAACCTCTATTGACGTATTTTCTTGTGTATGCCTATGAGGGCGTTAGCACACGACAACACAAGATTTGAATACATGAACATGAAATGATTAATTTTCTAGATTTTACTATTTTAATAAACCTTAAATAATTCTTTTCATTTGACTAAGTGACAAAACTTTCCTTTGGTTTCGCTTTCAAAACTAATTTCAACAGCCCAACTGAAGCAATGTCAGGTACGGGGAACTGCGAGTTGTGAGGGGGAGGGAGGTAACATTGGGGCGTGTGCGTAAGAGCGCAGGACACGCATATCACAACCTGCGAATGTTGTAGTCAAAACGTACGCACAACAAACGCAGGCAAAACAAAAAACGACAAAGGACCAACGAGGCGAAAGCGACAAAGAGAGCGCGAGAGAGCGTACGACCGTGAGAGACTTCCAAGCGTTTTGTCCTTCCAAAATAACACATTTTGTCCGTTAAACCATACTCGTCGTCGTCGTCCGTACAAAGGATTGTGGAAGTATTTTCGTTTTCGTTCTTCAAGTGGAGTTTCAGTTCGTTCGCTGGCTCAGTTCGTGGCAAGACTTTGGAGCGTGCTGTGCTGGAAATTTGTGAAAAGCGGACCAAACTCACATACAAAAACCAAAAAATAAAGAAATCAAGCAGAGGCCTGCCTCTGCGTCCCCCTCTATCTTTCTCACTCATTTTCTCTGTCTGACTTTAACTCCAATTTCTTGAAAAAATTTAAAACAAAAGTGAAAGATTTACAAAAATTTTGGAAAAAAGGGTAAAGTAAGGCGTGTACCAGTCTATCTCACCCAAAGTCAAATGGAAAGTGGCAACAAAAAATACACGACATAGACACCCAGGCGGACAGACAGACAGGCAGACAGATAGGCTGCCTGGCGGAAGAAGCTTCTGTAAATTTCATAGAATTGTGAAGCCACCCTGGCGTATACGCATTACCATAATGCTAATGCCTAGAATGGAATAAGTTTTTGTCGCCCTGACTTTTGTGTTCTTTGTGTGTGTGTTTCTTATTTTTATCTTTATTAAATGTCTCTTATTGCCGCCTGCTGGTTTTTTTCCGGAAAAAAAGTTAATTAAAAATACGAAATAAAAAATATTGTATTTCCCAGCGCGCGTGCTTGTTTGTGACAACTCTAAGAAAAAAATTGAAATGATATACAAATTTCCTATCTAAAAAATCACAAAAAAAAAAAAACTCAATCAAATTTCAAAACGGTTACCCACATTTATAATATACCAAATCTGGCCTCATGTGGCTGCACATTTAGCTGGTGAGTAAAACATTTTTTGACTTGCAAAGTTTTGTATCTTAAATTTGGGTGATGTGTGAAATGATTTATATCGAATTTTAAGTTAATCAAGACTTAAACTATGTGATAGTTTTATTCTGAGACTTGGATTTTCATACTATTTGTACTTAATATTCTATGACCTGAGCTATTGTATATACACACGGCTTACTATTTACAATGTCAATACTTGATTGTTCTGTCTGTTTTGTTTTTTTTTTATTTTAATTTACAGTGTCTGTCTTCGTTCATTCGTTCGACTTTTAATTTACAGTGTGACCATCGTCTCTGTCTCAAAAATACCTTAACGCTAAAATATCGTATAGTACAGATACTTCTCAATTTTGTGGAGTGTATAAATTATATTAATTAAATCGATATTGTGAGTAATCTTTACTCTTCATTGCGACTCCAATTAGCGTTTTGTAATTGGACATGCCACTTGGATTTTTCCTTCCTAGTATTTGTACCATATTTACTCGACAGCAACAACAACAACAACAATTACCCAAGCCGAGCAAACACTCAATTTTCCCCTCTCCGCAAACTTGTCAAACGGCATTAATACTTAGATAACAACAAATATGAAATATAAAAATAATACTCATTGTAGTTGACAGACAGGCACGATAATCAAGTGATGTGCGGCAAATATTGTGATAAGGTGGCTTCCATACACCTTTTGGGGAGAAATTTATGGGTGAATTTTCAGGTGAAGCATACGCCATAAAATGCTTAGTCTTAGTTCCAAACATGCCCCCAGGTGATAAAATTGCCATAGAAGTGTAAACAACTGAGTGCACCACGCTTCTTAATGGCTTGGCAATTTCAGCTTTTTCTGTTGTTGTTGTTGTCGGAGAGGTAAAGGTGTGCCCATCGGTTGGTGGTAACTTAACCAATTTCATAGAAAACTGGGACGTGCCCCAACGGCCATAATGATTGACAGCATGTTACTTGAAATGCTGAAGGAGTTCTTAAAGAAAAATAAACTTTACCAGCTGAATTGTGGGTGAACTGTGAGGAGTCAGTATAAGAAGGAATTAAAATGAAAATTCCACTTGGTGGAACGATTTGCACTAATCCATGTAATCGGGTCAAGTAGTAAAAGCAGTAAAAGCAGTGTAGTAGTTAGATTGTACCTTTATAAGATAATATCGAAAAATACAACTCTGACTTTGGTTGGTTTTGATTGATAGTTGGACACGGGAAATGTTTAATAAAATCTCTATTTCATTACAAGTTCAAAATTATGAGAGTCAAAAACAATAGCTTATAAAGGGTGATTTTTTAACAGCTTTCGGATTTGATTACAAAAAACACATGAAATTCATAAAATTGTATGAAATCTTTCTTTGAGTCAATATAACGATATATATCATTTAATGTTTAAAGATGATAGTGAAAATGTTGACCGCGGCTGCGCTTCAAAGTGTTGATTAGCTGGGTCCAATTTTGGCATACTCTATATATCGGTCGCTATGTAGCGAATAAATTCATCAGTATATTCGCTATAGACATAAGCCTTAACATAGCCCCACAAAAAAATAGTCTAAAGGCGTTAAACAAAATTTTGTATACCCTTGGAGAGGGTATATTAAAATTGTCCGGATGTTTGTAACGCTTAGAAAGAAGCATCTCGGACCACATAAAGTATATATATTCTTGATCAGCATGACGAGCTGAGTTGATATAGCCATGTCCGTCTGTCCGTCCGTCCGTCTGTTTCTATGCTATCTCCTCCGACAGTTTTAAAGCTATTTTAACACGAAGTCTTTTGGTACAAATACGCTGCACATTTGTCGGAACTATTGACAACTGCTGCTATTGCATATAGCTGCCATAGGAACGATCGGTTGAAAAACTAGTTTTAGTGAGAAAAACTTTTCGAATCATCTATCTACACAACTGTGGGAGATATGGGGCTGGGGGGGGCGTGGCCATTCGGACTGGATAGTAAAATATTTTTGTTTTTGGGATCCATAGGAAAGGGCATAGCAGAATAAGCATACAAAAACTGCCCCCACTCCGATCAGAACCAAATTTAAATATGTTGTTACCATCAATGAGAAACTCACTCTCCTAAATTTGTAGTCTTCTAATCGCTATTGGAGTAGAGTTATGAGGGCGGAAAGGTAAAACAAAAAACTCGTTTATCTTAAGAACCGCTTAACCGATTTGAATGCGTTAAAAATATGTTATAAGTGTCCATCACAGAATTCAGAAAATTATTTTTGCACATTTTTATTACCAATTCTTTGGCACAAAAAATATTATTAAAATTTTCAAATAATTTTTTCGCGGTGTAAATCGATTTCAACTCTTATAGTTTTTTGCTAGTTTTTTCAATAAGAAATCATTAACAATGTAAAATTTTTGCAGGGACATCGGGAATCATCTTCATAGTGAATGCCAATAAAACATGTGAACAGTTTTACAAATATATTTTATAATACTGAGCACACTGTAACTACTCACACAGAATTGACAAAAATTCCCCCTTTTTCCCCGTTTTTAAGTTGATTTACAGTGTGCCTAATATGTATAAAATATTAATAAAAAAATACTAATTTAACGTTTAATTGTATTTCACTATGAGGCACACTTGGGATGTGTTTGCAAAAATTATATGTTGTTAGGGACCTCTTGATGAAAAAACTAGCAAAAAACTGTCGATGTCGCAAAAGGCTAACACCTCAAAAGAATTATTTGAAAATTTCAATTATTTTTTTTGGGCCAAAGAATTGGCAATAAAAATGTGCAAAAATTACTTTTTGAATTGGGCTGTGGACACTTACAACATATATTAAACCCATTCAAATCGGTTAAGCGGTTCTTAAGATAAACGAGTTTTTTGTTTTACCTTTCCGCCCTCATGACTCTACTCCAATAGCGATTAGAAGACTACAAATTTAGGAGAGTGAGCTTCTCATTGATGGTAACCACATATTTAAATTTGGTTCTGATCGGAGTGGGGGCAGTTTTTGTATGCTTATTCTGCTATGCCCTTTTCGAAGTCGATTTATTTTCGTTTAACAAGGATATATCAGAAAAATTAATGGTGCTTGATCTTTATTCTTTATCCAAAGGAGCTGAAAAATGTGAAAAGGATGATTAATACAAGTGAGAAGGTCGGTCAAGCCCGACTAAATATATAATCTGCACCTGGAGCTGAATGCAGTGCTGCAGCTGCGTCTCTAAGTTTCTCTCTTTCTCTCTCTCTCTACCCAGCGGCGCAGAGCTCAACGTGCTCTGTCGAAACTGTGCATTACGCTATCGAAAACGTGATGCAATACAATCGCTATTTTTCGTTAGAGAGATAGTAATCGAAAACAAACAGACTGCAAATATTCTGCATTACAATTTTAATAATAATTTAGGTAAACATTCGTAATGGGTATCTGATGGCAGTTCGGCTCTGGCTTACATCCTTTATTACCAGTAATGCAGGCTGTGGGCACCGCGTTTACAAAGCGGCCATGCATATAGCAAAGTAAAGCAGATTATATGGGACTATTTCACTTGGCAATCCACACTCTGTATAACATTATCTGAAAGAAGTACTCTTTAGCTTTTAAATAGATTTCACCAATCAACTCTACGGGTTTCTTAAGAGGAAATATACCATTTTAAATATACATGTAAACAGAATTTTAATGCAAATTTTCAACAAGACCCATTACATACTTACGGGTAGTTCAAAATAATTTCATATTTAGCACATCTATTCAAAATGGGAACAATTTTTTTTAAAGCTAAGAAATAGTAATTAACGATATCAAAGAGAATCATAACAAAAGTATAGATCCTTCACAAAACATTCAAAATATAAATTCTAAACAACATTAATCTCAAATTTCCAAAAATATAGACGTGATGAACCATTTCCGAAAACAGATTCGTGTTTAGCACATTAAAATCATCTAGAATCACCGGCAAACCCCTTCATTATACTGGACCTTGTTGTCCCAAGGTGTAAACAATAATTGTTTTAGCCCTTAAAAATTTTACCGAAGGTTCTGTCTGGAGGTTCAAGCCCGTCGTTAAGTTCAATGTTTGGTTCGCAAACCTGTTCCTAAGCTTATTGCAAATATTATTTTGGTTTGAACAACTATTTGGAGATATATATTTATAGATAGACAAAAGTGTAAAGGTAGCTTAAGAATATCAATTCTAATTTATCAATGCATTTAAGCCAATAAATAGTTGCAAGGACGACATTCTTATCTTTAATCTTTCAAAAGCGCGTACTCTACGCAATTGGACGGATATACTCTATATTTAACTATTTACTCGTTTGAATACTTATCTTTTGCTGATATTATTTTCTAGAGGTCCTAGCAAGACGCATTTGATTACAGTTTTCATTGAACTACTTTACTTCAAGCACAATATTGGAAATATTAAGATTAAAAATGATTATTCATTTGGAAACTTTTGATGCTTACTAATCTTGTCTCTTCCTACTCTTTGTCTCAATCTAAATGCCAAGTGTAATTCACTGATGAACCTTAAATCTAATTATATCTCTTGCAATGATTCCAGGAAATATCTAAAAGTTGTGCATAATTTGTCTGCGACTATTTCTTGACATTAATGGCTCATTAAATTGCAAAGTTTGCTTTCATTTTGCGTTCGCTATCTGTGATGAGTTTCTATAGTTGACACAATAACACACACAATGTTGAATCGTTTATTTGGGCCATTAAAGTTGTTAACTGGAATTGTGGGCCGGCTAATAGCAGTTTTAGCCCTTTCTTTAACGCGAAATGGAACCACTTGATATAGTCATTTGCCCATCACTCGGGCCAGATAACTTGCTCTCTTTTCGTATATATATATACATTACTTTTGCCGGATGTCCTTTTGCCTGATGACGTGCCTGGGCTGAAGGCAGGCTTATCCATGGTCTACACTTCTCCTGTGCTGTGGCTCCACTTGAGCCGAGTCAGCGAAGCGCACTTCCATTCATGTTTGAAGGCATAAAATCAATAATTGGCAAGCAGCCGAATCGCATATGACAAACAGCGACAGCACCAAAGAAGTACACGATATATAGGCTATATGGTGGGCCCATGAGATATGTAGATGGCCAAGTAAATGTTTCGTATCTGTAATGGAAAGTTTAAGTTTACAAAAGTGCTGAGGCAGTTTGTTTTGCTGTTGAAAGTTGAAGAAATGGAAAGATAATTTATGTCTATCTTTGACTCCAGCTTTTAGGGTTGATAAGTTTAAATTTGAAGTTGAGTTTTGTTTTCGAGATGCTAACCAAAGGCGGTTAAAATCAATGACAACGTTAGTAAATTGCTTCTTTACACTTGAAAAAAAAACACATACAAAGTTGTGGTTTGAATGATATATCTTGTAAGTTATATTTTGGCAGGCTATTATTACATTACATATTATTGTATTGTCACTAAAAAAGTGAGCAAGGATTTTCCCCAAATAGTAATTATAGTTTATTAACTTTTATCTTTTTAAATAAATAAATCAAAATAAGTTTCATTAATTGGATCAGGTATTTCTACACCCAACTTTTAACTCCATTTCTTGCCCAGTTTTTCTGAGTGTTGTCATAACGTTTGGCCACGCTTTACTTTTTTTTTGGCACACATGCAAGGCACATGCGACTGCTTGCTGCTGCTGGTGCTGCCTCGCGTGGGAGTTCAAAAGTCGCTTTTGCTGACATGAGCCGCAAAATGCATTCGCCGTTCTGCAGGTGCACAAGCCCCGAAGTGGGCGTTCCCCCGCAAAACGTGCCTTAAAGCGCAGGCAAACACAATTGAATTGGATTTTCATGTGTAGAAAGTAGGCAGCTCCTGTTTGTCCACCCCCCGCCCAGCCACCTTTTAGGCTTGTTTGTCGTCGTCGTCGTCGTCGCCGTCACAAAATGGCAGCGCGCCACAAATTTTCTCTTTCAATTGGACTGGGTCTGGCCATGAAGCAAGCATTTTTAGGGTCTCCTGTCACAGACAGCTGGAGCCGTTGCCGTTGCCATTGCCTGATGTATTATTTATGTTTATGTTCCGAAACTTCAGTGTAAATGCATTCGAAACGAATGGGAATGGAGTGCCAATTGCCTCACACTCCGCCAGAAATTTCATCTCGATTTTATGCTCAACGCGGCGTATACGCAATGTGATTAATCTTACGCCCCCCAAAAACGCAACTCATTAGCATGGAGCAGCCAAAGATTAATTGTGGGTCATGTTAAGCTTCATCTTTCTGTTCACATCTCGTTTCCTTAGGCTACTTTGAAGGCACTTGCTCGTTTGATTTAAGTGGCAGCGCATTTATGCTAAATGGTTGGCAAAGAATTCAAACTAATTGCCTCTTGGGTGAGTCAGAATGGAAACACTTAAATGGTAACACACACACGCAGGAAACGTTACCAGTGAAATGCGTGGCAAAATGAACAACTGCAAGTGAGCACTTGCGGTCTGGCTGAAAAGGACAACTGACAGTTGTCAGTTGACGGTACAAAAAGAGTTGTGAATTGAGACCGAAAGTGCGGCTAATCTATTCACTGACCACAGAAGTGCTTTATACACTTTGGTCGAGGATAATTAAATTCAAAAAGTGACTAACAGTTCAATGCTGATTTCTAGTTTTTACAATTTCACTCTTTAAATGGTGTAATGTCCGATTGCAGTTGGTAAACTGCTTTCGAATAATATAGTTATGAAAAATAGTAGATTTGAGGTTTTACAGAACCGGTTAAAAATTTTAGGTTAAATTAATACGTACAAGCAAATCAACGGCCGTGTTCAGCAGAACAAGTTGTTCCCTGATCCCTGCTCAGGGATCAATCATTCTGCTGAACACGCCCAAGAGATAGTGAAGTTATAAATTATTTTCTCGAACATTATTGAGTCAAGTAAAAATCGAATAAATTTTTTATGTTCCTCCTTAATGAAGCTACAAGACAAATGTAAAAGGATGTCAATGCGAAGCATTGCCACAACTAAATAATGCATCTATTTAATCAAATAAAGCAGTCAGGCGTGTTTAATTTGGGTAAGGCCTGGTTGATGTTGCTAAAAGTTTATTTTGTTTTCTACGTATTATACCCCGATTTGAAAGACAAAAACAACTGCTTAGGCATCATAAATGGATTATAAAAATGATTTAATTGACTAACGGTGGGCACACCTTTGCTCCCAATTGCTTCCATTGCTCCAATACTAAGTTTTCGGCAACTGGCGCCACCCTGTCGCACAAGCAATTTGCTTTGCATTGAAGTGATTTACAGTGACCAAATGCATGCAAAAACAATTTGCATTTACAGTTTGCATCGAGACTCGCTTGGGGTACAAGCAGATGGTTGCAAAACCAAATCCAGCGAGGATCTGAACCGCTGCTCCTCTCCAGTCTCGTTGACTAGGGTTTTTGTTGCTGAGTCTAAAACAATAGAGCTTAAACTATACACTCAGGAAAAACGGCTGTCAGAGTTCAAAATTGAACGGAACAGGTTACGAAAACGGTGTAAACTTAACATTTCTAGCACGTTTTGTTCTTGGACTTACTTGAATTAACTACGAAACATTCTACAATAGAAAAACCCCTGTTGATCTTATTAAAATAAGAACAAATATTCTTGAATCAAAAGCTTTTCGTACTTACACTTTGCCAAACAATTTAAAATAAGATCACTCTTAGTTCAAGTACAAAATATTTTGGATTAAGGACCAAATAGACTTACATACTAGCTCAAAAAAGTGCGCAACAGCAAATGAAAACTATTTTATATCGATTCGGCTCTTAAGGTTCCCTTTTGGCTTTTACACTTTGGCAATGGAGTAAGGGTTTATTTCCGACCTACAGTAAAACCATCTTAGTCTTTGATTTATTCATTTCTTATACCGGATTTATTTGATTTAACACACAGGCATATCTTTTAAGAACGAATTGTAAATAGCTTATAAATTTTATGGGCTTAAACCAAGAACATTTTGTATATATTTTATAAACTTTTTATCGGTTTCAAGAGGTAAAAGGGTTGACTAAAGAATTTATTAGACTTTAACTAAGAATATTTTTCCCTCATTTAAATAGTAAATGGGTTTGTACATTAGACCATGACCATAAAAATTTTTTAGTTTAAAACAGATTGAAATGGTTTAAACATATCCTGAAACAGAATTTAACAGAGACTTAAACCGTAACCGGGTTAAATTCAGTACCGAAACAGAAAGAACGAGAGCGCAAGTTAAAGTCGGCTCTAACCGACCTCGATATACCCTTTACTCATGAAAAAACATGATTAACAGTGTTCCTGCGTTCCTTAGGGTGAACATCTGAAAAGTATGCAACACTTTTTTAACTCGGCTATTTTTCACATTTTTGCACATAACTTGAGAACCGCTTGTCCGATCCATATCGTTTTATGGAAATTTATTCGTTTTGCTAATTACTAACTATCTCTAGAAGATACGAATCGTCTATCTTTAAAATATTAGGAGATATAACGTTTTTTACAAGTTGCGGGGGCGGGAGGGGGCGTGGCAATAATTTTAATTAAACTTGATCTGCCTGCAAGTATAAGAAGCATTTGTCTCATACATGTCAAACCTCTATCTCCTACCATCTCTGAGATCTAGGTGTTCATACAGACGGACGGACAGACGGACAGACGGTCAGACGGACAGATGGACATGTCTATATCGACTCGGCTGTTGATGCTGATCAAGAATATATATACTTTATATGGTCGGAAATAATTCCTTCTGCCTGTTACATACATTTGCACGACTTTAGTATACCCTTTTTACTCTACGAGTAACGGGTATAAATATATGGGATAATTTCTGTTTTCCTATACTAGTAAGATTACGATAAACGTAAATTTATTTGATGTACAATGGCAAATTTGATGGGCACAAATGAAAGACAACGATCGAGAAAGAAACAACGCAGCTAACTAAAATCTCTATCTACCACAACATTCCTTATATTTTTTATTACACAGCCAATTTGAATGTATTGAAACGTAAGTGTTCTCACATATGGTTGTTGTTGGCGCGATCACCTTTCTCAACTTAATCTGTTTTCGTGAATGTGAATAGAATGTGTGAAAAAATGTTTCTGGCACTCCGTGATCTTGACAACTTGGCGCCAGTAACTTAATGGAAGTTAGGAATGAACAACATTTTTATTTGAGTTTTGGCTCTTGATGTTACTATTGCACGTTTAACGCTATTTTGAAAAAAACGTGGATTCATCAGCAGCTATTCTGTATAAGAAATTTTTATTAAGTACATTAACTGAATAAATGAGATTACAACTTGGACCGATTTGTCTGTATGGTTATATAACCGTTACCGAAAAAAGCTTTAATCTCTAGTACTTAATCAAGAGGCTCGGGATAAAAAAATCGTGTTTGATATAAGAACTTTGTACATGAGCATCTAGTATTAGAACAAGAAATTACCGCTTATAGCTAGATGTAGGAAGTAAAACTAAAACTCCGATTACAAAATGTCATAAACTTATCAGCTTCGACAATGAAATAAAACCAAAAGTTTATCGTGGATTACTGTTCGGTTCGCTTCGGTACAGTTTGATTTCGGTTCAGTTCAAAACCATTTATAGTTTTCCGTTAGTTCCTTAACAATTAGTGAGTTCCTGTCTCCATTGTCTCCAATTTGTTTCAGAAATTTTTGTACGCTAAATGAAAAAGACAACCATTGTTTTAGCCCCACCCAAGTATAAAATTGTCTCCCCAAAAAACGTGCCACAAGCCAAAGTTGCTTCCGTCGCCGAATGGGAATGACAGTAACAATTCCGAGTCTTAACCACAGCCACTACAGTAGTTCCGCTAGCTTTCATGCAGCTACTCTGCTCTAACCAAATGCTGTTGTGGTTGCTCCACTTGACTTGACTGAGAGTCGACTTGTTGGTAATTGCACCCAGATAGGTGTAGGGGCCAGGGAGGGAGGCTGCTGCAGCCACCAACATTAGCGTCATCAGCGTTATAATAATGATAATAGAACTTCATTATCATGGTGTCAGGCGGTTGCCATGGCAGTGATAAGTACCTCTAAGCACTTCGAAGGCAAAATTCCCGTTCTCCGACCATTTTGCTGGCATAATTCTTTTTTAATGGCGTTGAAATTCAATTAAGTGAAACCCTTTTTCTTGTCATTGCTGCAAATTAAATGAAAAGTCTGCTGAGGCGTGCGCTAATGGGCGGTGGGCCGACGACTGTAGGCGTGGCTGGTTGCGTATGTTTGTGATATCTTAATAAAGTTAAAAGCACTGGCGCTTTTTGTTGAACTTGTTACTGTCAGCTGCACACGAGCACACACACACATACACAGGGTGACAAGCGATGGAGCGCAAAAAGTTGGCGGAAACTTTGCCTTCGCATGGGAGACCGGATGGCCCACCCAACGCGCAGGCACAGATCAAAGCTTCAGAGGAAATTGAAAAATAAAATTTTACACCCCAAGAAGAAAACATGAAAAACAAATGCAAAAACAAGAATGAGAACAAGGCGAGCCCAGGCGACACGAACCATGCCTTAAATCCTGCGTTAAAGCTGCACGAGAAATCCGCTGCAGTTCCGATTCCAGGGCTAATGGCCACACGGGCTACATGTCGGTGCCGCTCTTTTATCTCCATTCCGTTGTTGCTTCAAGGCTTGACGATGGCGCGGCTATTAGTTTATTTATGGCTCAGCTACAGCTGCTGCACCCAAAGGATGTGCAACGTATGTTTAAGTATGGGTGAACATGGCTATGGCGAACACCAACTGGAATGCTTAGGCGGGGCATCAGTTAACACAAACTTTGCTGAAATGCCAAATGCTAATGAGGATCAGATCTTAGCAATGCAAACTGGTCAGAAAGCCCAACGAAATTGGAATCAAGTCCAGCCAAGAGAAAAATTATGCAAGGACGCAATGGTAAAAACCCGCAAAGTGCTTAAAAATCAGACATAAATGATTTAAATCACTTTCCGTGACTAGTAAATGCTGAAAAAGTACCAAGGAGGATACAAAATGGTAATTTTGCGATTCTTCTTTATTTATCCGATACTGCTGTTATTCTTTTGAATATCATGTTTGATCCCTGATCTGTAACCATTATCGCATCATCGAACTGCAAGTCGAAAGCCTCTTAACATTCTTTTACATTCTTCCGAACAAATAGTCCTGCAAATATACATGATTAAAAAAACAAAAACAAATGAATAGGAACAATGATTATTAAAACGTACCTGTTGCTGATTCTCTATTCATGCCTAACATTGCTAAAGGCCGCTTCTACATTGTACCATCCCATATATAAGATAGGCTTTAATAGGATTTTTTTGGAAAAATCGTCAGTGTTCTCTAATGAAGGTCCTTATATGTGGTCGGGCTAACCAGGGAATCAAACCGAAACCGGAAGCGAATCGAAAAGAACCGATTAAAACTCAGAACCGGTACCAGAACCGATAGTTTCAATTTTTTGAATACCAGTATTTCAGAACCGATATTTTTAAAATCGAAAAGACCGAGAGGAAACCAAACATTGTGCCGGTACAATTTCGGTTCCAAGGTATAATTTTTCACTTGGGACCAGGTGTGGGCGGATTCCTAACATTTTGGTGGAATAGGGATCGGGGACATACCTCTTTTGATTGGAAGTGAAGGGAGGCAAGGCTACTCTGGATATGCGCGCTACTACTTCTTCCCCCGCCCATAGTATGTGCCACAGGAATCAGAATCACTCCACCAGACTCGTTTGATTTAAGTTATTCAGATAAACACAGAAAAGTTTATTCGGGCTTGACTGGGCTTTGAGCCCGGTGCGTACCTTACGCCCTCAACGCATGGGTTGACGCGTTAACCAATTCAGCCATTGAACAGTTTTGCAAATGCACGTCTAGAGTGCTACTTATATTTTGCTGAGCTGAGAGAGATCAAAAAGAGAGCCACTTGCTCTCACTCGCTCTCTCTCTTGTATATCTCTCTGTTAAAAACCGGTTTTGATGTTGTTGAAAGCAAATATTATTCGATTGAGAACAACTTTACTCATTCCAAGAACATTTAGAACATTTGTTCTGGAAAATTTTGAGAACGTTCTGTTCTCATTAAGTTGAAGGCAACTGATTTTCTGAACACGATTTTTCCCTCTGTGTATGTTTATTTGAAGCTCTCTCATATAAGTTGTAGTTTTGCATGTTCACTTTCTGCTAAGTCTTATTCATCTGTCGCTTTTGTATGCAAAATGAAAGAGCTCAGTAGTAAATTCGCCCACACCTGGCCAGCGGTGAATCGTTGTAAAATTTATATTTGTGTTTGTGCTGCAAAACTGGAACATGCCATTAATTAGTTTATGAATTGCAAGTTAATCTAAACGATCGCTTAAAATTCCAAGGCCAAAATCAAACGTGTATCGGCAGTATTTCGCCTTGGAGATTGAGATTAACTTTCCAAAATTTCATCAGTACGTAAAATTTAAAATGGTGCTCAGTCTAATGCAAATATGTAAACTTCCTATAGCATAAAAACGCAGATTGCCCGCATTACACAAGCTTGATGAGAAAACCTCACAGTCAAGTCGATCAGCAAAACACGAATTAAGAACAGGAAAAGAAAACTGCTGGTTCCAGGTGAATTGATGAACTGTTTAAGCCCAGCATTCGAGTGGCAGTTATCTAACAGACTATTCGAGATGCTTGCTCTGTTCATGGAAGGCCGTTTGCCCTGATGAATGACCTCGAACTTCGCCAAAATTTTCTGGATTTTGTTAACCCGCAATCAGTACGAAACGTAGAAGTTAATTTTCCAAAGAGAAGTTTATTATGTTTATTATAAATTATAAGCAAAGTTGATATTATGCTTTTAAAAAGAAATCGTTAATTTACCTTCTTTGTAATTACTTTTCTTAAAACTGAGAAGTTCAGTTTGGTGAAGATATTGTTTATTAAATATTATTGTAATAATCCTTTAAATACCAACTTGTGAATTTTTTATGGCAAACACAGGCAAATTAAGTTAATAATTTATGAACAAAAATCTGTGTATAGCTTGCTTACCCACTTTGTTTCGAATAACGTTGAAAAGACTCTTTTTAGCTTAACTGCAGAACAGTGGATGAATTAAAAAGCGAAAGATGTAATAACTACTGCTGAGCTAGGTTTTATAAACAGAAGCTGTGTCCTTTTTAATGAAGTTTTACTGTACCCGCAGCAGCGATATATGCATATGAGCAAGTAAGAAATAGTGATACATGGCTCCACTTTAACTAAAATGCTAAAGCGAGCGCAAAAGGAAGAGCGCCGCGGGCATCTCTGTGTATCTTAGTCTGTGTGCGTGTGTGTGTGTGTTTGACGTCTGTGTTGCCTGTTGTGTATCCGAGTATGTCGCATGGCAAACACTATAAATATTTGCACCCACGTTGCACAACTTACGCAGTGACATGGTACACGGGAAATGGGATGCTTCCCGCTGTGTCCACCTGCTGCAGTCGTTTCTAGTGGAAGTCGGGTCAACATGGCGTGGCCCACAAATAATTAATAACGCCTCTTCAAGCCACATCAATGTGTGCTAACGATTCACGTTGCCATTCCCTTTTTCCCTGTGTGTTTACTATTTAATGAGCACTCAACCGCAGGTCTTGGTATCCTTTCCTTGCCTACTTTCAGGCGCCTTTAAAAACCTACCTTTTCGGTTGCAAGAGCCATAAATAAGCACAGAATGACAAGTTTTAATTTCGCTAAGAGCTTTGTCACTTGGCAGCAGCCCTTACGAAACTCTTATCAAGACATATTTCACCGCCCATCGGATTCACTCAGAAATCCACATAATTCGCTGGCGAGCACCAAAACAAATCAATAAAGTTGAAAAGTTTATTTGAATTATAAATATACAAATCAATTTTTACGGCCGCTAGGCTCCAAGAATTACCCCGTACTTGTCGTAAAAATTATGAAATTATGTTCCATTTGGGAAAAAAAAAACAAAACAAATTCACTTGCCGAGTGATTTTTCATATGATGAAAAACTTCCGCCTGGATTATTCGGCTCTGCAGAGGTTGATGATTTGTTTGTTTGGCATTTCAAAATGATGATAAAGATGCGCAGAGCAAAAATTGCTTAAAGAGCGGAGGCGCATAAATATTAAAACAAAGATAAATTTGTTTGTGCTCGTAAATTTCCAATTTTGATGCCTTCTGAGTGCAAATAAGGCGTTTTAATCGGCTTTTTGCATGGCAAATACTTTTAAAGATGGCTACAAAGTATTATTAGCCATTTGGTTCAAAAACGACATTAGCTTTGCATCTTAAAAATTCTCATAGAAAAGGCTTATTAAGGCACTTCAATAGGCGAGTTGCGTGGGCGGTAAGTTTATGCGTAGGCAAAAGTTGTAAAAATATTTTTAAACAATTTTTTTCTTATCTTCCACTTGACAAATCTGAGCTGAAAAAGGAATCCAAGCTAGATTTTAAGCAATTTATCCGCATAAACTTCCGTGTGAGTTATATTTTTTAACATTTTTGTATTTTTTGCCTCCTCGACTTGTTTGCCTTTCCTCTATGTGGCGTTTGCCTGTGCGCCGCATAAGCACACTTGAAGCGTTAAGCTTTTCCTGTATAATCACACTTAGCACAGACATCAACAACATTGACGTACCCATCATTGCCGTCATTCGCTTTTTTGAAGTGAGATTATCAAAAACTGTTTACCCAACTGACTGGGAGGACCTGCTGTTGCTGCTGCATTTGGCACTGGTCTGTGGTCCATTCACACATCCTGGCGTTTTTCCGGTTACTTGGCGCATTGACAGGCGGCCTCAACACGGATCTGACATAATTTCCATGAAATTGATTGACAATTGCGGCATTTTGTGGCACATTTGCAAAACAGGCGGCCGCCCGTGGAGCGTTGTATCGATTAGCCTGTGGCAGGACATGGCGCTGAGAGGCAACTCAGTTGGGGGTGGGTTGTGGACTTTAAGAGTTTCGTTGCTGTCTAAACTTTAATTGAAATGAAGGGAAATTCCCACTTGGACAGTTGCGCACGAAAGTAGGCAGCACTTTTTGCAATTGCAACGAAGATTAGTTCGTTCTGCTGTCAAAGGGCGCAGCCAGGCAAAAGGCATACAAAATTACTCCCCAGTGCACATGAGTGTGTGGGCTGCTGCCAGTAACAGCTTGACTTGCCTATTGTCTTTTGCCCTGGGAGTTGACACAAAATGCACCCGGTTTGCATCTTGATAGTCGTATGCAAAAGCCCCCTGAGCTCAAGGCTTCTCAATCTACGAGTATTGTCATCTCGCTTGACGTTAAATTGTGCAGTATTTATCTGTCAGTGGCACTCCCAACAACTTCAAATTACACACAATTTGCATGCTGCCCAGCCCTGCATGTAAATAAAGCGCCAGCCGCAGCGACCGAAATGGAAAACACTTGGCAGACAATTTGTGTGTGTGTGTGTGTGTGTGTTTGGTAAACAAACAAAAGAATTGTTTTTTGTGGTATTTTGGTTTTAGCTTTGGCCCAACAATAAAGTTGTTCATACCTTATGCACGTGGAGAGAGAAGTCCATAAAATGTTTGCATTGCTTTGTAGTTTTTTAAATGATGCTGAAGTCCAAGAGAAGTGAGCAAAGGAATACTTGGTACCAATATATGTTAGGTGAGGTTGCGATAGCTGGCAGCAACAAGTCTCTGCCGTACTTAGGCTTTCATGAGCTCGTTCGAATGCTTTATAAGCCAGTCCTTTTTAAATAGAGTATACTTAAGTAGTTTCGCTAGAAAGAGGTGGAGTCAAAGAGATTCTAGTCTTCACATACCAGTACAATGTAACAGAAGGCTGTGGAACTTTTTTTTCTTTTCCTCGCTACTACATCTTCTACAATGGTCCATGGGAGTAACGTCGTGTCGCGCTGCGCGTCTATGTGACACTGATCTTCCTGTTTTACGGTTAAGGGCGGTTTCCACAGATCGCGAACAATTTCTCCTGAAAAAATAGAGGGAAGATAACTTCGGCTCCACTGAAGTTTATATACCCTTGGAGCATGATATATGCCTGCCAGTTTGTTATATGGCACCACAATTTTGACAAAGTTTTGAAAACAAAAAAGTTTTTCTCACTAGAACTAATTCTTCGACCGATCGTTCCTATGGCAGCTATGTGCTATAGTCGTCCGACTTGAACCAAACTTGGCAGAATTGTGAGGTAGCAACGAATATTGATCAGTAACAAGTTTGGAAGCAATAGCATTGAAAACAAACAAGTTTTTCCTACTTAGACGTTTTTTAAAAAATATTTTTTGTACGTCAGCTATACTATATAGTTGTCTGATTTTTATAAAACTTGGTGAAATTATGTGAAGGCATAGAAAACTTATAAATACGATGTTTGGGGACGACTGCGTTGAAGACAAAAATGTTTTTCTCAATAAGACTATTTTTTCGACCGATCGTTTCTTTATGCTTATGCTATATGCTTAGTCATCCGATCCGGCCGATTCCGACAAATGTGCTGCTTATTTGCACCAAAAGACTTCGTACAAAGTTTGGTTACGATAGCTTCAAAACTGACGGAGGAGATAGCATAGAAACAGACGGACGAACAGACGGAAATGGCAATATCAACTCAGCTCGTCATGCTCCTTCTGTGCGCTACAAACATCCGGACAATTTCAATATACCCTCTCCAAGGGTATAAAAATTGATATTCCGCAGATTCTTGACAGAGTCTGCTTAGCCGCTGCTATTAACACGATGACACAATTTTTCTATCGATAAAAGTTTCAAAGAAACCTTGTGGTTACTTTTGCGCTGCAATCAAGCCCGCGAACTTACATAAAACTAAACCTTATAAATATCTGGCATAAATATCTATTTTGCTACAAAATCAATGATTTTTTGAAAAATCAAAGACGATATATAAGTACAGCGGAAAGTGTCCAATTTGGCCTTTAAAGACAGAAATTTATCGATTTATAGCATTTTTATCAAAATAAATTATCCCGTTTAACCTAGCGCGGTAATTGGATTAATATTTTTGCCATCTGAGCACATAGCCAAACATATGATCAAATTTTGTGATTTTTATACCCGTTACTCGTAGAGTAAAAAGGGTATACTAAAGTCGTGCAAATGTATGTAACAGGCTGAAGGAATCATTTCCGACCATATAAAGTATATATATTCTTGATCAGCATCGTTATAGACATGTCCGTCTGCCCGTCCGCCCGTCTGTCTGTATGAACACCTAGATCTCAGAGATGGTAAGAGATAGAGGTTTGACATGTATGGGACAAATGCTTCTTTCTTCTGCACGCAGATCAAGTTTGTTTCAAATTTTGGCCACGCCCCCTCCCGCCCCCGCAATTTAGAAAAAACGTTATATCTCCTACCGTTTTGAAGATAGACGATTTGTTCTTCTAAAGATAGTTAGTTATTAGCAAAATGAATTTGATTTGCCGAAGAAATGATAAAGATCGGATGAACGGTACTCAAGTTATGAGCAAAAAAGTGAACCAAGCCCCCCCGCTACCCCTTCTCCCACCAATAGTCACCCTAAGGAACGCAGGAACACTGTTAAACATGTTTTTTCATGAGTAACGGTATATCGAAGTCGGTTAGAACCGACTTTAACTTACGCTCTCGTTATTGCATTTAAGTATAATAAATGCGCACGAAAATAAATTTTTATGTTGAACTCCATATAAAAAAACAGCTTCGAACAGCTGATCATTTATTCATTATTAGTATCATTTATTTTGCTGATTTCCAGAACCAAAATAAATAATCACGGCGTTGCCACATCGTTAGCTTGTGAGGATTGCAAGCACAGCCGATTTGCTGAACTAAATTGAAAATAAATAACTTGCAGCACATTTTTCCGGTCAAAATCGAACAAATTAAAAGCAAATGCAGGGCGCACCAAAATAGTCCAACAAATAATAAATATATTAGCACATGAAATAACACTCTTTTTTATTAGTTTTTATGTTTTATAATTTTAAGTGCCTCAAGACTTTCTCTACCGAGGATCACGAAGTTGCGCACACTTGTGGTGGTACATTGTGTTATTTTGAAAGCTGTAAGCTGATTTTAAGATTCTTTAAGCTGTAGTTTTATAAACACATTTTGAATTCAAGCGGCTGACAAATCAGTGCGACCCTACAAATTGGCTGCCATTTTGTATATTTTTTAGTGTATTTTAAGACATTGTGGCCATACTATAGCTTACAATCCACACAACATAAATAAGTGGCAATTTCGTGACATAAATTTTTATTTGTTCTGGAAATAGGCCTTTAAGACAAAAATGCATATTTAAATTTATGGGAAGAAAGATAGATTGTCAGTAAAAATTGATATAGGAACTGTTAAGTGGCTACTTAATCCGGATGAAAGATGATAAAAGATGTTAGATGAAAAATTCTATACTCTCGGCCGCTGCTTCTGCTCCGTGCCAGCTCGCACTAAGCTTGGAAATGCCATTCTGCACCTGGTAGGTCCCAGTTCTTTCGCAACCCTTTTGTTGTTTTTTCCTGGAGCTTGGTCGTCCATTCAGGTAACATGTCCTGCCGCTGTTGCTTTATCCCCATAGAGCTCATACAGTTCGTCATTCTTTTAAATGCGAAAATCCTCGCCAACTTTCAAAGGTTCATAAATACTCCGAAGAATCTTTCTCTCAAAAACGCCAATCGCTGCCTCATCTGCAGCTGTCATTGTCCATGCTGCTGCGCCGTATTGCAGGACTGATAAGCGACTTGTATAGCGCTATTTCCGTTCTTCCAGCGAGGTCTCTGCTCTTGAGCTCCCTACTAAGCCCATAGTAGCGTGATTCTTCCTTGGATTTACAGGCTGATGTTGTTGTTGCCCGTTATCATCGCTCTGAGGTAGACAAAGTGTTTTACAACTTTAAATTTGTACTCTCCCAATGAAACAGATTGCACAAGGCGCGTAGACTCTTTCGTGGATAAACTGGCGCAGTATA
Source organism: Lordiphosa clarofinis (assembly GCA_018904275.1). Lineage (NCBI taxonomy): Eukaryota > Metazoa > Arthropoda > Insecta > Diptera > Drosophilidae > Lordiphosa > Lordiphosa clarofinis. The sequence goes on along the minus strand of JAEIGQ010000016.1, from coordinate 3,224,126 downwards.
TACTCCATCAACCGATCAAAGAAGTAACACGGTAAGGTATCACCCTGCCTAAAGCCTCTTTTGGTATCAAAAGGCTCGAAGAGGTTCGTTCCTATTTTCATGGAGTTTTGAATGCTTCTGAACGTCATTATGCAAAGTCGAACATACTTTGCTGGTATACAAAAGGTAGACAGGGCTTCAAAAAACCTTGACCTCATCGGCGTGTCGAAGGCGGTCTTGTAATTAACAAAAAGATAATGTTTTTCGATGTTTCCCTCATAGGACTTCTCCAGGATTTGAGGTAAAGTGAATATCTGGACTGTGGTGGATTCACCAGGTCTAAAGCCACACTGATAAGACTTCCTGTTGGTTCTGCGTGTCTATCTCTATGTTGTCGATTGATGGCACCGCTACTTCTCTAGAGGCGGCATCATGTTCGACATCGACTCCCAGCAGGTTGGAGAAGTAACTTCTCCATTTGTCAAGTGTCACTTGCGGATCTGTGACCAGATTCCCGTGTTTGCTATTGCATGGGGTTAACATCTTCTGTAAATTGCTTAATCGTTTGATAAAATTTTCGAGTATCACTCATGCCGAATAACATCGAGATTATCTTTTTATACCCTGTACCCATTGAAAATGGGTAAAAGGGGATCATGAAGTTGTGGAAATGTATGTAACAGGGAGAAGGAAGCATTTCCGACCCTATAAAGTATATATATTCTTGATCAGCATCAACAGCCGAGTCGATTTAGCCATGTCCGTCTGTCCGTCTGTCCGTCCGTCCGTCTGTCCGTCTGTCTGTATGAACGCGTAGATCTCAGAGACTATAAGAGATAGAGATACAAATTTTTGCATGTACATAGGTATAGGCCGTACGCAGATCAAGTTTGTTTCAGATTTGCAAAATCCCCCCCCCCCAAGCTAACTCGACTGCAATGGTCTTACTTGTTAGCACTGGATTTTCTATGGCTGGACCCAAACATCTGGAATTAAATTTCAAGGTAGCCTAAATTATTCTTTTTACCTCACCTATATAGTTAAGATCGAAAAGTAATCGTGTATGTGAAAATCTGTAGAGTTTCCTGAATAAGTTGAATTATGGTTCAACATTTTCTATTTCTTTATAGCCATATCTAGAAATTGACCAATTGTTTAATATAATAAATCTCTAGAATCGATTGAGCAATATGTCTGATTGTTTTCTTTAAAATAACAAAAAATTTATTAATTAAACTCAAACAATTAAGGCTGATTTATAGTTGTTTAGAAAATTGTTTTGCCTTTCCAGCCGAATAGGCTGATTTATATGCAAATCCCTCAATACCCGCAACTAATTTGCATAGAGGAAACTAATGTTTATTTCCAAAGCAAGCGCATTTAAATGCCCATACATAAAATCAACAAATGTTCAACGCCAGAATGGAGAATGTGGCAATTTAATGCCCACTTTTCATTCCTCTGCTTCACCTGGAAAAGTGCATTTCATGTATTGTGGCAGCTGTGCAATCGTTTTAAACAATTGGCTTACTTTAGGCATTTATTAAATAAATATTGACCAAATGGAAAGGAGCGAGAGGTAGCCCTCCTCCGACCCTCCAGAGCCAAAACAAACAAAAGCGGGTTCAAGACTTTTCCATTTTGTTCATTTATCAGGTGGTTTTCCCAAATGCCTAAAATTAGAATTTGTTTTCAATGAGCGCACGAGAGAGAACGAGAGCGCGCGCTATGTGGGCCAACCAAAATAGCGTGTCTGTGTGGATGCACTGCAGCATGGTCTCTCCGCTTGGGTGTTTTATTTATAATTTAGCGAAATTCGAAAAACGCTGCACACCAAAATAAACTGTTACTCATGTCGCCTTCAGGTTTATTTTTTAATTATTTACAACAATCATGAATTAAATTATTTCTAAAATTAAAAACCGCACGGATAGCTTTCCATGGCGAATGTCATCCTCTGTTTATATATTCTTTTGGATGGCGAGCACTTGTACCGATTCTGTGTGAATTTGTTATTGTTTTCCCCCATTAGGCGCTACGCTTGAGTATAAACAAAATTAAAGTTGTTTATGTACAAACACATTCGTATGTGTGTGTGTGTGTGAGTGTGCTTGAGGATAATTTTCCATAACGCAATGAAAATTGTTTATTGAAAACATATGTTCAGGCGCAGTCAACCTTTCTCTCGATCTTCCTATGTATATATCTGGGATATATATAAATTATTTATTATTGCAATATTGTTCCGCCTTGCCTCCTCCTCCGCTCTCTCAGTGAGTTTTCAGATAAAAATTTCATTTGCACACAACTAGGAAAAACTCATTTTCACATTTTCAGATTGCCACAACAATAAAGCAATAAGTGCGGAACGCTCGGCCATGCCGTCATCAATTTAAAAATGTGCGCCCGGCATCAGCTGATAAGAGACGCCAGCGCAGCAAGCGGGAAGTGGGAAAAGTTTTTCTTAATTTTTTCTGTTGAATTTTCCCATTAACTTTTGTTGCTGGCAAAAGTCAGGCATTTGCGGCCACAGAAGGTCATTCTGTTTATTAGTTGCACTTGATGTTTCGGCCATCACCTCTCCTGCACCCCCGTAATGCAATTTGCACTTTGCCGCAGATGAATGCGAACTTATTTCCGTTTTGATTGTGTCATGTTGGCAGTTTTAGCTCAAAATTGCGTTTACGCAGAAAATGTTTGTGCAGATTTGAGAGGAGAACAAAACAAACTGACAACTGAGGGAACTTTTGGAATTGGTAGCATAATAAGAAGGGGGCTGAGAACGTTGTCAACTAAGGCGCTTATGAACGTGTCTTGTTAATGACACCTGCCTGGTGTCTCTGACATTGTTTGGAATTTTATTGATTATTTTGTTTGTTGTTTGCAATTGTTCAAAACGTAAATTTGACCCAGTTAAATAATATATTTGCCTTGAGACCCGTAAGCAGCGCTGCATCGGTGAACCCAAAAGCCTAGAGGTTTCTTCTTGGTAATAGTTTCGAAATTGCAGCTCTTAGTTGATTCACACCCACTACAATTCAGTTTTGGTTTCAAAAGTAAGTTAGTAAGCTTTATGGATATAATCTTATTTTGGGTATCACGAGGTTAGGTTTGTTGTTTTCAGAAAGGAAGAAAGCTTCGGAGCATTTGCTTGGACGAACTAAAAGTGGCTCCCTGTGTGGGTAATCGTTGGCTTAAGACTGTTTCTGCTAATCACCAAATCATATCATCACTAAATGGAAATCGTGTATATCTGTAGAATAACACAAATTCTCACATCCCACAGATGTTAGTATCAGGGTTTACGAATCGGCTAAAAGACTTTAAATTCCAAACAAAAATTATAAAAATTGTAATGGCGTGCTATTCTTGGGTTTTCGGGCATTCATTTACACTCTATTTTCACAGTTTACTATTAACATTGCCAATACGAGCTTTTTGAAGTAAGCTTTGTTATCAATTTGCCTAAACTAAGTACGTAACGTTCATAACTTTAAAAACGACCGCAAACGATACTGAGGGCTAAGTGTCATGCATTAAGACTTCAAAACAACGATGACAATCGATAAAAACTTATCTATAGTCTTAAGCCATCTCTAGTTTTTCTATTGGCCAGATGTCACGTGTCGCATAAAGAAAGCTCTGATAACACTAGTTTACAGCCAAAAAGATCCATTTATACTAAAAATTTTTTTTGGTGTCTCAATGGTGATCTCAAAAATTTTTTTCGAAACTTTTTTCATGGCTCCGTTTTTGAAATATAATTTTTATACCCTTGCAAACGGTATTTTATAGAAATATTAATTTTCTACCCTATAAACTATATATATTCTTGATCAGGGCGACGAGCTGAGTCGATTGAGCTTTGTCCGTCCGTCTGTCTGTCCGTCTGTCTGTTTCTACACAAACTAGTCCCTAATCGAGCTGAAACTTTGCACAGAGTCTTCTTTTTACTGCACACTGCTAATATGTCGGAACCGACCGGATCGGATGACTATATCTTATAGCTGCCATAGAAACTATCGGTCAAAAAGTGGGTTTTATTTATAAACATTTTTTCTTTTATTTAAAAAAAATTTTTTTTTTTGGTTTTATATTACCAAGAGATCCGATTGATTGTTTTAATGCTGGCGATCTAAAGCTCTGTTATATTAAAACATTTGCAAGGGTATACAAACTTCGGCAAAGACGAAGTTAGCTTGGCCTTCTCGTTGTTTATTTTTTTGCTAGGGGCACTTATATTTTAAGCCATATCTCACTTTTTAATTGTCAGATAGCGTTAAGCAAGATAAGAATCGAAAGGTTACACATCACCATGGGTGAATTGTTACGCCCGACAGTATGCTTTCAGGGATCTTGCTATCTGGGACACTCCGGTCTCCGGAGGCTCCGGAGCCACCAGCCAGGCACATAGCATCGTATGAACAATTTCTCAGTGCGTACAAGGTACCGTGTTTTTAACGTACCTATTGAACATGCCATTCTGTGTGAAGGTACATTAGATCTTACAAAATGTCTTCGCTTTATCAGAATACTCAATTCGCTGGCAAATCTTCCCATATTTGCTATTTGTTTTATGTTTTTAGGATCCACTCGCGCAATAAATGACTTTTTGGTGCGTTCAAACAGTTTGTGCTTTAAGTGAGAGAGATAGATTATAAAGCCAGGCCAAAAAATTTCGCAGTGGAAGAAAAATTCTTTTAAAACGTGTCAGTCCTTGAAATGCGCCACTGTTTCTATTATATTTTTTTATAAAGTAGTGGTAGACTCTTGACCTAATGCTATAAATTCTTGATCCTTTGTTAAAATCATAGAACTTTTTAAGCAGGCTCTAGGTCTAGGATTGCTTTGGGCAATTCAAGCAATTGGCGCCTATGTTAGTTAAATGCGGGGAAAGAATTTCCCCCACTAGCAGCAGAAGGGCCGATACACGGGATACACACACACACCCACAAAGGCCTTTGTGTTTTTGGCGTTTGATGCTGATGACGGATTTTGCTACAAGCCTGCCTTTGGGATTCCCAAGCGTTTATAGCAATTCTGTCATAAGGCAACCTCTGCCAACACACTAAGGGCAGGCAGAGACAGCTGATGATCGAATTGGTATTCATGAAATAGCGTTATACTGTCAACCAGCCTACTTCCCACTATTACTATTCTACTATTTATAGAATGATCGAGAAGAAGATGAGATGAAGAAAGAGACGCTGTAAATGAATGAAATGAGACCCCATATCAAAAATGTGTAAATAAAAACCGGTGTAAATAGTGTGTAAGTAAATCCCCCAAAATTCTAAAAAAAATCTCCGTTTACAACTCGAAAATTAATTTCAAATTAGTAGTCACAGTGTAAGATTTTGCACATCTAGTGGAACTTAATTGAAAAAAAAAATTATTTTTAAGGTCAATGAGCTTTTAGGAGTCAATTTAGAAATGTTCAAATGTTACGAAAACAAGCCCCAAACAAAACAAAAAATTTTTGTTCACAAGAAGATAACGGTACTTAAACCGGTGCATTTGAAATGCATGCAAAATGGCATTGCACAACGAGCATCAGTTGATAAAGTTTAGTGTTCTCAACTGGATCGTGTGGCCACTGTGAGCGGTCGAACTTATTTTTCCCAAAATTGTGGAAGCATTATTGATCTTTAGCGCTATAAAGGGACATCATAAGTGGCATACAACATTTTTGTTATTTTTGCAAATAAGTGCCAAAAAGTTGGTATATTTTTAACAATATTCTGTTTTTGGTGGAAAAAAACTAACAACATTCAATCACATTCAAATCAACCAAAACATACGTATTTTGCAGAAATCTATTCTGAATCAGGATCAGAAAAAAAAAGTTGCTATTATTTTGCACAAGGACCTTCAATTAAGCAATGAGTGAAATAAAACGGGCAGAGTTTTCGAGGTTTGGGTAAGAAGCGCAAAACCGTTAAGCTTAAATCACTCCTAGAGCACGCAGCGATCATTTTTTTGGCAATGATATTGATCGTAAAAATATATGTTGCACTTAAAACACATTGTGCCATGAATTTGAGTCGAGGTGGAATTAATCTAGTAGAGATAAGTCCAGAATTATGACCGATAATGCAAGTTGGCTTCAGGGCAAAATAAAAGGAGATGCTATAGGATTGAGGTCGCGCCTTCAACCTTAAACCGTATCGAAAGAGCTATAAAACTATTTTCTGATCAATCTAGTAAAGAAAGTTGTGATTCAAATTCAGATTTTGATTAAATTTGTCAAAATAAAATTCGCCTAATCTTTTTATTAACTTTAAGTTGTTTATTTTTAATTAAAAAAAAATTCTGAAAAATATGGAAATCGCTTTTTTCATTTACTAAATGAATTATCTTTGAAACGCATACATTATTATATTTGTACGGCCAATACTTTTGAAGTTACAAGCAAAAGCATTAATATTTAACAAAAATCGTAAATTTAAAAAAAAAAATTGTTGTTTTTTCATGATTAATTTTAAAAAGATATTTTTAAATTGGCTAAAATCAGAACAAAAAATACTAACCTGACACTTTATTGAATAAAAATTTTTCCTATTTTTTATTGCGGATTGTATGTTAAAAAAGTGAAAATTTTCTGGTTTTTACGTACTTTACGCCCTTTCAGGTGCCACGCCCACTTTATCTTTTCGTCCAAAGATTTCTTTGGGAAATTTTTGAACATTCAGTCCAAAGTTCATGTCGATAGCTTGAAAAATACGACAGGCTAAATCTTACACTGTGCGACGAGCACTTGGAGGCCCCATGCTCTGCTCAAAAATACTTTTTAATGAATTTGATAGTTTCTCCACCCTTCAGCTTTATACTGATGCCCTCCACTGAGTGAAAGGATTGAAGGTAAACAGTGCCCTTTCACCGTTAAGGAAAGAAATCGCATTCATTATTTTGAGTAAGAGTCACAGAACGGTACACTTCCCTTTGCTTACACGGTCTGGTTGTCCTTTCTCTCGCTCTATAAGTGTAGCAGTTCAAGCACCTTCAGCCTTTCAGGTCAATGATTTTCCATTTAAATTAATTTCCATGGCAAATCTCGCTTTTATTAATACAAATTTGAACACAAAATTCGCATAAAAGAGAATTTGCAAATGCAAATTTTATAGACCTCATTTGACATGAACTTGCAGCAATATTTTTGTCTGTGGCTTGGCAGGGTTTATGTATATTTTTTTTTGACTTGGCCATGGATTGATCATTTGCATTTGTGCTCTGGCACGACTTTTTAATTTAATTTAATGCACTTGGCGATTTTAATTGCGCATTACCCGACAAACAGGCCATAAATTCGTGTAGTTGATGCCATAAATGCCATTTTACAGCAACTTTTTATTGGCCAGTGCCGTAGCCCATTCCCCTTCTGGTCATTTCAGTGCTCGTGTTTGTCCTCGCAGTTTTTGGTGTGTTTTTTTTTTATTTTTAATTTAATTTTGTTTGTGTTTGCGGTGGTTCGCCATTTGGCAGTTGGCAGTTGGCAGTCTCCATGCAGTTGGAAGGGCGTTGCGGGGGGCGTGGCTGTGTATGCAAAAAACATGAAACGCCCGTGGCCGCAATGTGAACATTTTGTTAACGAGCCAGCAACAATTTTTGACACATAATTAAGTTTTTATGCGTAAACACGCCTGGGAACCATCGAGCGTAAATGTGAATGGGAAAAGGATGTGGCAGCTGGAGATTAAAGATCAGGGATAACAATTTCAGTACAATGCGTCGTATGCGTAATGCATTCATTCATGCCAGGTATCAGCTGCTGTTACATTGAATGGGCGCAAACAATACGAAATGCAATTAAATTCATGCGCCGAAATGCGCGTGGCCACTTCAAAAGAAAGCGAGGAGTGCGCGGGAGTGCGAGAGTGGAACTGTGAGCTGTGATGGACACAAATAGCTTATTTTCGAGCATCGTCAGCTGCTGCCATTAATGCTGTAAACGCTTCAATGGCGACATGCAAAAATAAAACAGAAATTGGTTCATTACTGAAAGGCCACCTTGACGTTGTTGCTTGAACTCGGGCCAGAGAACTATTGAAGGGTGTTGTGAAGGTTCGCATAACCGACTCAAACTGGATGCGGAATGGGTTGAGTTAAATGAGAGTCACTTTTGTTTAATGTGAAGAGATTCTGACACTTTAAATTGGCATGCTGACAGTCGTTCTCTCGCTTAGAGCAGTGTCTGGGGATTAACATGAATAGATAGTTGGAATGATCTCCGTAATTTCCGAATTAAGCTCCTGGTGACTGTTGTGATTTTCCACATTAAATAATACAAAGAATGCTGGACCTCACAAAAGTGAATATTTTGATGGTCTTTGTATTTTCGGATATTAGAAATCGGATAGGAAATAGCGGAGTTGGTTGCAACATTGCATACTTTTCGGCTCATTCTTAAGTTCGCTTAAAATCGCTTGATGGATGACAATGCAGGCGGGTAAATAGAAAGTGTAGATCAATCTGTCAAAAAAAACTCGAGGAATATTCCAATTTTTTTTATGACCAAAGATTATTGAGAAGATTTTATATACTACAATAGTGGACGGGTTTATATAGGAAGTGAGTTAGATTATCAAGAAGTTTTGATAAACGGCAGTTGTCCAGAAAGCTTCACTTCTTTGTTTTGTGTTTAAAATTTTACCGCCGGGAACCTGCGGAAATTTTGTTAAATTTTTTCAAATTTTTCTTTAATCAGTTATATAAACTAAGCCATATAAATTTACAAACAATTCATCGATATCCAGAAATTACAAATGTTCACCAATTTATTTATTTCCTGAAAATTGCTTTACTTTATAGTCAGTTTTCCAACGAATAGAGGGCAACACATTTATTACACTGAATTATTCTGAGTTTTTACACGTTTCGGCAGAACATTGTTGCCTTCCGAGTGTTCCAATTTTAATATTTTTTTTGATGATTGATTGGAAACGAATTTGAATGAATCATTTGGGTACCTAGCCGTCCGTTTGGTACAACATATTGCATTTGCGGAAATGTTGTTGCTTTTGGACATGTGACTGGCTACGTCACTTTGCTCCCATATTCATGGCTGCCTCGTTAATTTGAAGGCACTTCAAAATGTGAGGCAGTTGGCAATGTCGAGGCAGCAGCCGTTTGGTGGATTTAAATGCTGGCGCATTTATGTTGTCAGTGGACATGTCAAATCTACGTACGAGCAGCAGAGCCAAATACTGAAATTCAGTTGTGTTTTTGTTTCTGTTTGCGTTTCCCGTTGGCAATTAGCCCAGAAACGGCATTTGCATTGTTGTTGTCACAGAAACGCGGGCGGCCAAAAAGTATAACAAGGGCCTGGAAACAAGAAATTTGGAGCATAAACAGCATGTGGACAATTAGGTGTGTCAGCAGCAATTATAAATGATGCCGATATTTTTGAAAAAGAATGAACTATTTCTAAATTGTCATTAATATAATTTAAGGTCGTTTCTTTAGTAGGCCACAGAATCATTATAATGACATATCGAAATACAAGATAATCAAATTTCATTAATGAAACTATTTTCAATTAAGCATTGTTTTTCGATAAATCGCTTTTATGGGTACCCAAACATATTAAGGGCCATTTACTCATCTGTACAATAAACTTTAACTGGCAGTAAAACCTATCAGTGTTACCTTGGCTATCATTAAGGTTAAATTAACACACATAAATGAGAAAACTCGTCATTGCAGCTATATACTTATATGCATACCAGTTGTACCGCTCGTGTTGCTGCGTGCCCGTTGGTTTTTTAAACACAAAACGAAAAAGTGAACCTTACATTACAATTGCCATTTATCATATCTTCATAATAATCAAATCTCATCATAAAATTTAGAACATTTTGCGATTTTTGTCACCGTTCGATCTACTCTTCCTATTTACCCGTCTCAGTACCTGTCTATTTACGCGCTTATCAAACCGTTTTCATGACAATCTTATCTTATATGATTTTAGAAAATTTCAAGATTTTTTTAACCTTTTGATCCTTATCTTCTATTTTCCCGCATATTTACCCGTATGCATGACAATCTAAACCCATCATAAAACTTTAAAAAATTTACGATTTTTGTGACCGTCTTAATACGCATTTGCTTAAGCGTCTTACCTCACTTCCTATTTACCTGTGTTCATGACAATCAAAATTCATAATAAAGTTTTGCGAGTTGCGAGATTTTTTGATCGTACTTTACTATATATTGTAAAACATTATCAAATATACACAAAAAATTTCATAAAAATGTGTCGATCCGTTTCGGAGTGGTGCGAGCACAAACAAGAGATATTTACATAAGAAAGACAATTTTATTATTGCACTTTGCAGCTAAATCATATTTTCAGTTTGAACTTCATCAAAATCTCATTGCTTTATCATTTAGCTACCATGTTCCCGATGGTTTTATCAAAAATAAACTGACTGAAAACAGTTTTCCGTTTATCTATAAAATTAAATCAAATCCGATTGAATTTAAGCAGGTTTCACTTTTATTGGAATTTTTAGGGTTAAGGGCCTATACTCAGATTAGATAAATTATTAGTTTGTTACGATATTTCACATGAATAGAACACCTTTTCATAATCATTCAGATTTCAAAGCTATTTAAAACTGTTTCTATTCATGTGAAATTTCGTAGCAAACTAAAAATTTATCTTATCTGAGTAATGGCCTTAACACAAAATCTGGTTCAACTTTCGTAAAGCTTCAACGTCATTGTTCTGACTTAAAATTTTGGAGACCGTGACAGACGACACTTTAATTTTTCAGACCGATGATGAAGGACAAATATTTAGTCTTACACATTTTCCTTTTTTGGGGTCGGAAATTATTTGTCTGACTAAAATATATACAAGTTTTGAATATTTCAAAACCTTTCAAACAAATTCTTTTTGCAATTCTCATCAGATGGGAACAGACTGCAATAATATCAATAATGGAATACTTATTTTTTGTGGCCGATGTGTAGTCCAGCGGTTAGTGTGCTGGCCTGTTGTGCGGGAGGTCTTGGGTTTGATCCCGCCTCGGAACATCTAATAAAATGAAAAGTTGTTGTCTTTCGTTTCAAAATATCTTCAACACCCCCGGTCACCTTCACCAGCTATTGGCGCCAGCTGTGAAGTAACTACACAGAAAAAAAAGATGCCCTTAGAATGGATATTCGAAAAATCCACTTAAACATCAATTTTTTAAAATATTCCTTTCACGCATTTCAGCTCCTTTAAATGAAGAATAGAGATCAATGAAATATTTTTTCTTATAAATCCTTTTCAAGCGAAAATAAAACGATCTAGAAATCCGCCTTATTAGAATAATAAAATCATGTTAAAATGATACCAAAGCCATAAGAGGTCTGTCTGATCTCATCAGTCAAAATGAGGGTTACGGATTGTGCTGATTTAAGCACCGGCATACTACGCAAGCCTTGGTTAACAGAGAGACGTTACTAAGACGAACTTTTCATGGTTCAATGTACCTTCGTGTACTCGCAATACTAAAACGAACAAGGCTTTCGTTGTGAAACAAGCTGTTGTTCTGTGGAATGAAATGTAACTTTCAAGATACGCCGTCATACAGTTGCTAAATTTACACAAAGAGAATTTTCTATGGCATTTCCATCCAAATCAAAAAGTGAAACCTTAAAGTCCGCCTATCTCATCTTCGTCTGTTCTTTTTTCGCTCGTTTTGCCTGGAATTGTGGATTCTCTCTTATGTATCTAGAGTCAATTTCGTTTGTGCCGGTGGCTTGCAAAAAGTAAGAAGAGAAAAATTTTATTCGGAATTGAGAACACAAAAAACCGAATCGGAATTGCGTTCGACTTACATGTCTAAAACAAGTGAGAAAGTCGGTCAAGCCCGACTATGTCATAATCTGTACAAAAAGTAGGAGCTGAATGCAACGCTTCTGCTGCGCTCAAGTCTCTTTTTCTCACTCACATGTTGTTGAATGAAATGAGGTGTTGGTTGTGAGTGCGTGGAAGGGGGTGAGGGCGGGGGGATTTAAATTTTTGATCATAACTTGAGAACCGCTTATCCGATCTTTATTATTTCTTTGGCATCAACGATACATTTTACGGATGACTAACTATCTCTAGAAGGAACGAATCATCTATCTTCAAAACTGCGGGAGATATGACGTTTTTTTCCAAATTCCGGGGGCGGGTAGGGGGGTTGCCAAAAATTTAAAATAAACATTATCTGCCTGCAAGTATAAGAAGCATTTGTCCCATACAAGTCAAACCTCTATCTCTTACCATCTCACAGTGGGTCGAATTCCCAAATAATTGGCATAAAGTCGTGTGTTGCAGATATCGAGTTGAAACTTGGTACTTTTAATAGATATAACACCTATAATATTTAAACAAAATGTTAAGTTAATTTGACCCCCGACCACCCTTATATGGCAACACTGCGTATACGTAATCTGAAAACAAAGTTTTGAGAACTGTGAATAAAAAGCTAAAATGTAAATTAAAATTAAATTTTTAGTAATTAATAGTCAAATTTTAAGCGTACATTCCTTCAGTTGGGCAAATATCCAGTTTGTATTAGCTAAAGAGTAGCCATTCGTACGACCAGCAGCGTTGGATGAAGAGTTAAAGCTCATCTTTAAGTTTAAAGCACTGCAAAAGCCGCAAAAAGCCGCAAGCGGGATAACTATTATCTTTTAATACAGACTTTCTTCTTTATTTTGACATACAGTACAAAACACACAAACACGTACAACGTTATTTTTGCTCCACAGAAGACTTGCACTTTGGTTAAGTTTCCTCTGTTTAGGGACAACACGAAACAACACAATTTAAAGCAACATATTGAATATTATCAAGAAATGCTTCCATTTATGTATTCTACATACCCTGGCCTTTATTATCCATAATGTGGCAAAATTTTATGTGCAACTTTACACGACGTGCAAGTCCTCAAAGTTAACAAATAGTTGACGCCAATTTTATCGCAACAATCACTGCACTCAACACTTGACTTCGATAATCGATAACAATTTCAGGGTTACCAAACTATCGAAAATTTTATTCGATTCTTTGTACATAGACTATCTATTTTTAAGGTTTTTTATTAAAAATGAGTTTTGTTTCCATGAAATTTTCGACTTTATGCCAATTATTTGGGAATTCGACCCACAGTGCATCTGTGAGATCTGTTTGTTCATACGAACGGACGGACGGACAGACAGACGGACTGACGGACATGGCTATATCGACTCGGCTGTTGATGCTAAACAAGAATATATATACTTTATAGGGTCGGAAATGATTCCTTCTGCCTGTTCCATACTTTTGCACAAACCTAATATATTCTATGTACCTTCGGTACAGAGTATAAAAATAGGAATTGAGAACATTTCTGATAATTGTTAAACGTAAATTTAGAGTGTTAATTTGAAATAGTTTAGAACTAAGTTGAATTTATAAATTACACAGCCCAACAGTGATTTTGGTGCAGGTCTATTTTTAACAGATTATGTTAATATAGACTTCACTGAACAAAACTGTATCATTGGTTTTGTTCAATCAGCTCTTGTTTCAAGATATCGCGGAAAAACGAAAAAGTCGACTTTTTTGGAACTCTAGGTTTATGGAGGCCACACTAGGCATAATTTTCTGATTTTATGAACTAATTGCGATAAAGTACATATCAATGCAAATTTTAAAAATCATAGCCGCTATATTAGTACGCGGAAAGTGTCTAAATTGGCCTCTAAAGACAGACATTTTTCGATTTATAGCATTTTTAGCATTTTTTATAGCCCGTTATAGCTAGCGCAGTTATTGAATTAATATTTTCGCCATTTGAGCCTATTGACAAACATATGATCTAATTTTGTGATTTTTATGGCGATTAAATCAATTTGTTTGGCAAAGTTATAGCCTCTTAAACACGAAATTACATATTTAAATTTATGGGAGGAAAACTAGATTTGTAACTCAAATTTTTATAGGAACTGTGAAAAGGCTACTTGTTTCCAAATATAAATTATCATCTACATGTAAACATATAACAATTTATGCCGAACCAAGTAGCCCCTTTACAGTTCGTATACAGATTTAGAGTAACAATCTAGTTTTCCTCCCATAAATTTAAATATGTATTTTCGTCTTAAACACGCCATATCTTTGCCAAATAAACTTATTTAAATGCCATAAAAATCACAAAATTAGATCATATGTTTGGCTATTGCTCAGATAGCGAATGTATTAATCCAATTACCGCGCTTCCTTAAACGGGATGATTTATTTTGATAAAAAATGCTATAAATCGAACAATTTCTCTCTTTAAAGGCCAAATTAGACCCTTTCCGCTGTACCTATATAGCGCCTATAATTTTTTTAAATTTGCATTGATATGTCCTTTATCATAATTAGCTCATAAACTCAGACATTTATGCCTAGTGTGGCCTCCATAAATCCTAGAGTGCCAAAAATGCAAGATTTTTGTTTTTCCGCTATATCTTGGAAACAGGAGCTGATGGAACGAAACCGAAACCAGTTTTGGAATCAGTAAACATAAACTTATCATATTTTTAAAGCAACAGGGCTGCACCACACAAAGATGGTCATTTTGTTGGCCTGTGTTATCTGAATTTGCATTACTAAACATACAGTTTAATCCAAATTATAAAAGAATGTCTACAACAATAACAAATCCAGCGACATTTTCCATTTACTTTTTTTAATTTTATAAGTCTCCAGTTCCAAAATTGGCTAATTAATCTTCTCGCAGTAAATGTGTACAATTATATCATTTAAATAATAATAACATTTCGTTTCTTTTTATCTTACAGGTAAGCATCAGTCTGATATTGGATATGGTTAAAAATAAGTGAGTTTTTGTATATTAAATTTCTTAACAAAATGGGTTGGAATCACCAAAGGGTTCCTTACTGATTCTTAAGGGGCTTAAATGACTCGTAAATAGCCATAAATGAATTCTAATAAATATTGTCAGATTATTTCGGTTATTGTTTGGGAAATAAATTTCAATAAAAATTTCAAAAAATCTAAACTTTGATCAAATCTAAGCATCTTTTGTGGTTTAAAATATGTCGACCAAAAAGCACAGTCTGTCTCTTTTTTTCGATAACTTGCAATTTTATTGTGGTCTAAATCAAAGGGCGAGGTGCTAGTCATCAATTACCCAAATTGTTGTGGTCCCAGAGCCAGCAGAAGTTTGTGGCAATGTGATTGTCGGATCATCACTCTCAATTGTTTGCAAGACAAAGCACTGAAAGCTGGCGTAAGATGGCTGAGAACATTCATCAATAAAATAATACCAAGAGGGAAACAAAATCCGAAAAGAAATGAATTGAAATTAAGACCAGTATCATTTTGCAAAATCGAGGACTTCTGCAGTCTCTTTCAACTTTTTCAGTCGTGTCAGCTGTTGTTAGTTGCTAAAATGAAAACCGTTTATCACGTCACTTTTGGCTTGAAGTTAATTAGGTTTCAGTGTGGAAAGCATGCCAACAATTTCAATTTAGCTCAAGCTTCGTTTTTCACTTCACTCCAAAGTTGTCATTATAATCTGCTTGTCTATTGTCATGGCATTTTTTCTGCTTTTATTTTGTTTATTGTTATTATTGTTGTTGTAGTCGTTGTCTTTGTTTGCCCACGTGCTTCATTTCTATTTGATTTCTGCCATTGTTATCTATTTCGGAAAGGCGAATGATACTACTCAATGATTTTTATTGTATTGAATTCTCATTTCCTGCCTCGTTGCGGCTTCGGTGGCGAAAAATTTAATATGGTGGGCTATTTTTGGCACGAGGCCGACTGGAGCCGGCTCCGTATCCGCAAAATATCAACAACAATACTGACCCCAGTCAAATGTTTTATATACTCTGGCTATATCTTTTTTCTTTGTGCGCTTTTATGTTGATTTAACACTTTGCTTTGCTATTAAAAATTTGGTTTTAATTGATTTCGTTTTTCCTCCTTTCTTTCTGCTTAGATAGATGATTATTTGGCTTTTAGTTGTATTATATGGACTGGGCTTTTAGCCAAATTAAAGGGGGATTGCCCCAGAATGATTTGCAAAGTGGACAAAGAAAATGAAACAAATGCATTATTAAGCGAAATAAGAGCTAAAGGCTTCAGGATAAATTGGATGGTGTAGCAAACTGATTTATTTAACCAGACGCTGTGCTTGAATTTGCAAATTTCTAGTTTTAGATCCATAAATCTGTCTTTTGGAATTCTCAAGCGGTTATAGCAATGCTGCTCTGACGCAGAAGTCAAGCAAAGACTGCTGACGATTGGATCTGGAGATTCATGAAATAGCTATACAGTGGACTTAACTTATTGACACAGAGCCTTTTAAAAAGTTCTATGATTGAAAAACCATTTAACTTATTTGTTATATTAAGGACATTTGTCAATTTGAGGCATCAAAATACACAGTGCAATTTGTTAGACAGAGGGTACTACTAATTATACTTATACAACAGAATCCCCCTAACGAATACAAATCAACTCAAGGCAAAGTACCCAGTGAAAAACAATGAAGAAAAGCCTTTCGCATTGCGGTTAAATGAAGATTGGTTTGCTCTGCTGTGGTGAGCTGCTGTGGCACTTACTTGGTCCGGGTCAGAGTCGTAGTTCTTGTTAGACAAACGCACAGTTGGGCTCAACTCAACCTCATGCAGAGCAAGGACCAAAGTAACAACAAAAGTAAAAGCATGTGCTTCAGCTTCTTCATGGCCTTGTCAATGCACCTTCACCTGTCACAGGACGCACACACACACACCTAGACTTTGGGTACACGCGCACCCGGCCACGAAGGCAACCGAAACGAAACGTGAAACATGGCCACAAAATTGTACAAATTGCCAACAAACCAAGTTTCATGGTGTTGGTCACAGCAGCAGCGAGTTGTATCCTGTTTCCAATTTTCATTCAGTTTCCCTCTTCCACGGGGACACGAAGGCAACTTCGGCTGCCGCTTTGCCTCCACCATTAAAGTAGGTCGTCCTGTCTGTCCTCGTTGTAGAAATATTTCAAACAACCTCATTACGAGTCTATGCCGAAGTGATGACGTCATTGGTTGAGCTGTATGCCTGTGCCTGCTCATTCGCCTGTAAATGCTGCGCATTGTGGTTCCTGGGCAAAGGCCAAAGGGCCCTCAACGACGTCATCGAAATTGGTGGAGGGGGACAAAATAGCACAGCTTTGACATGGATTTTCACATTTATCAATTGCTGCTCAAAGTAGATCATCAAAGACTACTACCAAATTGGCAATGAATTTGGGAGCAGAAACAGGAGCACGCTGGAAGCCTGCTTGCGCAGAGAGAGAAGAGAGTTTCTATATTTTTTGGAGTCGCTCTGGAAATGGCAGTAAACAGTAGAAATGGGTGGGTGCTTAGGCCCCTTATTCCGGCAACTGAGACATTGGAATTATTATTATTTGTATTTGCTTTTGTGGTACAACTTGCCCCTTTCAGTTTCTATTTATTTTTATTTATTTCCCTTTTTATTTGCCCCAAATAACACAACGGATCCTGTTTCAAACACTCCGTTTGAAAGGAAATACGAAGGAGACAAAATCTGCACTAATCGCATTTCTCGCTTTGTGAAACGGAAATGGATTTCATTTTAATTTCGGATTTAGCGGGAGGTGTATGTAAATGTGTTTGATGCTTATTTGCATGCAAATTAGCCGCACACGTCCATCAGCCGCCATTACCATAGTTGGAGGGCGAAAACAAACGGTTCGGGGCAAATATTACTACAAGCAGATAGAATCAATATGGATATGCAAATAGAATCGAGTGAATGCGGGTCTTGACAATTGTTTGGTATTTATTTATAATTAACATATAAATTAAAGTGAACCGCATTACAAATAGTTGAACTATTTATGTATTTATTAAATTTGGATTTCATTCATGGGCAGATCGAACTACGAGAGAGAGAGAGAGAGAGAAATTTGATAGTTACTTTTTCTTTATGATTACAAATGGTTATATAAAGCTGATTAAGAACCGCTTCTAGCTATCTATAAACCATTTCAAATTGCAGCATACAACATTACGTTTTCGTTCTGATCTTTTAGTAACCTGCTAAATTTTTCATCTTTTGGTGTCTACAGATAAATTCCATTTTTTAATCGAAATGATTTTTGAATATTATCAATAATGAAAACAACACTTAGAGTGTGGAAGAGGAGATTGAGCCTAAATTGTACTTGGAACATTATTCACAATGTACACACATTATTTTTGACCCTTAGGCTTTAATGCAGAGTATTACTGTGCTTTGAAATATTTAAGCACATGGATTTATTAAACTTTAGTTGAAAACAAGTTTCTGTGGTACACAGACAAGCAGATCCCCGTAGAAGTGATATTCGAAATATCCACTATAAGATTCCAATTTTTTAAATATCGTTTTCACATTATTCAGCTCCTTTGGGTAAAGATGAAGTTCTTTCCTTTTTCTGATATATCCTTTTTAAACAAAAATAAATCGAATAGGAAAATATCCAATGGATCCCAAAAAAGGATAGTTAACTATCGTTCGACCTTAAAGGAATGAGGGAAACCAGGACTAGCTTCAGGATCACGAAAAGAAGTTTTCACAAATATCCCGTAGCAATGATTTTCCGATTGACGGAGGGCGCTGGTAGGAGAAGAGGTCAAATCTGAATACAAAAACAGGTTTCATACCTGTTAAAACTTACGAGGCTTTGATTTGAAACATGATGCTATTTTTAAGGGCTAATATTTCAGAATCACCAGCTCCCTAAATCGTATATAAATCAGCAATGTCAATCTTTCAAAAGAAGACCACACGGAGTGGAAATACCAACCACAAAATCACTGACTAATGGGTTCATCCTTCTTTTCTGCAGTTCGGTTAAGTCACTCTCAAGTCACTGATAAGTCACTATTTCCTCACTGTCAAAACACTTTCAAGACCCTGTTAAGTCAGTACTTTATTAAATCACTAATCACTCAATGATTACCCACAATCAATTTACTGCCGAGTCAAGATACTGTTCAGTCACTGTTTAGTCACTGTCAAAACACCTTCAAGTCACTGTCAAGTTACTGTTTAGTCACTGTCAAGTCACTGTTAAGCCATTTTCAAGTCAAGAGACTGTCCAGTAACTGTCTAGTCACTGTTAAGACACCTTCAAGTCACTGTCAAGTTACTGCTTAGTCACTTTCAAGTTACTCTTCAGTCACAGTCAAGTCACTGTTCAGTCACAGTCTAATCACTTTTTAGTCATTGTTCAGTCACTGTCAAGACACCTTGAAGTCAGTGTAAAGTCACTGTAAGGTCACTATCTCCTTACTGTTCAGTCACAGTCAAGTCACTGTTCAGTCACAGTCTAATCACTTTTTAATCACTGTCAATTCAGGGAAAAGAAGACTCTGTGCAAAATTTCAGCTCGATTGCTTTAAAACTGAGGGTGTCCTTATAGCCAATATGTCGAAAAAAGTGAAACTTAACCTTAACATTTTGTATAACATTTAACACTTTAAACACTTTAACATTTTTATACACTTGAAAAGTATATTATAATTTTGCCCAGAAGTTTGAAACGCATAGAAGGAATCATCTCCGACCACATAAAGTATATATATTATTGATCAGCGTGACGAGCTGAGTCGATTAAGCTTTGTCCGTCCGTCCGTCCGCCTGTCTGTTTCTACGCGAACTAGTCCCTCAGTTTTGAAGCAATCGAGCTGAAATTTTGCACAGAGTCTTCTTTTCTCTGCACGCTGCTAATATGTCGGAACCGACCGGATCGGATAACTACTTCTTGTAGCTGCCATACAATGAAAAACTTCAACAAAAAATTTTGTATGAAACCATGATTGTAACTCAAAAAAGTAATGATGCAGTTCGATTCGTAGGACCCGAAATAGGGGGAAACCGTCAAGTTTGGTCTTGTCTTTTTTTTTTTTTTGAAAAAAAACTATCACAGTGTAATTAAAACAAGTAAGAAAGTTGGTTAAGCCCTGCTGTAATAAAATCTGTACCTGCAGTAGCAGCGGTGCTGCTGTGACCATTTCAAAACTGCCAAATAGATGTCGCCAGTACTGTAACCATTGTGACTACGCCACGTTAACTATTTAGTTTAGAACTCGGATTAGGTTTAAGTTCGGATACATAAAAAGGCGGGAGTATCGTGTCTGTGTGAACCAGATAGATGAACTGGATCTGTGAGTGTATGTGCTTGCACTTCTTGATGAAGCCGTCAGTTGTGTTGCTGGCACTTTATTTATGTGAATTTGTTTAATGTTTTTTGCACATTACACTTTTGTTGTTGTTGTGATTCGTTTGTACACCTTGATTGAAATTTTTGAATCAAAACTGACTTAGTCGGGATTTACACGATGAAGCAAACTTCATGAAGTTATCTCAGTATCCCAAAATGCAATATATAAGCAGTTATGTAAAAATAAATTACGGTCGTATTATATCGATATGGAAAAGGCAATTGGCAATATCACAGACAGTAAAACTTTCTGGACTTTGGTGAGGAAACTAAATGGATCTAGATCAAGGAAAACAATATCGGTTGAACCATCGGCACTGGCAGAACACTTCCAAAGTCTGCTCTGGACACACGAGAGTAACAGTACACTGAGTTTCGCACTACCCAACTACATAGTGGATGATCTAGATTGCGTTATTACTACAGAGGAGATTCGAAGCGCACTGTCAAAGAGTAAGCCCAACAAAGCCCCAGGAACAGATAGAGTCCCCTGTGAGTTCTATAAACATGCCACTGAATCGCTCATCTTTAAGCTCACCGATGCTTTTAACAACATTTTTGAGTCCACCAAAGTACCCGCCAGTTTCCAGGACAACATCGTATACCCTATATACAAGAAGGGAAACCCAACCGAAGCCCAAAACTACAGGGGAATCTCATTCTTAAATGCAGCAACGAAAGTGTTCGCGTCAGTTCTTCTTGCTCGCCTGGTCAATTTCACCAATCGAAACCAGCTCTAAGCGAAAACCAAATGGGATTCAGAGAAGGATACTCAACAGTCGACTGCATCTACGTTCTAACTGCATTAGCAAAAGATTATTTGGCAAAGGAAAAAGATGTATTGCTTTTTATAGACTTCAAGGCAGCTTTGACACAATAAATAGGGACAGCCGCGTATTAGTTACACTTGGGTGTATCCACCAAAATCTTAAAAACCCTGGAAAGCCTCTACAGCAACAACATCACAAGGGTGTGGGATGGTCGAAGTCTGTCGGAGGGTTTCTCCACGAACCAAGGCGTTAACAGGGGTGCTTACTCAGCCCTTTATTATTTGCACTCACATCGACGATATTACTGAGAAACTGGCTGGAGGGGTAAATCTAGGCTCGACGGGTTCAAGGTGCTGAGTATGCGGATGACATTGTCAGATGGCGGAGACCCCAGAAGAACTGCAGGAAATGATAGACACTACAACACATACTGTAACACCTGGAAACTTTCTATCAAAAGAAAAATCGAAAGTACTCGTAGTCCGAAATGGAAGAGGAAAATTTGCGCGAAACGAGAATTGGAACCTAGCAGGTATTCAGTTGGAAGTTGTCAAATCTTTTAAATACCTTGGCGTCACTTGACGAGCAATATGACCTTCCAAAAGCACGCAGAACTCAAGAGGAAAGATACTCAAGTGGCAATTAGTAGTACGTGGAATGGACTGCTGAAACGGAAACAAGTAAACAGAGTACGAAATATAAGATGTACCAGGCGACAGCGAGGGCGATCACTTGCTACGGCGCTCAAGTATGGGGTTCTGAAGCTATGAAGATGTCGAACAGAGTCAACGGTATTTCATTAAAAGAGTCTTCCACCTTCCGCAAAATACCCCTAATTACGCAATCCATTTGGAAACTGGTCTGCCGGCATTATTCACTTACACATTGGACATCCATTTTAAATATGTTTGGAAAACCCTGAACATGCCGGACCGACGATACCCATAAATTGTCACAAAATTCCTTCTGGAGTCAAAGGCACAGTTTTTCAGTCAATGGCTCAAAATGGCAAGCGACTATGAGACCCCGCTAACACTGGAAAATCCAAGCGTATGGAGATTGGAGCAAAACAGATGGCTTTTTAACATAGACAGGAAGGCAAGGAGAATGTGGGAGGATCAAGCAAGGGAGAGCTCTGGAAGACAAACTTACAAACTTTTAACATACGACTTAAATGAAAACAATTACTTCCAAGATGATATCGGCTGCTACAGAATTATGCAAATTTTCAGAGCAAGAGTAGAGTTGCTTAACCTAAACTACCGCCCACACCTGGGAAGTCATACAAATGAATGCACACTGTGCAACTTAAGAGAGCGCGAGGATATATTGCACTTCATGGGGAAATGTCCCATTTACAAGAGATTAGGCAGGATGCTTCGGAACACCGTATTGAATGTGGAGGAATGCATCAACTTGTTGAACGGAAGCAACTGGACAAGTCTAGCACATATGCAGCCACGCTCAAAAGTACAGACAACACAAATGGAAGAAAGTTTCTAGAGAGATAAGGTCGCAATTAATGTAAATGTAGTCCTGTAAATGTCTTGTTAATATTTTTAGAAAATTGGATTTAGAATTTTATAATGCTATAATTGTATTCTAAGAGAAATTGTAATATTGTATGAAAAAAGAGAAAGAATCGGCATTCCCAATATTACTTATACACTATACTACTAAATACATTTTTGAAGTCTTAAATTAAATCTTCTATAAGCTGGCTATGAAAACTCCTTTGAGTAGCTCATACGGTATAATTGGCAAGTTTATTAGCATGTCTAAGCATTTGAACAACTCAGTTAACCCAGATTTGGCTGGTTCGCCAAATAATGCAAAAATTTATTTAATTTTTTTTTTGGAGCACGGTTGCCACGTGGTGGAAACAAGCACAGAGAGGCCGTGTGAGTTGACCAGCGTGTTTATGTGTTTGTATTGGTCCCACGTCGTAGCCAAATAGCCTTAGAGTAATATATATATATACATATGTATAAAAAATATTCTCAAGCACGTCCTGCGAGTGCTTGAGTGAAAAAAGTGTTTTTCGTGTTGGGTTCGTGCTGTGTCTAGAAAAGGCCATACCCATAAATCCAGCACGAGACTACAAAAAACTTACTTTGCTGGGTCTAACCAATGCATCTGCGGTTTGATTAAAGAGTGTTGGTCTTAAATTTTATTTAAATTTAATCAATTCTTTTTTCGTTTTATTCTCGCCTGCCAATTTCCCCCATTTCAGACAGTTTTTGGGTTTTATTATTATTATTATTGTTATGAATTTCAATTTGTTGTCTCAAGGCCGTTGCAGGAAATTAAAGTCCCAAAATATGCGCAACACTTTCGCGCCACTTGCTTACTTCTCTGTGTGCGTTTGTGTGTGTGTGTGTGTGTGTGTGTGCGTTGTTGAGGGTTTTGCGGTCCGCCTGGTGGCTTTGTATTCCGTGTATACGTGATATGTGTTTTAAGCAAACTCGACTCCTGCTCAACTTTTGATTTGGATTTCAATTTCCTGTTGCTTTATGCTCAGCTCCGCAAACAAAACTGATTAATTTCAAAAACTTTTGGTTGGAGACATTCACAATCTGAAAAATCAGTGCAGAATGGAAATTCCTTAGTTCAATTATTTATAAAGGAAACTTAAAAATTCAACGTGTGAATAATTTAAGCGGAAAAAAAACGGAAGTGCAACCCCTCCCAATTGACAATTGTCGACTAAATAACTCAAGCATTTGCTCGTTTTTCTTACTTTCTCTTCGAATAAGTCTCGACATTTTTTCCGCTGGTTTAGCGCTGTCGTCCTTGGCATTACGCATTTAAATTTTCCTTTTCTTTTCATCTCAATTCCAAAGTTCGTGTCCGCTTCTTGGGTCTCCCAAGTGTTGTGTGTGTGTGTCCTTTATGCGTGTTCTGGTTTTTCCAGATCAGTGCGTTGCAACTTGAGCAATATTTTCCCTGGCATAATTGCGGCAAAAAAGCGTCTAAGTGGCAGGATATGGCGCTGAAGGCGACCCTCAGTGCGGGCAATTTTCGCCATTGTTTCAATGCTTGGCCAAGTGCCAGCGGCACCAACCAACACAGCCAAGTCTCTATCTCTAGCGTGTGAGATGACGTCACCATACAGATCACACAACGAAGACGTCTTCGAACGGCCAAACAATTGGAATTGTACCGCGTATCTTTCTGTAGCTCTGACGAAGTAAACAAATTGGCTGCGTGCGCTCATCGATTTTATGAGTTCAAAGATTTACTTTGTGCCGCATTCCTGCGCATCGGCAGCAATAGCAACAAATAACAACAACAATTTCGCAAACATTTATTCCAAAACGCATTCGCATGCCAAAATCAAAAAAAAACAAAGGAGCAAAAATCGTGGAAAAATTAATGGCGTAATTTGTTTTCTCACAGCGGGTCAAAGTGGGATAAAAGAAACTTACAAATAAAACAATAAACGCCTAAAACCACGAATCGTGTTATACCCTGACAGCAGTTTAAGCCTTTCCGTTGGGAATGCGAACCAATCGAGATAAATTATTTCCAAGCTCAATCGCTATTATATACTTTTTATGCAGATGAATCAATTTGAAGATTAATAAAACAATTACTTAAAAAATGTTTAAACTACTATTTTCTACCCCGGCATAACAACATCTTATCTAAAGTTATTAACAATTTCTTTTCCTCCTCCCAGTCTTTTGCGTTCTTATTATCTTGAGTGTATTACTTTTGATGTTAAGTACTTTGTATTCGAATTAGCCGACCAAAATAATTTGTTTTTGTATACCCCAGATAGAGTATTATAATTTTGTCCAGATGCTTATAGCGCACAGTGGGAGGCATATCCGGCCCCATAAATTATATATACAGTGGCTAATAGCTTTAATGAACCAAAGCAGAAGAGAAACCTAAAAACAAATTAGATCAAACAAAAAAAAGTGTTCTAAAAATTTCGAAAGGAGTTTAGGTCTCGAACGAAGATCAATATAAAGCTTGTGTTTTAAAATTCATGATTTTACGCACTTTTTGAAATTTTATTTGGGCAATGGAAGTGGTGTACAATCCACTTCCATCGCCCAAAAATAGTGAACTAAAAATATAATTTTTAAAATATCTCATAATTTTATTAGGATTTCAACTGACTTAAGACTGAAGAAAGACTTACACTAATCATGTCGGCAAATGCTGTTCTAGCCCAATGGTATAAGCAAGTTGAGTAGAAAGAATGGAAGTATTACCGACTTTTATGACTATTTATTTTTTCAAATTGAACGGTGTTTAGGATAAACACCCGTTCGACTTCGAGAAAGGCTTGTTTTACAGAAATTATTTTACTAATTACTTGTTCATTTAAGATAAAGCTTCCTCAATGAAATTTTTTTTAGCTCTAAGACAGATGTATTTTTCATTTTTTCATAGTAAGAAAATTCATTTTCCTTTCTTCTGATATATTTTTCAAGTCCCGTCGGAATTCGTCAAAGTTCTCTGCAATTCGGAAGTTTTTGACACAAGATTGAAAGAAGATGAGAAGATAAGAAACCGGTTCATAGTTATTTAAATTTTAAATTGAAATTTTGAGAAAATTTGACAACACCCTAGTTTTTGATTCGACGCTTGTTTCTTGGATTCTTAGATCGGTCAGACATATTTTGGTTAAAATTTATATGTCACTAGCTTACATTCCCATTTTTGCCGGGTGAGCTTCTAAAATACTAAAATATTTCATTTCAGGGATAAAAGCCCGTACTGAAGTGATACAAATCCAAACCATACCAAACTTTAAATAAGTTCCGGCAAAACGAAGTATTAAAAGAATTTAAAAAATTTTTAATGGTAGATATTAGTGTTTTGAAAACGTCAATAGTAAGCATTATCAATAGCTTGAACATCAATAGTATTCGCTATCGATAGTTTGAACATCGAAAGTATTTCAATATTACTCAAATGTTTTATTTATTCATTTGATGCCATCTTCATTATTCCTAACACATAATATCCTTAAGCTTCCATTTACTCAGCATACCAAACGGTATGAAATGTATCTGCTTGCCGTTTCCGAGGAGCGTATAATTTTTACCACTTGTCCACGCTTCAGGCCAAAATTGCGAGCCACCAGATCACCTGCCTGTATGCGCATCAACATATTCTCCTTCAGCTTGTAACGACTCAATAGCTCCTGTTTCTCCTCGGCTGTCATGACCACATGTTCGGGTACCAGTTCGTGTTCCGTAATATTAATCAGCAGCTCCGACTCCAAGAACTGTTCTAGAATATACTTGGGTGCCATGTCCACCAACGATTGCTTAGCCGACGGCGTCATGCCACCCTGAACCACCACAATGGCGCGATGTATGCTCTCCTCCTGCATGCGGGTGCAATAGGTTTTGATGGTCTTGATGCCAATCTTAGGCTCCTCGGGAAAGAAGACAAACATTTGGTCAGTGGGATCATCATTGTGGGCCACCAAAACAATCAAATCGGAGCGGGAGGGACGCTTCTCGCTGGGTTTGTCGCCAAACATTTGCTTAAAATGTTCGAGCGTCTGATCCAACTCATCCTGGGTGACCAAATAGCCACGGTAGTGGCTCAGTTGCATTATGGTTTTGCGTATGCGCCATAGTTTGTAGGTTTCCGCTTCGTCATCCATGATTTTTAGATATTTTTAAGCAAAAATAAATGAAATAAACAGCACGCGGCTGAGAGTTGGACAAGTGACTATCACTACTATCTATAGTACTATCGACAACAATTGCAATTGAATAAACGAACAACAATTTAACAACAACAAAAACAAACCTAACAGTCGGTTTACATTTTGCGGCTTGAAAAGTGACCTTTGTTTTGAAATCAGTTAAGCAGCCTTGCTGAACATTGGTTCTAATTCCGTCGACGACACTGAAATGTGCAGATATCGAAAAGCTACGGGTTTTAAGTGACGCATGTCATCTGTGCTGTTCTAAAAAGTGAAAATAAAAACATTTTATCAATCTTCTAAAATGCAAGATGGTCGAGTACTCTTCCGAAGCATTTAATGACGCTGAAAATTGTTCGGGAGTAGGTTGTTTTACGGACGTCAGCTCATTTTCAATTAAAGGAACTGAGTTTTGATTGTTTTTTTTTACCGGAATCCGTCCTTCCTAAATGTAGGGTTCAACATGTTTGCTTTATTGGTTACCGGTCGGTTATCGTAGTGTACAAGTCTGGTATTTATTTTTTCTATAAGCATTTGTCAGACCAATTGACCGTTCTATGTATTCAGCAATTTTTCGCTCCGATATATCGATAGCGGAAAAAATCAATCGATATTCGGTCAAATATAAAACTATCGATAGCATCGTCAGGTACTTTAAAGTTCGGTTTTTAACATTTAAAAGGATTTGTTTTGCCATTTTACAACTAAGATTGTGCTAGGTTTGGATATGAATTCGAAATGATAATGCTCCGATTTATAACTAAAAATTTATTTTCAGCCGGTCTCTATGTTGTCAGTTTTGACACTTTCAACCGAACCATTTTCCAAGCAGAGGGGGTTTAGTTAAGGTCCAGGTTCGATAAGCTTAACATTTAGAACAGGGGTGCCCAAGCCCATTCCGCAAGTCACGCAATAGTTTTCGTTTGACGCAACGAAATAGCTGGCGCGTATGCGGCCCTCATTCATATGCGTGCTTTACCCTTTTTCTTTTTGAGGTAAGGTTTTGTTGCTGGCGAGAGCAGACCTGGAACAACAACATCATATGTGTCTCTCGTCTTTGTACTGGTTTTCTGGGCACCCGTGATATAAAAGGTTTGGTTCTGGGTTCGATTCAATGGAGTCAGGACTAGTTTGCTGTCCTGATCAATTAAAAATGTTGGCCAAAGTTGGACTGTAACTATACTCTGTACACCATCTTTATTCAAATTCTGTTGAACTTACTGCATATGCTTAGCTCAAAAAACGTCTAAGCATCTCTATCGTAAGTCGCAGTTCCTCCTTGCTCCCTTTGCAAAGAGAAGGCATCAAAATCGCATTGTGCATAATTTCAGTTTTATTTCGAAGAAAAAATTGATATGCGGTAGATATAGGTCAAGGATTGACTTCAAAGTGGGCGCTTTCCCTTCAATAGCCCTTTTAGTTTCTAAGATCGACTTTTAGACACACTTTTAAACCCATTATGCAAATTGACTTCTTAAGGCGAATAGCAATTGCCAATTAATTTGCAACTCGAATGCACAGTCGACATCTTGACGTTGGCCAGTTGGCAAAATTTGAATTTCTATGCCTATTTTAGGAACTGCTAACAACACTTGCCGTTGGCAACAACAATAATAATAACCACATCAACCAATTCTAATTCGTGGCTTTTAATTGCGAGAAGGCACGCGAATGCTTTTTTGGCACAATCTCAATCTCAGCGGGTTTCTCCAACCTCTGCAACAAAAAAAAAAAAACGAAACTATTTCTGGCCACCAATTAATCTTGGGGGCAAGCTTCGCTGTGTGGAATTTTAAGCGATTTGCTAGTCATTATTTATTTTTATTGCAGTTCCCGAGTGAGAATAACAAATATATTTTACATTAACAGAGCCGAAAGGTGTCTAGAAATGTCTAAATATAAATCCCAGCGCCAAGAACTTGGCCAGCATTGAACTCACAAGTGTGCAAGATGATTGGAGCAGATGGCGTTTTGGTTGGCGGTGGCTTATCTACTTTTCTGCCGGCTGTAATTTATCATTATCAACATTTTAGGTGGCACTCAGAATGTTTCAGGTGTTGTTTTCCAGGCCACTTGACAAATGTGCTTGTGGCGCATTTAGTGGAAAATAAATAAATTAAAAAAGTACAAATCGAAAGCTAGATAAATATTCTATACGAATCATGTGCATGCATTATTCACAGGACAGCGGGTTGAGTTGACGCTTATTAGGCCAAACACGCACAGCAAACAGGTGGGACCGACAGACAGACAAATGGGGGATTGAGAGAGCAACGTCCATAATCGAAAATCAATAAGCCGCCATATAGAAAATATAGCTAACGGCAAACGATTAAACTTCCAGCGGCCAATGGCCTCCTCTTGGCCAACACCCAGTGTTGCTGTTCATTATGAATATTTCATTAGTTATATCAACTGCGCAGTAAATCGGAAGGGACGGGGCATTTGTCCATTTTCCACTTTATACTGATGCATACATCAGGGCGCAGTTTCTTTGAAATGAAAATTGAGAATTGAAAGAAAAATAAAAAACAAATCAAATTACGAGAAAACGAAAGCCATTCGATTTAATTCATGCAAATTTGTAAAACCGAATTTGCTTCCTGCTGCTGCGAAAAGTGAAAGCTCAAAGTCATTTTTTAGTCCAGCGAAAAGGAGAAGCAAACCAAATGAATTCAATTTCACCTTTGAGCTTGCTCAATAGACAAATGGGAAGCAATAATTTTTTTTTTTTTAGTAGGAATTTAGGGTTACAAAGTAACAAATTTACAAGAATCAATTTTTTTTTTCGGAATTTTACAAGCCAGATGGTTTGTAGGTTTATAGGACTTTAGTTGAGCGTGAGTTATATTTTGCAACCATTTGCTCAAACGTCAAGTAAAAGTTCAAGTTTGCGCAGAAAGTCACGTTACACGAAGGCATAGTCAACTTCAGTCTTGCATAAGATTATCAAGAAGATGACATGATTTTTTGAGATTGAAATTCTTGGCTCTTCTTGGCTCGATTTCAGGCATAGTTCTCTTGGTTGGTCGTATTCTACATTTTATCTTCTTATAAATTAGTATAAAAAGTCTTAATTGCAAGAATAGATTTTCTTGGATTCAAGTAAAATATTCTGTTCTTTAAATTTTATTTAATTATATTTATTATATCTGGAAAATTATACTTAGAACAGTTTTGCCGTTGTTTAACGAATATTACATGCATATATCCTTTTTTAACGTCGACAGCCAGGTTGTCACTTTGGAGATTTTTGAAGATGTCGATCCTAATTGTTATCGTTGATAGTTATTCATTCCTAGTATAGTAGGTTCTGAGCCACGCTAATATTGGCCACAAACTAAGTACAACATTATTATTTTTATGTCAAGTGCCTCCCTTCTTATTACCTATCTTTTGACAAGCGACCTACCAGTCAACACGTTCTTCAAGTATGTGCACCAGAACGCAATTTATTTTTTCAAAATTCATTTCATTTTGGCTTGTTAATAATAATAAAAATTTTTTTGGTATGAGAAAAATTAGTATGAAAGAAATATATTTGGTCAATTGTCTTATTGATAAAAATATGAATTTCAAAGGAAAGGTCTTTAGGTTATGTGACGTCCAGTTCCGAAGAGAATGTTGCAATGATACTCAAAAAAGCAGAAGAAAAAAGAAGACCTACCAGCAAAAAGTGCTCTTAAATATATGTAAACAAGCCGGCTGCCGTGAATTAATTTTCACTTTTTATTAATATTTCTTAATACAGAATATGAGAAAAATTGTTAACAATTTACAGAACAAAAATATATTTATTTTTGGCGAAATTATGTTCGAAAAACAAAACTATGCTCACAACCCCCCGTTCTCCCCTACTTTATAAGGTCGTAAATGATTCCTTCTGACTTCTTCAGAACAGAAACAGATACAGAAACTGTACAGAAGCTAGGTCCATCTGGATGCCTTTGCATAAAGGAAATTTGTAATTTGAAGTTAAATAACCCGCAAACCTTTTCACTTTAAATGGGTTACATGAGAAATGTATGGTAAATTTTCCTCTGTATAAAAAAAACCTCAATAATTTATGGACTGATTACTTTATTTGAAATGTCAAGTTTTCTCCATCCTTAAGTGGCGGAACTGTGTGAACTTTTAAAAATTCATCTCCATAATTCAACAACGAGTTGGTTTCCCTCTTCATGTAGTACAAAAGTAAAAACAGGCTCATGCATCAAATGCCAAAATTCCACTTAAGTGCTAAAAGCCAAGAGCCCCAGATTCGAAACGCGACTCGTGCGCATTTGCATACCGAGGGCGCCTTAAGTAAGAGGAACAGCAACAAATGCAATGCAAATGTGTGCAATGCAAAAGCGTGTCAATGTTTTTGTTGTTGTTCGGGCTGCAAATAGAAAACATTTATTGCCGACTTTTAAGCGCCGTCGCCATTGCCATTGTCTAAATTTATGGCGCCATTTTATATTGCAGCCACTGCAAACATTTTGCAAGTCAAGTGCATTTATTTTTAAATGTATTTCACCGAGCTGAAGTGCATTGAAGGGCAATTGTTGTTATTGCGGCTTAAAGTGCGTCAGCGCCAATCTCAACACTTAAGTGTGTCTGTGTGGGTGTGTGTGTGTGTTTGGCTTCCTACCCAATTCGACGCCAACCACTTCCGGCCACATTCACATCCTGCTTCAAACAAGAGAAAGTCAGCCACTTTGCACACTTTCCATTTTCAAAAAATTTAAGCCTGTTTCCTACCACTTTTTGGCTTTTTGCGTGCAAACGCGAAATATTGGCCATTGGCATGCAAACTTTTTCTTGACCAGCAGCTAAGTTGGCCAAAGTTTGGCCTTGGCTGTCGTTGTTGTGCGGGTGCCTTGAATTTGTCTGCTCTCAATTGTTGCACTTGGCAACACGACGCTCCTTGTATGAGTGTGTGTGTGTGCGTGTATTAGCTACGGCACTTTTTTGTTTTATTTTTATTGAGTTAGTTACTTTGCTGGTTTTAATGTGGTTTTATGAGTCCCTTTGCCACATGCCAGCCGCATGGCGTCACCTGAAGGGCCTTTAA
This sequence comes from Lordiphosa clarofinis, assembly GCA_018904275.1. Classification (NCBI taxonomy): domain Eukaryota; kingdom Metazoa; phylum Arthropoda; class Insecta; order Diptera; family Drosophilidae; genus Lordiphosa; species Lordiphosa clarofinis. The sequence continues at coordinate 3,192,390 of JAEIGQ010000016.1, read as the reverse complement.
TGGCAATTGGTACCGGGTGCGCCCTAAACCCAATGGCAAATATAGCTCAACCAATTAAAATTATGAAGAAATGAGGCTGGTGTGTTGTTAACCCTTTCTAATTCAACAGTTGAGCTGTGGAAAACTTCAAAGTATTTGGAGTTATTTAAATCTTCTGTTGCAATGACTTCTTGAAAGCATTGTAAGCAATAGGCAGAGTGACAAGATACGGAAAAAAGTAAAGTGCTAAAAAATGAACACACCTGGTCACAATTAAAATGGCCAAAGTGTTTGGCTACTTTAAGATTGACTTATTCCCACAGACAAACAGACGGTCAGGCAAAAGTGAAACAAAATTGTACCATAACTGGCCCGAGAAGGCTCTTAAGCTATTTTTTTATAACTCATACGTAGTGTTGCCCTTTTGAAATAATTATTATCGTCCTGATTGCTCTCCATATTATTACAATCAATATTTAGCTTTTTTATCTAGGTTACATGGCGTATTAGTGATTTTTTGTCCTATATTAGAGCTTCTTATAAAACTTTAATTGATTTGTTTTGGTTTTAAAAATTATGTTAAGATACAACATAAATGATCTTAAGAAGTTAAGAGATCTACTTTTATTCATCGTGCCTCTTTGAGGTCCGCTCACGGCGTGTATACTCAATTAGTTTCATAAATATGCTTACAAAGTTAGCGAATTATACAAAATTTGCATGAATAAAATTGTGGTTTGTCAATAGCAGTGGTGGAGCCAGGGGGGAGGGGGTAGAGGTTAAAACTACTAAAGGGGAAATGTTTACTCTTTCTGGACGGAGTAACGCCCTAGATTTTTATACCCGTTACTCGTAGAGTAAAAAGGGTATACTAATGTCGTGCAAATGTATGTAACAGGCAGAAAGAATCATTTCCGACCATATAAAGTATATATATTCTTGATCAGCATCAACAGCCGAGTCGATATAGACGTATCCGTCTGTCCGTCTGTCCGTCCGTCTGTATGAACACCTGGATCTCAGAGATGGTAAGAGAAAGAGGTTTGACAAGTATGGGACAAATGCTTCTTTTATCTGCACGCAGATCAAGTTTATTTCAAATTTTGGCCACGCCCCCTCCCGCCCCCGCAATTTGGAAAAAACGTTATATCTCCTACAGTTTTGAAGATAGATATAATATAATAATATAAATAAATCAATTTGCCGAAGAAATGACAAAGATCGGATGAACGGTTCTCAAGTTATGAGCAAAAAAGTGAAACAAGCACCCAACCCCCTCCCACCCTAAAAAATGTTGCATACTTTTTGGATGGTCACCCTAGGGAACGCAGGAACACTGTTAAGCATGTTTTCTCATGAGTAACGGGTATATCGAAGTCGGTTAGAGCCGACTTTAACTTACGCTCTCGTTTTTTCCTTTCTTCAGTATTTTTAATCGATTGCTCACATTTTCGCTCTGAAAACCCAATCAGTTCATACCACATTTTGGCACCTTTTTCTTTCTTGTTTTCTTTCTGTTTGCTCAACATTTTCAATTAGCGCGTTTGCCAAAACAAAGAAATCATTAATCACACACATGGATGCACAAATTTTTCAGCTTTGTCATCAAATTGAGCAGCTTTTTAATGGTTGTTGGTCATTAAGTTGAGACGTAACCTGAGCTCCGATATCTGGCCCTCTGACCCTAGCGTGGGCGTTGTCAAACTATTTGTTTGGGCAATTAAGTTGCCATTTCGTAATTTTCTGCATACATGTTAGAAAATTTGTTTACAGATTTACGAGCTATCTATCCATGCGTGTGTTTGTGTGTGTGTGGTCATAAATTTTAAGACTCATTATCTGGCCAAGTTTATGGCAAGGCTGAGCTGTCAGAAGAAATTACGTTCGGACAAGTTGTAGCCCCAAGAAAGGAAAGGTCTCACCTTATTAAAATGGAAAATTAATTGCAATTTCTTCAAGGCAATTCAACAGGTACCAAGGTAAAGTTGGCCACTTCACACAAACACACGCACACAAACACATCTATACACAAGGCACAATTATTAATTGTCGAGCTGGAGGCTAACATGTTGCATGCAGCTAAAGAGCAAACTTTGCATGCATTTTTTTTTTCGTTTTCAGTAGAAATAATTGCAAAAAACTTTTTTGACACGCGACTAAAAAGTTTTTATAAAACAGAAAATATGAGTCGAATGGGTAAATACCTTAGATATAAGAGAGTTTTTTAATAAGGCATTACATTTTTGTTGTCAATCAGTTTGTTCAAAACTTGACAGTTATTTTTGCTTTTAAAGTTACTACGCAAAAAATTTCAAGAATCCCTTGAACTATTTTCAGTTCAAGAGTCACAGACATAGCCCTCATTTGCAGGGTATGTCACGCCAGTAATGTTGTCAAATATGCTCACGCTTTTGCTCGGCCAAATAAATAACAATTTAACTGGACTAAAATGCAACAAAACTATATAATTTCAGTCATAACAATAATTTAACCCTTGCATGCCTGACATGACTGAACTAAACCGAACTGCAATGAAAGTGACACACGACCTGCACAAATCTGCATACAAAATGAAGGCATTTGGCTTCATTCGTACTCACAATTACTTGGATGAGGTCAAATGGTCTTAATTAACATTTACGCAGTGCCTGCCACCTCCTCGGGCTTATTACTTGGCGTTTCCGTTAGGGCGAAAAAATTCAAATTTGATTGCAATGCGGCAGAAATTGCGATTTGGGCAAAGGCCAATCGTTTGCACTGACCCCAAAAATAGCCCAAACGGCAGGGGGCTTGGTTGATTTTGCGGCATTTTAATGCAAAAACAAAAGAATTGTGAGGATAGCCTTCGGCATTTGTAAATTAACGCTAATAAATAAGAGAAGGCGCTGACCTCGTTTCGATGAATACGCAAGCATGTGAGTTGCAGCGACCCCCCCACACACAATTGTGTGTGTTCGTGCGTGTGCATGTAATTATTCGATAATGGTTGCCCCAAAAAGTATGCTATGAATATCGACAATTGCTTTTTGCGAGGGGCAAAACCATTTTGTTATCTTATCAGCTGTCCGCAACTATTGATTTGTGGAAATGCGAAATGCGTGTCGACAGCGGAGGCCATTGGCTGAGAAATGTAAATACCCTCAAAGTTTTTTAAAACCTGACCAAATTTTTACCGAAAAACTCAATAATTACTAGTTATTAAAGCAATAATCTGAATAAGCCATATCTAATAAATATTGTAAGTGAAATCAAGTGTGAGCTTGACAGCTTTCACTTTGTAAGATTTTGTCAGCAAGTGCGTGGCCTGAAGAGGCGCGGCCGCATTTAGAAATTGATATGTTTGTCCAACAATAGATAACAGCTAATTGAACGTGTGTGTGTAAGCGTAGACAGATAGCTTTACTACTTATTATTGAAATTATGCAGCTGAGCTTAATCGAATTTCAGAACTCTACCAAACTGGTCATTGAATTTCTGAAATCAAGATGATAAATGGGTTGATATATAGTTGTTACAGGGTCCACACTAAGAAAAAAATTCGTTCTAAATCTACCGAAATCCAGCCCATTCGTTGACAAAAGTAGAGTAATCCCGCTTTTTCTTGAACCGTGAACAGCGGGTATCGTATTAGGAACATGTTGTGCTCACTTTATGAACGGCTTGGGCATGATTTAGGAACATTTTGTGCTCGAAAAATAAACGCTGAAAAAAAGTTTTTAAATGTTTTTCTTTTGACTCAAAAATAAATTTATTTAACACATTTTATACCATCAATATTAAGCTGGCTCAAGGTCTCGTTATGCTTGCGCATAACTCCAAAAAGGAGGAGCACAACACACCACAAGTGAAGCTTGTTGGTCATACAGCTGTTTCAATGGTATCTCTACCATATCATCAGTAATCTTCGCTTGCTTGTACTGGTCCCAACGTCTCCCACTCCATGCCAACGCGGCCATAATCGTTTGGGAATTCCTAAACGAGTTGACAGCAAAAAACCGGCACACATGAGAACAATGTTGGTTGCCAGTACCTTGTGTGTTTGTGTGTGATCCCCAGCTTGGCTTTTTTGTTGTGTTAGTGAGAGAGATTTCCTCCCCGCTTCTAACCCAGTAGCCAATAGTTTGAGTACAGAATAGCATTCAACTATTTTTGTTTAGTTTCAACATTTTATTTTAAATTAGTTTTCTTTCTGATTTTTTTTTATACACTTGAAAAGTGTATTATAATTTTGCCCAGAAGTTTGCAACGCATAGAAGGAATCATCTCCGACCACATAAAGTATATATATTCTTGATCAGCGTGACGAGCTGAGTCGATTAAGCTTTGTCCGTCCGTCTGTCCGTCTGTCTGTTTCTACGCGAACTAGTCCCTCAGTTTTGAAGCTAGCGAGCTGAAATTTTGCACAGAGTCTTCTTTTGTCTGCACGCAGCTAATATGTCGGAACCGACCGGATCGGATGGCTACTTCTTGTAGCTGCCATACAAATGATCGGTCGAAAAATGGATTTTAATGAGAAAAACTGGTTTTTTCTCAAGCTTATGTAACTATGCATTATTAAGCTTATGTAACTGAGAGCTTTTTGCTAAAGGCTTTGCGTCAGTGGCGTAGATAGGGGGGGTGATTAAGATGATCCATCCCCCCCATTGAGTTGCAAATCTGAATTACAGAGAACGAAATCCTAAATGAACAAAGCAAATTATCTAAAAACTTGACTTAACTTTGTAAAAGAAATTATGACATAAATAAAATAAGGTTATAGTAAGGAATACTAATTCCTACATTCTATCAGAAACTTGATAAGAATTTCATTCGAAAGATCGCGATTTATAAAGAATTTTCTTGCAAAAAAATCGCAGTGTAAATGTTTGGTACATACATGGTTCTTTTTTAATGAAATTTGAAAATTCAGATTTTATAGAAAACTTTGTTTATGCTATTCATCCGATGTCAAATAAATAATAAAAAAATTACAATTTCTTAAGCCTAGTACTCAGAACGACAGAAGAATCCTTTCGTCGTCTAACAGCACATGAGCATCAAAGCAAAGCCAAGGTGTTTCCAATTATTTGAAATACTAGACCGTGAGTTAATTCTAAAAATTCCCTCATATTGCCTATTTAAGCCGAACTTTTATTAAAATATGGGGAAATTATTTGCCTGTGGGAACTTAACATGAGTTCAATGTTAATTGTTTTAGCGGACTGTATATAATAATACAAAATTAAAATCTGTCGATTAAAAAAACATTTATGAATGCGTCGTATTTTTTCTCATACTTTACCTCAAATTTTTTTAACTCATTGACAACATTCGTTGAAAAATTTTTGCCAAAATTTGTGGAAAAGAAATTTTTAAAATTTTTTTAAATATTGCTCTTATCTGCGGTCAAACGTGGCTCTTTGTCACCGAAGAACTCAGTCTGCGCCGCACTTCAAACATTTTTTGGACTGTAAAAAAGATAGGAGCTCAAACTAAAATTTTAAAATTTTGATTTTAAGATAACAGGATCAAATCATGCGGAATCGGAATATTTTAATGTTCTCACTTCCAAATACCGAATATGTTATTCGACTTTTAACTTCAAAGTACCAATTACCTTCATTTTTTAACAGTTTCTTAGAAATCACAACTCTTACCGATTTCGATTAATCGGATTCGGATATGGAAACAGGCCTGAAAGATTTAAAAAAAAAACATGACTCACCGCCGAGACTTTATTGCATGTTAATTCTTGATAGTTCGCGGTCCATCAAAGGAATTATTGAGCTAAGGGGGACTTATACCACTATGTCACAAAATTTGAAAAGTTTTTGTATCCGGCACTTTCAGCAATTGATTCCAATTGTAAATTTTCAAACTCCTAATGCTCAACGTTTATTTCTATTTGGCTTGCTAAGATGTGATTTTTATACTGAAAAAATAGCAAAAAATACTCTCAAGAAGAGGTATGTTTACTTAATTGTGAATGTAGCGTTTATTTTTCATCCAGCAGCGTTTATTTTTCAAGGCATCAAAAAATTTAAAATTATCAAAAATTTTTTAAAAAAATCCAACTTTGAAGTGCCATAACTTCGTCATTTTTACATAAGGATCAACTATTTAGAAGCCGGGATCAAACAATTGTTGCATAGTGTACTAGGCAATTACGCAATATTCATGGAGTAAGTCGTTGAAATATTTATTTTTCATTATTTATTTGACATTTGGCATTTTTAAACATTCTTTTAAAAGGAAAACGTAGATGAAACCCGAAATTTTTTGAATGTTCTTTTTATACCCTTGGAGAGGGTATATTAAAATTGTCCGGATGTTTGTAACGCATAGAAGGAAGCATCTCCGACCACATAAAGTATATATATTCTTGATCAGCATGCCGAGCTGAGTTGATATAGCCATGTCCGTCTGTCCGTCTGTCCGTCTGTCCGTCCGTCTGTTTCTATGCTATCTCCTCCGTCAGTTTTAAAGCTATCGTAACCAAACTTTGCACGAAGTCTTTTGGTATAAATACGCTGCACATTTGTCGGAACCGGCCGGATCGGATGACTATAGCATATAGCTCCCATAGGAACGATCGGTTGAAAAACTAGTTTTAGTGAGTGTTTTAGTGTTTTTAGTGCTATCGCTCCCAACGCTCGTATTTATAAGTTTTTAGTGATTTCACATAATTTCACCAAGCCATGTCGAAATCGGACAACTATATAGTATAGCTGCCATACAAAAGTTAGGTCTGAAAAAAAGTCTTAGTGAGAAAAACTTTTTTGTTTTCAATGTTATAGCTCCCAACGCCCGTATTTATAAGTTTTTAATGATTTTACATCATTTCACCAAAATTTTTCGAAATCGGACCACTATATAGTATAGCTGCCATACAAACTGTCAGGCACATATCAAGCTCCAAGGGTATATAAACTTCGGTCGAGCCGAAGTTAGCTTGCCTCTATTTTTTTTTAATTAATTTGAAAGAAGGATGGAATACTGAACTAATACCAATTACAATAAATAAAACTAAAACGAAACAAACAAAATTTCTGAATTTCATCACCCCCATCGCTAAAAGCTATCTACGCCACTGCTTTGCGTTGAATGTTTTACTTGGGCGGAAAAAATAAGAGCTCAAGTCAGTTTTTTTCTTTTTGTTTTTAAATATTAATTATTATTGTAAAATGCACAACATTTCTCAATGCGTTATGTTCGCGCTTCTGTTGTGATTTGTGCCAGTTTTAGTAAGAAAGCTTTTGAGTGGTGTTTATCCGTGAACGCCAGGTTTGTTTTGTAAACGATAATTCACGAACGAGATCGTTCAAGTTCCCGCTTGTGCTGGGTTTTGGATGGTCGTTTTTTTCTTAGTGCACCAACATCCATATATAAAACACTTTGTTTTCTTATATTTTTATTGGGAAACAATTCAAACATTATGTAAGCACATCTTTCATTTAATGAAAAATTGTTGCGTGAGTCACGTAGCGTGCGTTTCACGGCTCTTAATAAAAAACGACTGCAAATAAGTCTTTTATATTTATCTCTGCTTTAGGTAACAAGTATTGTGTGTTTTATTATGCAAAATCCACTACAAATAACGGAAACACACAATAACTTTCAAAGATACTTTGTGATCAATTATTTCGAGACAAATAATGTCTTATGCCATATATAAGATGAAGTTATGTACTTTGACTTGGAGGAGGACTGTCTGTAGAGAAGCGGAAAGCTCGGGAAGACAGCGCAAGCAGGCAGTATAGGGGTATACCAGAAAAACTTATTTCCCTCATTAGAGCGATATCCGACAGCGCCCAGTGCAGAGTGCTTGATGGTGGTAAACTCACGCAGCCTGTCCTAGTCCTGTGCGACTAATCCGAAAACGCGTACGAATGTAGCGATCCTCACACATGATTTGCCTATGTGTGAGAATTACGTGCTAAAACTAATTAGATTGTATTAGATAAAGCAATTTTTTGTAATCCAACCGCTTAAATTCATGAGCGGATTGCTGTCGTAAATTTATGCATCAGATTAACTAAAATAATATAAAAGTTTTCCACACAATGCTAATGACTCTATTCCAGGGTCGGCAGACTCTTCATGATAAGCGCTGTTAGTTGAGCGACAGCATACCACTTCGATTGACTCGCCGACGTTATCGAATGGATTTCACACAATTTTGGGGAGATTGATTAAAATTGGATGAATAAAAAGTATAATTGCCATATAATAGACTGGCAAGCAAATGGTCCCAGTCCATCCAGCTCCAATTACAGATTCAGTTCAGCTAGTTCACACATCACTAACAACTATCGATGCACGATACTTTTGGCTTTTTATGTATCAATCTCACCGACATAGTGTTACACTTATTCTTACCGGCAACACGGTTATGTTTATGTTTACAACTGAACCAATTGTATGATTCTATCTCATAATTTGTATGTCAACAAGGAAGGAGTAAAAGGCTATGTCCCAAGTTTTTGAACCCTTACGAAAATGGTTTAGAACTAGTCCAAAAGTTGTTAATTTATATTTCCGTATCAAATTTAATGTACGTGTGTGAAAATATAGCGCAGCGAATCGATGTGCTAGTCCTGAATGCCAACCAGCGACTGAAGATCTGTTTACTCTCTTTGCCTCAGCTTCGACTTACGTTCGGCTCGTGTATGTGTAAATAGCGCAATGTCTTGTGTTAGAGAATATTATAGCATTTAGCCTTATAAAATGGTTACAAAATTTGAGTTCGCAATCAAGATGGGTTGGGATTGAGAGTATTTGAGGTCTTTATTCTGACGTGAATGATTCAGCACATCTAGACATTAAAGCGTATAAGGTCTTTTCTTGACCAGCTTTTGTTAACAGACTACTAATTGTACACCCTGTTTATTGTGTATTTTCAGCTATTTCTCCTTTCCCCTCATCACAAAATGCTGCCAATATTTCGCCTGAACCAGCCGCAGTTATAAACTCAACACAAGCAAATAACCAGAAATAAAACTGTGATCATAGACTAAACACAACAACAGCAACAACCACAACAACAACCACAACAACGACCAGCAAACAACCACATCCAAAAACCCAGCACCACAGCCAGGCAGACAGACCGACATGAGAAGTGACTGCCCATTTAGACCGCAATTGACTTGCCAATTGTTGGATTTATAGATCAGCCAGATAGAGGAGGATAATCAAAATCAATTGCCCAGGCTATAGCAAGGACTCAGACGGAGGCTGCTGTAATGACAACAACAATTGACGCGATGTAGCGGTAAGTGGAACGTTATAATCAAACGGCTTGCAGCAGTCCATAAATCTCTGTCCCTCTCCGATTGCAGCAGACTTATGGTCGGCGAACGCGACAGAGACCGTGAGGCGGTACGCTGGGCAACGGGTGAATCAACACCGCTTCAAAACAATAATGGAGTATTACAAATGGTCGGGCAATTGCAAGGTGGACAGGCTGCTAGCCAACAGCAACAGCAACAACAACCAACGAGTCAACAACAGTCAAAGCAACAGAAGCTCTACCAGCAGCAACTGCAGCTGCAACTGGCGGCAGCTGCCGACCTCGGCGATAATCAGCCCTATTACGATACAAGCGGCAATGTCGATTGGGAGAGAGCGATGGGAGCCGGTGGAGCTAGTGCATATGGTGGCATCGGCATCGGAGCCCTCCCAGCAGCTGGCGGCGCTGCTTATAACATTGGCCCAGCTGCTGCCGGCGGCCCACTGGTCCTCAACAATCGTCACCTGGATTATGCTGATGGCGGCCACCTTGCTGGCCCATCCGCCGCAACAGCAGCCGGCCTGGGAGCTGCTGCTGGAGGAGCTAGCACCGGCAGCACGGTCGGCATTACGGGCAGCACCGGGGCCATTGGCAAGGAAGTTCGTTACGCTCCATTCCCAGTTGCATCACCAACGCATTCAAATCCCACAACTTCCCAGGCACTCGGCGGGACGGGAGCTGGGGCGTCTGTTGGTGGTGGTGGCGGAGCCGGCGGCGGCCCAGGTGGCGGCAGCCTTGGCGGCCCCGGCAGCCTGCCCGCCGGCGGCGCTGGCTCCACATCCCAAGCGGGTTTCAGCCACAGCAACACCACCGGCGCCCTGCTGCGGACACATTCCAGATCCATGTCCTCCATCCCGCCGCCCGAGCCGTTCATGATAGCCCAGTCGAAGCAGTTGAACAGCCGGGTCTCGATCAACGTGGGTGGGGTGAAGCACGAGGTGCTGTGGCGCACTCTGGAGCGCCTGCCGCACACGCGGCTGGGCCGGCTGAGGGAGTGCACCACCCACGAGACCATCATAGAACTGTGCGATGACTACTCGCTGGTCGACAACGAGTACTTCTTCGACCGTCATCCGAAGAGCTTCAGCTCGATACTGAACTTCTATCGCACCGGGAAACTGCACATTGTGGATGAGATGTGTGTGCTTGCGTTTAGTGATGATCTGGAGTATTGGGGCGTGGACGAACTGTATTTGGAGTCGTGTTGCCAGCACAAATACCATCAGCGCAAGGAGAACGTGCACGAGGAGATGCGCAAGGAGGCGGAGTCGTTAAGGCAGAGGGATGAGGAGGAATTTGGCGAAGGTAAATGTGCCGAGTACCAGAAGTATCTGTGGGAGCTGCTCGAGAAGCCAAACACAAGTTTCGCCGCCCGGGTAAGTCCAAGCTGAGCATGATAGGCTCTTATCGATGTGATTCGTAATGTTGTACTACCAATTAACCGTAATCAATGTGAAAAGAAAAACAGCGTAAGAAAATCTATTCAACAAATGGTCGTTCCTTGTGCGCGAGGATAAGTCTAAGGAAGTTCAATGAATGGAAAAGGTTTATGAGAATGAGTCAAGTATAAGAATTTGCTCTGCCAAACTTAATATATCATTTTTGCTTTGATTTCTTTGTGCCCCTTTTGCTCTACTCGGTGCTCTGACGACTCTAATAAGCCTTTTCTTTCATTCGAAACTCCCAAGTTTTCTACTGTTTCAGTTTTTTGTCTGATTCTGATTCTGTTTGTGATTTAAGTTAAGTCTTCTCATTTCCATTTCCAACCTTCGGTTCATTCTTATTTTTACACTAAATCTCGGAGCTTGCAGCACTCACTCTGTAAAACAGTTGAAAGTCAAGCAGTTCGACTGTTGAATAGTGTAAAAATAAAGGAAAATTCCTCAATCTAAATGCTGTAAAAACTTTGCCTCAATCCTCACCCACCCCACCCACCTAAATATCTAAGTATTTTATTAAAAATTCTAAGCTTTGCTTGCACAACAAAATCTACAGCAAGTACTCGTAACCCCAAGTATGTTCCCGTGTGCAGCTTGGCTGGCGATTAATCTGTAAGATACTTTTGCTGCTGCCTAACGCTGCCGCGAATGCCGCCGCTGTACATAAAGCAGACGCAAGAACCAGTTAAATGTTGTGACTGTGTAAATGTAACATACTATTTCTGCTTCATATGAATACTCTCATATGTTTGCTCTGTGTGCGATCCCGCCTCTGCTTCTGTATTCCTTTGCTAACCAAAACTCCCGGAAGAGCAGAATACACAAAGTGCAGGACAACAGAACAGTATTTCTCTATCTGGTTGGTTCGGCCAACTCCCTCCCCCGAGTATGCAGCACCTTAAGTTACGTTTGATTTGAATTTCTTGCGTTTCACTTACCATTTCACTTTTGTACTTAGACTAAGATGCATTTTCCTTGTTTTCTGTTTCTACCCAAGACACGCGACGCCGTGACACCGACACCTACGTGTTCGTCGCTAGACTTAAGCAAATTCCAAATAGAAACTCAACCTGCAAAATGGACCAACTGGTCTATCCATTTTACAATTGTTTACTAATCTTATTTCTAATCTAATTCTTTTTTTAATCACACACAGTAAACATTTATATATGAAATTTACATACTCTCTTTTACATATACAAAAATATATATTGTAACTCTTGATTGTTAATGATGATGGTGAAGTAATCTCTCTGTTTATCTCTAATGTTTTCTTACTCCCCCCCTGTAACAATGTTTGGGAATGGGCAATAAGCGATACGACCAGGCGGCAGGTGTGCTGTAGAAATCCTCGAAAATATTGTAAAGAAAGAAAACTCTGGGGAGAAGCGGCCAAATTCGTGTTGTAATACATTTCCATTTTCAGTAGAGGGAAAACTTAGGGAAGGAGGAGGCCAGCAGCTTAGAAATTTCGCAGTTTATTCACTGCTCTAACTGCGGCTACTCCGTTAGGCAGCCCACCCTGTATCATAACTCCAAATGAGTCTTAAGCCCTAACATACACATGTTCATTTATAAATATGTCACTTTCTCACACACGGCTTGTAAATATGGCCTTTAACACCCTCCCGATTTCAGTTGGATTTAGCTTTTACTAACGATCGAAAATGGAAATAATTACAACATATTTGGGTGCATCTCCAATAATTTTTCATTCGATTTTAAGTTTCAACTTTTTATTTTTGTTATGTATTTTTTATTTGAATTTAGGGAACGTTTTGAATTTTTGTTCATTTTTATTTTAAAATTTTTAAAAAAAAACATCATTAAGTGATGTTGGGCCAAAGAAATTGAGAACTGCGAAACTGTGCCAAAGTTATACAATTATACAAGAAACTAAAATAATTCATAATTATTCAAAAAGAATTTGAGTCATAGTTGGATTTAAGCTGGCGTGATTATAATTCAAAATTATTAACATAAATCATTAGAGATTAATTACAACATTTTTCCAATGGTACACTGTGAAAAAGGACAGTTTTTGATGATCCTCAGGATATTTTCGGTATTCATTTGGACTGATCCATTGGATATTTTCGAAGGCGATTTATTTTCGCTTAAAACGGATATATCAAAAAAAAATATTTCATTGATCTTTATTCTTCATCCAAGGGAGCTGGAAAATGCGAAACGGGTATTTAAAAAATGGGTCGTAAAGTGGATATTTCGAATATCCATTCTATGGGGATATTTTTATATTTCTGTGTATGTCCATACAGCGTCTGATTCGAGAATCCCTACAATTTTCTCATCAGCAGACTTGTTGCTCTTTATGCATCAACTTACAAATCTTGCTTATCTACCAATGCTTTTGGCGAATAAAGATTGTTTTAACTAATGATGATTCTCTACAATTTCTTCTAATAAGGAAGGAAAAATAAGCGCTTCGCGAACAGAGCTTAGCTTTTATTAAATTTTTTGCAACAATGTTGCAGACCAAATGGTGTTGATTTTAAAATCTTACAATATTCAAGTAACAACATACATATGCAGAACAAAATTTTTTAGCAATATTTTTTTACCAAAAATTATTTCAATTTAAATTCTGCAACAATTTGATAGCAACAATATTTCAAGCACAATGTTGCAAAAAAAAAGTTGCTAGACATCTGGAACAAATAATGACGACTTTGTTCCAATATGCACGATTTTCTCAGTAAATGAGTTAATCAAGAGTCAACAATTTTTAAAGTCCGTACATAGAAACCAAAATCTTTTAGCAACTATGTTGGCAAAAATTGCGACAAATATATTTAAGCGACAGCTACCTTAAGTTCAGCCACAACCTTTTGGCAACAATGTTTTAGTTACAAAGTAGGAAAGAAACATTTCGGAGCCCCCGTTCAGGAAACAAGTATTAAATTTAAAATGTGTTGCGGCTTACTAATTTTCATATGAAAAAAACAAGATCGTCTATTTATAACGACTTAAAAAGTTTCTACTTTTTTCCTTAAAAATTATATTCTTCAAGAGAACTTATGAAGTCGAAACTATGGTTCCACATGTTAAACATGTTGTCCACCACCTTTTTAAATTTATAGCTTGATAGTGCGATTGTGAGTTGTACTGTTTAGCGAACAGCACACGACCTTCATAATAGCTTTCACTTATATTTCATGGAATGAAAGATCCACTATGCCGTATGCATTCATGCTGTAGCTTCATAAAACCAGTAAAAGTCCAAATTAGCTGGTTAACCACACTTAAAAGTTGTATATTTGAAGCTTCGCTAAAGATTTTATTTGTGGAAAATGTTTCAGCATGTTTTTTTGCCACAAAGTATCAAACTTATTGTTGCCAACATTTGTGCTAAGCTAAGTCATCGGCAATGTTGCAGCAACATTACAACAGCTAAAATGTTGTCAATATGTATGAACTTATAGTATTTTCAAATAAAAGAAAAAACGATATATATGATAAACTACGAGTATTTTGGTTTCGGCTGCAAAAATCTGAAGCATTAATTAACGTCAAGTCCGGAGAGCAATCCTTAAAATGCAGTAGGTTCTCTGCAATACTGAGCCGAATGAGACAAAATATTGCAGCAGCTATGATGCAGCAATTAAACTACAGTGACAACATTTCTGCTACAAAATTTCAACAACAATATTGCTGGCATAGTGTGGAAAATGTTTCAACAACTTTTCAGCCACCAAGTATCAGACTGAATGCTGCCAATATTTGTTTTTAACAGCCATTCTCAAAAAAAAAATTCAGTTTCATTTCTTCTAAGGCCTCAATATCAATCCACAACTATTTTCATTTTGTCATTTACTCCAAGGTAATGAAAAATTTCCAGAGTTTTTTGCCAGTTGTTCTTTAATCTCTTTTTTATTTTCATTTTTAATTTCCTTTTTCGTCAACTACTAACCAAATGAAAGTTAGGAGTGAAAAATATAACCAACTTTTTTAGTTTTGTACAATTTTTAGTTTTTTTAAAATACTTCGCCTAAACCCATCCTTTTTAAACGAAATGATAAATATGAGAACCAAAAAAAAAGGAAAACTACAAACGTATTCAGAATACTCTCAGTTTGATATCCTCGTCGAAAGCGCGCGCTTACAAGACAGTATATATACAAAAACCAAACAAAAAGTTTACATATTTTGTTTGTTATACACCAAACCAAACAACAACAACAACAAATAGTGTGCCCCATTTTGTGTTACTTTTGTGTTCCTTTGCCATGCGATATTATATATACATATGTATGTATGTGTGTATACTCGCAACTTTCTTGATATTTGATGTCTTGTTGTCTATTGCATATGGAAATTTGTATAACTATTTTATTGTTATTGTGTTTTAATTGATTGTTGTGAACAATATTGGTCGATTGGCTTCTTCAACTACTTATACAAACCTACACTTACACACACACACACACACACAAATAAACAAACATCCTCTCTACATTTACGTTGGTTCAGAACATCTTGATTTTCCCTTAAAACTTTTACGAGAACCGTAACCAAAATCCCCAAAGTAAAAATGCAATAAACTCAAACTTGAAATATTAACCCACCGAATTCGCTGCATAGAATTTTGTAGTCGGTTGTACTCAATTCTATAGCCGTTTTGTTTTTTAGTGAGCCGAACAAAGTATGCGAACCCAAACTCATGCACTTTCCCCCAAACACTCCAAACTCCACCTCAACCGTAAACGTAACGGAAACCCCAAGCAAAAACCAATCGAATATTTTACCAACTAGCTTCTCGTAGTGCTAGAAGAAGCACTTCACATAAACCAAACACACACACACATTTACACGATACAATTTAAAGTTTTGCACTCTTTTTGCAAATTTGTAATCGAATGTTTTTCATTTTTGTCATCTTTGTTGTATATGTATGTACAGTGAATACTCGATATGTATTTTATACCTACTATTTTTATTGACTTATCCAGCATTTAATTGTCCCTCAATTTTTTGGTCGCATGTGATACCCTTTTTGACTGTCACACAATTTAGATGATTTATATCAGATTTTTGTTTTGAATTTTGGATTTTTCGTTTTCTATAATCCATAAACTTGCCATATTTTGTGATTCAAGTGGATTTAAGCTAAGTTCAGGGAAGTTAATTCAAATTTGCTCCTTTATGACAGTTTATTGTTTTGTATTTACATTCGTGTAACTTTGTTGTCAGCTGCTTTTGATACCCTTGCATTTAGAGAAAATTGGGAAACTCTAAGTTAGTAATTAAATTGAAATAAAATTTGAATTTAAAATGTGAAGCTTCTGTCAAACTTTCTTTTGAAAGTGTCAAAAAATCTATAAAATCCGTCTTATCTACGCAATTCCAGCTCTAAACGTTTAGACCACAGTCGGACACATCCGAATCTTCTGTGTATACAATACTGCTCTGCGGCAACGACGTCGACACACGGACAGTGTTCAAGCTTATTCTGCTCTCTTTGCAACAACCCACACACACGCAACGCCCAAATGAGCATGTGTGTTTTGCCGGCCCCTGGTTTAGGCTCAGCGTGAGTTACCTTCTGATCAGATACATTCATTTGCAAGGGTATACACGCTTCGGCTTGAACGAAGTTAGCTTTGGCTCCCTCTCAGTTTGTGTTTTGAAATTTATTGATTTATTTTTTGTAGGCCAATCAAACCCGCAAATGGCTTTTTGCAACTCGTTTGGCACGAGCTTTTGAATTTTTCTTACTATTTTTACCGCCCCCCTCCCATCATTTAGTACCGTGTATAGCAAACTGCGTCTTCAGGCTGCGTATGATCATGTTTTACTTTCAACCTAACCCCCTCTTGGACCCTGCTCCGCCCCCCCTCCGTCCCCTTCATCATGACTGAGCAGCAATGGTACTAGCAGTTCCAAAATTCGCACCAAACAAAAATTCAGTTTTATTGTTTTCCCAACATCTCCAATGCATTCTGTTCAGAAATCAAAAATGAAATAATGTAAACTCGTATCATGCATCGTAAAATACATCAAGTAGTAAGTTGTTTCCCCGCTCCGAAACTCCTCCTTGCTATAGACATAGAAATTTAATTAACTTTCCCGGACAGACCACTTAAATTGCATTCGTTATCGTGTAGTGTAAATACATAAGTATACAATATCTATCTCTCTCTTCTCTCTCAATCAAAATCTCCCTCCTTTCGCTCTGTACTATGTATTTTCCTTCCCCCCAACTCTCTCTCATCGTATGAAGCTGCCAAATGCAAGCACTATTCCACTTGTTATGTTAGTATTCCTTTTGTGTTATGTAATCTTTTTGATCATTTTTTTTAAATAATTTTCCTTACGTAATGACTAAGTATATTTCCTATTAACTATATCAAGTATGCCATTTACTCTAACTAATTATTCCTAGCTACCAAAAACTACCGAACTGAAGTTTCCTTCGATGCAAAATTTCTTACCCACCAAAAAACAAAAGTTCCCCAACCCTCCTCACCCAGAACTGCGTGGTTGCGTACAGTGGCCTACTATGGTAGATCTGGACACGGTTATGTGCTACATATACATCTACATAAACACACACCCATTTATAGAGATAGATAGAGGTGGGCTAGGGCAGGTCGAAGATGTTAAATAAACCAAATTGTTTCATAAGGTTTTCCTCAATTTAACATTAAGTCGTCTGCTGACTCTGTACCCCCACCCCACCCACCCATCTAACGAAACCAAGTCAAATGTCAGTCACATGCATACTCAAGTGCAACATCAAACACTTACGAGGGTTGCCTTAACTGAGGGGTCTTGGATTTAGAGGGTCCTAATAATAACACTTAAAGTACTTTTATTTGAAGGTTAAGTAATCATAAAGTAGATCAGATCAGTGAATTTGGCAAACTAGGTAAAAGCCACCTCGAAACTGCTTAACAATAAAAATCAAATTATGGTCTAGGAAGTTTATGAAACTGATTCAGCAGAAGAACCTATTATTCTAAATACTCGACCCATAAACCCAGACCCAAGTAGTAGGCTTTGTTAAAAAAAGTAACTAAAGACACTTAAGAAACTAAAAAAAAGTTAATGCACATAAGTTCGGTATTTAACGTTTTCGTGATGAACAAAAACTTAAAAGTAAAAGAGGTAAGGTCATCATTAACCTTATAAAGGGACTACACTCATATTTTTTAACGAAAAGTTTTGTGCTTAAAGTCAATGTTTTATTGATTTATGAACCAATAATCCAAGGCTCAAACCATATCCTAAAGCTCAACAGACTAAGGGATAGAAACGCAAAACATATTTTGAATTTTAAAATTATTTCGCAATTTCGGACCGCAACTTTTAAAATTTTTTGAGGTTTGCAGCCTTGGAAGCTTGTCGGTATTCATTAAAATATCAATATCGATAATATCAAAAATCAAAATTTTCAATATCGCTCCCAAAAAACATCGCTATGTCGGAGATTTCAAAAGTTAAAGAAAACTGAAAAGTTTTCGAGAAACGTCTTCACCATAAGGCTACTAATGTCCGTTTATCTTATAATATAGGATAACTTTCGGATTTTCAGGACTCAGTTTTCTGAAAACTGGCTATAAATCTGGGGGTGATTTGTATGGGTGGAAAAAAGTCAACAAAGCGTATAGCAAAAACAAAATCTACGTATAAGTCTAAGAAAATTCCGCCAAGAATCTATGGACATTTAAGGATTTTGTCTTTTCCAACAGGACTAAAAACAAATCTATTTTTTATATTCCACTTAGAAATCGCATTGATAGCCAATCGTGGTCCATTGTGCCTCTCTACTGAGGTCACAGCTCCCCTAGCAGCGCTATTTCCTGGGTTCTAGGTTACTGATATTGTCCTCCTGCAATTTCCATAGTACTTTTTCTGATTTATCGTTTATAATAATATCGGCAGAAAAACTATCATATCGTCCAACAAAAAAATCAATATATCAATTTTCGATAAAATATTGCTAGATAAAATATAAAATTTTTAATCTGTGGACTTTGCATTCGACCCTTAGTTAGAAATCGGCTTTGCAAACAGACAATGTCTTAAATCAGAGGTGCCCAGAGCCAGCTTACAGCGGCGTAGATACCAATACAAGTAAAGAAAATATTACTGAAGCAAAAATTTTTAAATTTAAAAAAAAAACTGAAAAAAAAATTAAATATTAATTTGGAGCGATGTTTTTTCTCTTTAATGACTATTTCATGTAAAAATGTCTCGCGGCTAAGACTGAGGTGGTCCATACGAAAGCAAAAAATTTGCCATACTTTTCTAGCATTTCGGCCGCTACTCGCCTCTCAATTGAAGTGGCACCGTCTTGTTGGAACCACATGTCAATCAAGTCCGATTCTTCAATTTTGGGTAAAAAAAAGTTGCCTCTCAATTGATGTGGCACCGTCTTGTTGAATCCATATGTTAACCAAGTCCAATTCTTCCATTTTGGGCAAACAAAAGTCGGTAATCATGTCACGATACTGTAATCGATTGACTTTAACGTTGGGTTTTTCTTTAGTTTTGTAAAAGTAAAGTCCAACCATCCTGCTGCTTCAACCACCAGTCTAAGCGTGAATGGCAGAAAAACCACAAGTCTAGTCGACACGATCAATAAATACAAAAGATGAATATGAGAGAGGTTGACTTTTAGGTTTCACTTTTCGTTTTTGGCGGCAGTGCCAAATTTTGGACGCATTAATTAAAAAAAATCTATGCAAATCTATTAAAGACTTAAATGCAAATATCTCTAACAATTTCTAAATTGAACACAGAATTATTAAAAATTCCCTTTTTGTACATCTAGCAACTGTAGAAGTGCGAATTTTGGCAATTACTTTTCATTCCACCGACCTTCAAGAAATACTTTTTGGTGTCGTTTTGTTGTTGCGAGAACGTAAATCTTTTCCCAATTCAGAAAGTAACCGTGGAAGTGGAATTGAATGAGGACGACTCATACATATTTGTTGTTGTTAGAGGCATAGGAGAAATTGAGAAGAGAGAAATCATTTAAATTTGTTGTTGCAATTTGCCGAAGCTATGCGCAAAACAATAACGAATGCGCGCTGTGCACATAGGCTTTGCGCAACCCTGCTAAAAATGCAGTTACTTTCACAGTATAGACCTTTGTTTTAATTCAAGATTCATAAGAGCATTAATAGCAGAAGCCGAGACCGTCAGGCCAATAGGAAAGGAATATCTCCATTTCGTATCTGAATATAGCCTTAAATTGACTAAATAAGATAGGCCAATTTTCAACTTGAAAATTTATTAAAAATATTGCCTCATTAAAGGTGATTTAGATTTTTCTGTATCTATTCCGTCACTAAAACCATTAACCTCTCTACACCTACCCAACTGTTGTGGCAACCCTCATTACATATATTAGTTTTCAGAAAAATAATGTTACCCAATGTGGCAATCTTATTTTGACATTGAAATGCAATTTGCATTGCTGTCAAAAATCACTTTCTGACATTTACCCCCGCCCCAAACCAACTCTCCGATTGTTCGTTTTAGAAAATTACATTATGTATTTATGAAAAACTATAAAATTTGCTGTTTATTGAGATTTCAAGGTTTGGCCCCCAACAATAAATGCATAATTTTCTCTAATTGATCAATTTGACGGTTTATGCAATTATTTGATGGCCAAGCGTTGGATGTGATTCGTGTTCTTTTCCTCTGTTTATTTTGGTTTCCTTATCGTAATTGCAGTTTCTAGCTCGTTCTGTACGAAAGTTGTGCATTGAAATTCTTTCTTTTCGTAATTTGCTAGTACGTACTTTCTTGTTTCCCAATTGATTTGAACCATTTTCTGTTTGAAATCGAAACACAGACAGCGCGCGTATACAAAAAAAAAAAAACTAAAACTAAGTTTGAAAAATGTCGACTGCAGACCCGATGGTAGCGTCTCTTATTTGATAGGGCTTATTAGGTGTGTTCCGTCCATTGTGTTTCGTCCCACCACACGCACTCTGCCACATAAACCACTTCACTAAACTAATACTTACACGCGCAAACCCACACCTACACACACACACACACACACACACACTAACACACACAACGTGAGAGTTTAGTCCAGGGGTGCCCAAGCATCTCTCATACTTGGACACCCCTGGCTTAGTCGATTTCGAGGTTCCAGAGTTGTCTTCTTCTCTTCATCTTCTTCTTCGGGCTAGGAAACTAATTCGAAAAGTGAAGTTTTTCCTTTATTCTTAAGTAATTTGAGTTTTCAGTTTATTATGTTCAACTTTTTGGTTTGTATGATGAGGAAGGATTGCGTCCAATGATGATATACTTCACATATAGTACAGCAGCCTTTGAAGAGTACAACGTTAGCCCCTTGCTCCGTCCCCACTCCCGCAGAGGGGCGACTCAATGCCAACAAATTGCAAAACGACCTGTGTTTCTGACCGCAACCATTTACTAACCCAGCCCCCTGAAAGAAACGGATTTGCGAGAGACAGTCGAGAGACAGGCGCTCGGTGTTGTAACCATGTGTTTGTGTACCTCCCCCGATTACTATTTACCCCACCCACATACCACATACTGTACTTACTTTATCGTTGTGCTGTTGCTCAATCATGGTCTCGACACGTCTCGATTATTCTTTACCGTTCACAGGTTATCGCAGTGATATCCATACTATTCATAGTCCTGTCTACCATAGCCCTGACGTTGAACACCCTACCACAACTGCAACACATTGACAACGGTACACCGCAGGACAATCCGCAATTGGCAATGGTTGAGGCCGTGTGTATCACGTGGTTCACCCTCGAGTACATACTTAGGTTAGGCGCCTCGCCGGACAAGTGGAAGTTCTTTAAGGGCGGCCTTAACATAATCGATCTATTGGCTATACTCCCATACTTTGTTTCGTTATTTTTATTGGAAACGAATAAGAATGCAACGGACCAGTTCCAGGATGTGCGCCGGGTGGTGCAAGTATTCCGCATCATGCGCATCCTGCGAATCCTTAAGCTGGCCCGTCACTCAACGGGCCTGCAGTCGTTAGGCTTTACGCTGCGTAACTCCTATAAGGAACTCGGTCTACTAATGCTGTTCCTGGCCATGGGCGTTCTCATATTTTCTTCGCTGGCATATTTTGCCGAAAAGGATGAAAAGGATACTAAATTCGTTTCGATACCGGAAACATTTTGGTGGGCGGGTATTACAATGACAACTGTTGGCTACGGGGACATCTATCCCACAACTCCACTGGGAAAGGTTATTGGTACTGTGTGTTGCATATGCGGTGTTCTGGTAATCGCTTTGCCTATTCCCATCATCGTTAACAATTTTGCTGAATTTTATAAGAATCAGATGCGACGCGAGAAGGCGCTCAAGCGGCGCGAGGCGCTCGACCGTGCCAAGCGCGAGGGCAGCATAGTGTCCTTCCATCACATCAATCTGAAAGATGCGTTCGCCAAGTCCATGGACCTCATCGATGTGATTGTCGACACAGGTAAGTGCCAGCGCCCACACTAAGTCTGCCGTCCGTACGTATTTCCGTAGTAGATCACTTAAGCCGTAGCATGCAATCCGCTTCACCCACCAGCGTATCCCCGCCCCCCCTTGCTTATTTCTCTAAACACTCGTAGCTACTGATTTTCAGTTCTGCATGCCCTCTGTTAGCTTCTTCTCATACCACAATGCGTTCTCCTCCGTTAGAAGTCTCAAGAAGAAGGCGTGTAAATACTACGGAGCAACTTACTGCCGTATAGATGATAGAAATTGTTGGAAACCTTAAATGCAATTGGTCAAAATGTAAACTAGTTAAGCGAAATTGAATTACTTTTAAGTTCTATTGTAGCCCTTCGGCTTTTCTCTCTTAAGCCACACACACACACACACTTACACACACACCACGACACCTAAGGCCACTTTATGGCCAATTAGGCAAATGCTTTTGTACTTAGCGCATTTAATGAGAAATTAGCGGGATTTTCCACTTTGTACAAAGCCAAGAAGCACACCGTTTCACCCCCTTCTTCTCCTCCCCCTACTCCGTTCACCTGTACAAATCGAGCCTACCTACAAGCTTACAGATTATTCAATTGTCTGACCACAACAACCAACTACCCCCTATGTTTAATTTTAGGCAAACAAACAAATGTCGTGCATCCGAAAGGTAAAAGACAAAGCACACCCAATATAGGCAGGCAGACCCTCGATGTGCAAAGCGCTCCAGGTGACTAATCCAAAAACTAATCAAAGCAAACGCCTATAAATACTACAACGCGTACCCTCCTCACACACTCTGCCGTACTTTTGTAGTAATTTAAAGTTGCAAAAACGCTTCCATATAGGAGTTAGTCCCACACACACACAAAATACACGATTTATGCATTGTAATAAGCACACAAAAAGCATTTCAATCAGTTGTAAAAATCCTTGTAAAAAAAAAAAAATCTTTTAAGCTTTCGCTTACTTTAGATTAATGTAATTTAAAATGGAAGAGAGAAAGCTATACATGTTTATGAGAATTACAATCAAAAGGGCCGATTTTTTGATGTCCTCAAAAATATTTATTGCAAAATACTTAACAGAGTTGAAATTGCGATCTACGAAAAATATTGCCCTTTCAGAAAGAATGCCTCCAAATAGTTATAGTAGTTTCTTTATGCTTGTTGTGTGAGCTTGAGGCTATTTACTTTTGTTTTTTTTACTTTGGGGCAGGCGTAGGTGCACTTAGGATCTATAAAAGCAATTCAAAAAAGGGAAGCTAAGTTAGTCTCTCCCTTAATGTGATGACCAAGAAAACTGTGTAAAAAACAAATGAACCGAAAATGAATATTTCTATGCTTTGCAAACTTCTGTGTAAAATTATAATACCCTTTGCAAGCGCATAAAATTTAGAAATGGGATGATTTTTACCTTGTTTTTTGAATAAAAAAAATTGTTTGCTTTCTTTAGAAAATAGCATTTACACATCCGGTCACTAAACTATACGTCCCTTTCTCTTGTGCGAAATATTATAAGCACACACGACAAGAGATTGAGAGCAGCTTTGCTTGGCCCTTTGGGGCTGTCTAGCCAATTTTACAGATTTATGGGGACTAAAAAGGAGAAAGAGCTTGGATTTGAGTCTGAAAATTATTATAAATAAATTATCACGTTTTATATATTGTAAGGCCTTTTCCCTGTTCCGAACTTTTAAAAATACTTTCTCAAATGAAAATGTTAAAAGTTATGAGCCTCAGCAAAGTTAATTTATTCAAACACTTTTATGTCGAACAGAGATGCACCAGATAACCCAAGTTCCTAAAGTAAAGAGTTTGTCTATTTTATGGTTCATTTCACAATTTTAATTGATTAACAATATTGGCTAAGTAATTTCTCAAACTCAGCAAACCTTGCTTGCCAGTTTGTTATATGGCTATACGCTATACGATATTTTCATCCGATTATGATCAAAATTTTCTGAAACCGATAATATTCATAACTGAAGAGTATAAAGACGTAGCCATTACTAAAGCTTCATTTTCGACCGATGGTCATCCAACTAGCATCAAACTAAGAAAAATTACTTGGTAGAACTTAACAAATTTCTCAATATCAAGTTTGGAAGAGAAAGTATTGAAAAAAAGTTGTGCTTATTAGGACTTTTATTCAGAGCTGTCTTTTATAATATAAATGTATTTTTATAATCCATCATTATAAAGTTGGCTTTCATTGGTATCTCTACCAAATCATCAGCGATCTTTACCCGCTTGTAAAATAATTTTAACTTTAGATAACTTAATAAAATTATAAAAAAACATTAAAAATATATGAAAATAAAAAAAAGGTTTTCTTAATAAAACTATATTTTCGACTGATCGTTTTTTTGGCAGCTATATGCTACAGTCTTCCTAAAGAAGAAAATGAGACGAGATAAGAGTAGAAGGGCAGAGCTTGGTGCTGTAAAATCTCTGAAGCATTTTTGCTGTAAGCGCCTCCTTCAGCTAGCTGATCTCGAAAAAAAACAAAGCCAATTCGTTTAGTTTTTTTTTTACATTACGAATATTTGAAATATTTTTTATTGAGGCCATCGAACATGTTTTGGCAATCTCAAAAATCCATTTCATCATTTTTTTATGGCTCCTTTTATAAAATATTTAGTACGATTCTTAGGTATAAAAAATAAAAATTAATTTTATTTGGATTTTTTATATTTTTTCTATTTTTTTGAAGTATTCTTGGACTTTGGGTTTAAACTAGTAAGCCGATTTGAGAACAGTCTTCTACGTTGATTGGCAGCTTAATAAGCTTTCGGTTCATATCTTGCTTGACTCTATCTGAGTATTATAAAAATACGAGAGCACCTACTGAAAAAAACGAAACAAAAATTCATATTCTAAAAACGGAGCCATGAAAAAATTTTGGTATGGATTTTCTAGATCACCATTCCAAAATACACTAAAAAAAGAGTTTCAGAAGAACTCGCTCTTTTTCGCTGTAAACTAGTGTCATTAAAATAAAAATTCATATTTGGCTTTTCATAGCCAAGAGGGCCAAAATCCGAACTGCAAAGATTAAGAAGCTTGTTCATGGCTTAGTTGATGACTTAGCTGATGCCAATAGCTGGTCAGGGTAGCCTAATCATTAAGTTGCGATTAAAGGTCGACTAAGGATAAGAGTATCGTTGGGGCTGTATTGCCAAGTACTTTTCTTTCTGTAATTCTATATTATTTTTATTTTTACTATTTGTTCAGTAGTAGGATATTCATATTCACAATTAGACTTTTAGTGGACATGCAGAAATCGGCCCTTCCAGATTTCTTAAACACAAGTATTTCTTACTAGATAATAGTTATCTGTAAAGCTTTCAACCTCGGTTCTACCTTTATGAAGATTTTATAGCCTTAGGGCTAAGGGCACCGGGAGGTGTTCAAAATTGCTATAAAGAAAGCCTGGTCCACATATTGAAAGTAGGTGCTTAAACACTAGAAACCCTTACTAAACGCTTTCATAGCTATGTACATACTAGACTCGCTAAGGACTTCTTCAGAACTAGTTTAAAATAGGCGTTTGTAAATATAGCCTCACCACCAACTATAACAGTAACATGATCCAAACTCATTGATAACTCTACAAACTTGGTTGCATTATTTAATTTGAGTTTGCTCTAAACGTAATTTTGCTTAATTCATCAATTAGTTTAAAAATTGCTTTTTCTTTTTTTAAAAAATTCGCTAAGAACAAATTAAAATAATTACTCCAGCTTGATTATTGAATTGTTATCACAACTTTAGCAGATTTGAATGTTCAACTAGAATTTCCATTTCTCAAAAACAAAAACTATATTATACAAATTTTAGAAAAATTTTCAAGTGCTGATTACATATCAAAAAACCAAACTCCTACATACATATGCATAAATTTATATACTCATTCCCCTAGACCATTCAATGTAGCTTAGTAATTTAGATGAAGCCACAACTTAGTCAAAGCTGTTACTAAGAAAGGGATGGAACTACAAGACTATCTCTCTCTCTCTTTCTGCTGATCAATATCCCAGCTACTCAAAGTACCTACAACTTGTTCTTTTCTCTGCTCTTCTTTTTCTACTTTTTCACACTGTTTCCCTTGAATCAATTTTTGAAAACAAAATCCAAACGATTTCACCTCACTCACACATACACACACACACACCACCCGAGCCCCACTTTGTACTTTATAATGCTAATCCCAAATGCAAAAACAAACCTCCCAATTCTTTGCGGACTCAGGCGAGAAGAACACTTTGATAGAGCCACCTCCCCTGCCCTCATTCGGTACGCCACGCCGACGAGCGCTCTCGGCACGCATAGAGGAGCTCAATCGCAGTTTGCTGGAGGAACGTGATGCCGGGCAGCAGAACAGCTCCAGCGACAATGAGGAGAGCCGCTAAGGAGCAACCCACAGCAACAACAACCCAACCCAGCCACACTTAGCATAACTAGCAATAAATAACTGAAACCAACTTGTTAATGTATATGTTAAATTAGGCAAACAGCAATTTGTTACAAGCCCAAACACACACACACACATACACAACATTAACTCACACCTAAACACTCAGAGGGGATACAACAAAACCATAAACTTAGCCAAAGTCAAATTGAAAATGCAACAAAAAATCGAAAAAAGAAAACGAAAAGAAAACCCAAGTACTTCCCACATGTTAACCAACTGTAACTGTAACTGTAACTTCTGTTCATTGTTCATAGTTAGAGCTAGGACATTGGCTTCCTGTTTGCCATTCGCTTAATGAATTATGTACTTCCGTTTTAGGCCAGGCCAACCGAAATTGAATGTTGTGATTAAACATAAACAGCTTTTAGGCGTCACACACACACACTCTCATACACACACACGCGCACACACACCTGCCCATACACATACGCCGCTGCTTTAAAATCCACACAAAATAACTTAGTGTCGACCCATGAAAGTTTTGCTAATGTCATCAGCACTTGAAAATATATAGAAACAATATTTATAAACCAAAAAAAAAACCGTTATGGAATTAACATCTACACAAATTTGCTGATGTTCTGTGATTGATTGTGTCATATTTGTTAAGTTGCAAGTTTATTCACAACTTTATTTATTTTTATGCTAAATACTTGTGATGAACTAAGCAAAACTTTCAACATACTTAATAAGAGCACGCTGCGTATGTTTATGTTTCCACGTAAGCCACTAGAACAGGGGTCGGCAATGCTGGCAGAGACGTCACATATGTGAAGCGCATTCAACTAAATGAGCTTTAAAGCGAGCTTTGAGCAACCATCGAAAGCACTTCTACCGCGCTCTGTATACGTTAACGAGTTTATTCTCAGTTGCAAGTGGCAAGTTCTCTGCTCACATTGCCGACCCCTGCACTTAAAGTAATTTTCAACTGTTGGTTATATTTAAAGTAGATTGGTTTGACGATTACTTGAATTTTTTTATACTAGTGTCTTAAGCAAAAAGGGTTTACATCAGCCCTATTAAACTCAAAATTATTAATTCTTATTTTTTCAAAAGAGATCTTCGACCATCTATTTATGATTACAAAAGTGATATTTTTATTGTGCTTAATAGTTTATAGGGGTTGGATATTACGCTCTTAATTTCATATGCATTAAATAAGACAGACGGTATTTTAAAATATTTTGGTAAAACCCAACAAACCCATTCAAGCACTTTCGACACTACGAAATTATTACCTCCAATATAAAGGCTTTAGCACAAACTTCAGTCGTTGACCTAGGAATATTTTTAGTTGGGCGAAAATGAAGAAACGTGCAATTCGAATGATCCATCAATTCTTTGTTAGGTGCTTAGAATATTTGGTTTGAACTGTGGTGCAACCACAAAACCAGTTTTTTAATTATCAGTTTTTTTCATAGCTCGTGAATAACTCTCTCAACCAAATGTGAGCTGCGATCGCGCTCACCGTTCAGTGGCTGTGGTTGAGCACACAGCACTGATCGGTCTGAGAGCAACCCCATACCAGGCCATAGTCAGTCAATCGTTCTAAACTGTCCAAAAAATGTTAGTTGAAAAGGTTGCAGACTCAAGAGAGCGCCAGAGTTTAGTTAAAAAGAGAGCGAGACAGTGTTGTTAGCCGAGCCTAGGCAGTATGCTTACTCATCGATGCATGCATACGAAGAAGGCCTTTTGAAAGTCCTGTGAGGAAAAAAACAAAGTATGTATGTGTTTCTCTCCTCTCACAATTAAATTGAGGCAGAGAGCGTAATTAAATGTTGTTTCGGTACCTCTTGGTACCTGTACCTGTGGTCGCGCCAAAGCGGTCGTTTCTGACACTAGCAAACGGAGGACCGATTTTTGCGACCTCTGTTTTTTTTTTTCAAACAAACAGGCACTATTTCGTGTATAGACCTATAATCAGATAATATAAGTTCTTAGTTTGGAACGATATTTCACAGGAATAAAAACAATTTTGTCCTGTTTTGTAATCTGAATACTTTTGAAAAGGCTTTTTATTTAGATGAAGTACTGTGCCGAAATAATCCCATCTGAGTTTAGGCCTCATAAACTAAGACATGATTTGTCAAATGACAGTCCAATAACAGCAAAAATAAAAGCACTCTAGCTTTTTATGGAGGGCAAAAAGTATTTTTAGTAATTTCCAAAGTCAACCTCTATACCATCTTAAGAGCTTATTCTGTATACGATCGTACACTAAGGAAAACAATGCGAATTCCAATCAAGAACGTATACATAATATTAGAATAGTTTTCTTAACTTACCTTAAAGTTCATTTTAATCTAAGCATGTATAGCCCTCAAGTCCTACAATTCTGTAGACCCCTAACCAGCCCCTTAAAAAAGCAAAAGCATAGTAATACTTTCGAAAAATTTTATCATCAAAATGATACTATTTAGTAGTCAATGTGATAAATTCTATCTATGGTATATCAATCCATATCCACCCGTTAAACGTATTTAAAAAAGCAATGGTTAAGATTAGGATCGACAAATTTAACTTGTGGAGCTTAAGTTGATTAAGTTCATACGGAAATCACTGGAAGCCAGTATATTGAATATCTCTAAGAGAAGTAATAGAACTTTTTTCTCCTTTCTCTCCCAATTCCAACATCTTCCAAAGTTCTAATATGTGACTGATTAATATGTATGAGTCAATTAAGAAACAGACCCCGAACAGAATCTAGATGTGATCGTTTTGTTACGTTACATTCGTTAAAATTGATATTGACCTTTGTTCCCATAATGTAGCCTTCGTTAATAGAGTAAACCATATTTTATACAATTTATATACATACTTTATACCAGTTTATACATTTTATTTGTCTTGCATATTTTTGGTAATCAAATTTTTCTACAGTTCTAGAATCGATATCAGATATCTCTCTTTAAAATGATTTCTTCCATTAAGCAATTAAATTCACATTACCGTACAATAATAATTATGGTTCTTCGATTCTTAATCCGGGCAAAGAGTAAATAAACAAACGAAAATACCCGCGCGCTGCTCAATGTAAACACTTTTTTCGTCACAGCTTGTGGCGCCCGACTGTGACGTCAATGTGAATACAGTGCCATTAAGCAAGATCGAGTTCAAACGTGTTGCTATTCCTGTTATGTTTAATTTAGTTCCCACAGAAAAAAGAAATTTAAAGGCTCTTTTTTAATACAAAATTATATCTAATTATTAAATACGAACTAGTTTTCATAAGTTTTATTGATTAATTGGAAATCGTTTTTTCTAGGACAGGACAGGCACTTTGATACATATCAAAACAGATCGTTTTTTGAAAACTTCTAAATATTCCTGTTGATAAACTAACCTGAGCCCCTCTGACAAATTAATAGAAACCAACGTTTAACCATCGCATACTTTTCAATATTTTGGTTGATAGTTCCCATATAAATTGCCAAATCATAATAAAACTTTAATTATTTTATGACTGTTTTAGTGACCTCTTTAAAAATCAATTAAAAAACTTTTAGTAGTCTCCAGGTCAATGGGTTTTGTTTGATCATAACTTTTTTAAACAAGACAAAAACAATCCACAAAGGCTGGTCGACTGTACAGCAGTTTCATGAATCTCCCAATTCAATTATCAGCAGTCTTTGCCTGTCTTCTGCAAGTCAGCTGAGGCCATCCGATACTAGCATTGCTACAAGAAAGAAGGCTTGTCGACTGTACGGCAATTTCATAAATCTCCCAATTCAATCATCAGCAGTCTTTGCCATACTAGCATTGGTATGAGCGTGTATTGACCTGGAGCCTGCTCAAAGTTCTATGCTTTAATTACTCTCTATTTAGCATATTAAGATTCTCTAGAGGTTCTTATCTTAAAAGTAATTTCCCATTCCATTAATTGTGATGGTGTATGTGTGCGTGTGAGTGTGTGTGTGTCCATACTCTAGAACTCGCTCTTCCATTACCAAGCTAACAAACACGCCACTTAGCAAAAGCGACAAAAAATAATAAAAATATCCGAATACAATCCGCGTCAGCACAATTTTTATTTAGTCTAAAAACTTAGCTATAAATTAGGCCTACGCTATATATAAAAAGAAAATCGAAAAATCCAAGGCATTTATTGGGCATATTAGGAACGACAAAAACAAAAATACTTACAAAAAAATCCCTCCAAAGTTGAAGACAAAAATTACTGTAGTACTGAGCCAGCTCAATGTCACCAAAAACAAAAAGTCAGCCTTATTTATCAAATTAGTTATGGTAACTGAGAGAGTTTGTGCTTAGTTTATAATTTTAGTGAGCGCATCAAGCAAAACATATACACCACATATATCTAGGTATGTATATTCCAAATATACTTGTTCCATATAGCGACAGAAGAAACGTTCCTAAAACGCATAAACAAAAAACAAATGACAAAATGCCTTATTTAAAGCCGAACGCGCTTAGTTTGCAGCAAAACAAAAAACTTGATTTAAACTAAGACTATAGCCATTAACGAAGGTATCTGCATCCATAGAAGGGCAGTTCCAAAAGTGTAAAACTATATACGAAAAAATATATTTGTAAATTCAACTGAAAACGTATTGGTTTTTCGACTCCTCAGTTTTGTAAAATTGACAAATTTTGTTATGATTTGCATTTGGTTTCATGTTGATGTTAACATTTCTATCATTGTGCTGCAGAAAGAATCAAAAATCAGTTGGGAAGTTAAGACAAAAGCCTTTACGTGCCTTTTACCATATTTTTTCGAACCACATTTTGTTACTATGTGTGTGTGTCCTTCTACTTCTTTGATTTCCCTCCTTTATTTTCCTTGCATGCCGTCTAATCTGAAATCAAACTAATAACTAACAACTACATTTTAATGTAGCAACTGTACGCTCTCTACGCTCAAGCCCAAACATATTCGTATATAACTACTATCCCCCCCAAAAAAAAACATTACCTTTGTGTACTTAAACTGTAAACCAAAAACCAATACTTTGTGTGTCTGTGAAATTAGCAATAAAACCAAAATCCTAAAACGCTGTACAACTCTTTCGATATTTGTGCCTACCTAAACTATCCTATACGTAATTCTATGGTGTCCAGAATTTAATTTGCTTTTGTTGTGCGCCTTTTGTCAAGCCTCGAACAGTTCATTTGGAAGGTAAAGCGACGACATAATCTAAGTCAAATGAAGCAAAAGGAACAAAACAGAACAATTTAATGCTCCCTCATCAAGTTCTGTGTTGTCTCTCACTTGTGTTCTGTTCCCCCCATACTTCACTTACAAAATAATGGGTACATGACTAGCGTAAATCACCATGAAATGTGCTTTTGTTCATCAAGTCAGCTAGCTGTCCACATACATGTAAGGGCCAAATGTGCCCGTCCTTGTTTCGTACACATTTGTTTTGCCGAGTTTGTTAGAGCAAATCATTTCAAAACAACAACAACCAACACTTTTTATCATAGTTCATTCTCTCGAGTCATTATATGTACGTTATACATCTGCGTTAATGCTTCTGTAGAGACAGACTTGCTTACATAAGTTTCTTTATTAGATTTAAATATGCTTAACATTTTTCACCGAGGTGTATTAACAAAGCATTCAGAAATCCCTTTTAATAGTGGGCGTAAAGCCACGAATGAGAATTTATTAGTGAACTTGCTATTTTAACCAAGCGAGACGGCAACAGAGAACACATACGAATCCGACAGCGGTAAACGTTGTTGTGGCCAATCTTTTTATTGAAATTGGTCGCTAACACAGCGTTCTGTGCTGGTAAACGCTTCTTGAGAAGCCTCTAGTTGAACTAAACAATCTAACTCCCAACACACAACAATTCTCACGTTCTTGGTCACTAATGTCGACAAGAATTATAATGGCATAAGCTATATTAAATATTTTCATACCTCACGCGTGATTCGTAACATGTGGCAACGTCAAAAAAGCTCAGTATGGCAAGCCATGCATGGACTAACAAACGGACAGCGCTTGAAAAATATTAAATTTCATTGTGGGAGTTGTGGATAGCTAGGGAAAGAGTCGTGGAAACTGTTTGAATTCAACAAATTAAACTATATTTAATCCATCCGGCTAGGAGAACAACCCACCCGAATAAAAACCCTAGTTTATGAAATCTTTTTCATATTTTATTGGAAAAACCTTGGATTTATAAATATTACAATCGGAGGTGTCACGGAAACCTTTTCCAATCAATTTTCCAACTAAAAACCTTTTCTCAGTGTCCCAGAAAAAACGAAAAGCGACAAAATAAAATGCTTCCTGAATAAGACCTTAAAAACGTTGAAACGCGTAGGAGAAATTTGGAAATTTAATTATGTTAATAAAATCGTTACGTAATGAACTGCAACGGCCAAAACAACACAAACAAGGTATCACAACAATTTCAACAGAAATTATCCCACTAAACGAACTACGTAAAATCGTCATGTTTTCCTCTCATCTTGTAATATTTTTTTAACTTTGTCTTGAAAACTTTAGAACTAAACAAAGCAATGCAGTGCAAAAACGGAGCTTAGACTTTAATAAACAAACGATTTGAACGTACCAACTTCTTTCAATTGGCTCTTCCTATAGTAACGAGTCGTAAATGTTTTAGGTCGCAATTTTATAATGCAAAATTTTAAAATTTGTTGGCACCAAACATGAGTTATAATTTTCAGCCCTTAATCCGCTGCCTGTCAAGTAGATGGCGCTACCAATGATGCTACTGATGCGTCATCAAATCTCCTAACAAACCTCGGGGGGTTTAAATCCAACTAAATGAAAGAGCTTTCTGTGCCACCAACGAGCTAGTTTATTTTGGCTTAAGCTCTACCTTTGTACTGTATACCTCGTCCAAATTTATATACTTGAAATCAGATCAAACCAAGATAGAGTCATACACCCTTTCACAATTGTTTGGTCTTTGGTCAAGAACGCAATTCGAGCTAAAATTAATACCGAATCTTTTTGATTGGATCTGACTGAGAGATCAATTAGAACTCGAATAAAAGGTAAAGTCCATCCCTAAATCAATCTTTTCCGAGCTGAAATGTGAAGCAAGACCAGAACTTAGGCATTGAAAAATCCTTTCCTACTTGGTGTCAAAAAAACCGGAATTGACTGACATCTAACGTCGTCCGAATAGCTTTGAATTTTGTTCTGTGCAAGCACTCGGGTAAGGGACAATCGGGACCCATCCAATTAAATATTTAGGTATCATTTTAATGGAACTTTCATGTGATATAACACATTGTTCCTTTTTACGCAGTAGCTAAGATGGATTAAATGTTAAGAAATTTTGACAGTTTCTAAAAGAAGGTCTACTGTAATACTTCCTTTATCCATGGAACAAATAAAATTTTCGTTTTAATAAAGTGTACAAATTCAAACTATCTTAACGACGAAGTTTCAATTCCCGAAGCTAGAAACGCTCCCTAAAGTTTAAATAGATTAAATATATAGAAAATCACTGACTGAAAGGTCCCAAGTTGAATTACAGCATCCACACAGAGGGAAATCCCCTGTTCAAAAAATTAGTTGTCTTTAACTCAAAATACGAACAGAACTTTCTCAAAAACGTCAAGCATCAGTGTTCTGAAAGTGCTTGAAATAAGCACATTTCAACTTAGCTGAACCACTACACATAAAAAGTGTAAGTAGCTCTCTAGACGTGAAGCTACAAAAGTGTTCGATAGCTCGATGAGCCAGCGCGCCATTACATACGATGTTCGTTAAGTTCACTAGGCACGACGTTCAATTACGAACAAATTTTTCTGTGTTTTTGTTGATGTTCTCAGTCTTTCCCCTTTGTTTAAGAATTGTGCATTTAAATAGCAAGTTCATATCTCAGTAAGAGCAATCTCTCTGAGACTCTAGCAAAATATGCCCTTCGACTCCATACTTGGACATCACTACTTTTCACCTTCAATTTGTCTTTTTCCAACATGAAATCAAGTCAGTTGCCATATTCTATATACTCTTAACTCTAATCACTAACTCTATGTTGTATGTTGAACTAACAAATTCCAATAGTTAGCAAAATAGTTAATCTTTCACCATAAATCTAATTTAAATGTTGTTTATTACTCACACTAGACAAACATATTGAAAATCTAATACCTTAGCAGTATTCTTAACCTAACAACTATTTACTGTGATCCCTCATACTGTTGACCATTCAATGTTGTTTCACTGTAACTATCAAACTTAATACTCAACGTTGTCGTCGTCGTCGTCGTCAATCGTTGTGCCATCGTCGTTTAACAATTAACCCTAAATAAGCAACACATTTCCGTATAACGACATTCATGAAGTTCATTTTTCTTTCTTTTATTCCTTTTTTGATTTACAAAAAAAATAAAAACCAATACAAAAACCCGCTCTAACTTATTGATTAAATCTCTAACTGATGTCTGTCGGCTAAACAAATGCGAAATGAAAATGGCGACAAAATGTGCATTCCATGGCTTTTTTGCGAACGACACACAAAAACGAACACGAACCCCCCAAAAACGCCAACGTAATCTAAATAACCAATCCAATCCACATAAACAACACTCATACCAACACACCACACACACACACACACACAATCACCACCTAATGCCAAGCAGAAAAGCGAGAGAGTCACACAAGATCACTGAAAAATTGGCACCGTTTAACCCACGCGATACGCGGATCGCCCACAGGACACAATCTCTCTCAAACGGATGGCAACAGCACGGAAGGTGATTCGGAAGGCGGTCGGAATCCGGCAACCACAGGCACCGGATGTTACCAGAACTACGAGCATGTCGCGAATATGCGAAACTCAAATGTCACGCACGTAAGTGAGGGGGTGGGAAAGGACATAAACATTTACTCACTTATTTCCATTTACCTTAGCGTCGCGGTTCCAGCTCTGAGCAGGATGCAGTGCCACCTTACAGCTTTGATAATCCCAATGCCAGGCAAACCTCAATGATGGCCATGGAGAGCTATCGGAGTGAGCAGCTGGCGCTGCTTCAGGCACAACAGCAGCAGCAGCAGCTGCAGCAAAAACCACAGACCTCACATCTGCCGTCCGCTGGAGCTGGAGGCGGAGTGGCCAATAATCTGGCCATGGTGGCCTCCTCAAGTGCCGTTACCGCAGTGGCCACTGCCAGCAGCACCAGTGCACCGGAAGTGGCCGCTGGAGAGGGCGAAGAGGGAGAGGATGCAGAGACCATAGCCTCAAATCAGAAGGGTCTGCCCATACAGATGATGATCACGCCCGGGGTAAGTGCGTGCCCATCCGGGCCAGTGTGTGCGTGTGTGTTAGTCCAACCCAAAACATATCTCGATTATATACCAATATCTTAATGTTTTCAAAGTTCTTTTAAACCGTAACTATATATACGTAACCATTAGTAAATGTGAAGCCGTTAACTGGATCTGAACATACTTATTTTGTCACACTCTGTAACCCCACTTTTGCGTCTGGTTTACCCCCGAAAATCTGGTAAGCCGGACTGGCCTTTTGAGTTCCACCCGCTCTAGTTCTGTACAACCAAACATATTCCTACAATCGGTAGACTCTTCTATTTTGCTTCACCTTCTCGTTTCATTTGTATTTACTGTATTCACTAGACCCAACCCAAACTCTTTTTAAACAAGGCTAATTAAGCTAAACACACATTTCAACCTTTTAGATTTTACGGGGACGCAGTAAGGAGGTACATTCCAAGTATACACAAAGAACTCAACCTACTCTCTCTACTCTATCTACTCGAATGCATAACTACTACTACTTGCCACTTGCTACAGTTTATTAATAGCATTAACATTTGATTCCATTTGATTGAGATTCGACTTTCAGTGGCTGCACACAATGCTAACATTTTCCTTTGAACACAAAAATGCAGCCACCAAATTTGCATTTGCCCCTGCCCCAGCCCTTGCCCCTAAGGAGATGTATGTGAATCGAAGCATTAAGCTGATGAGAATGCTGCCGCAAACCGTTTGCATATATAACTTTTAACCTCATTTTGTGAAACATATTTGCATTTTATTTTGAACTGTTTTGAATCTGTTTTAAGCCTTTTTAGCTTGTTTATGTTCATATTCATTAAGTTGGCTTGCTGCAGATTAGAGATTTTAAGCATAATCCATTAAGTGGGTAGAATGTTTGCCTAAATAATGTTGAGTAAATGGTGTGGGTAGGTACAAACCAGGCAGCACCGCAATATGTTGTTCTTCATTGAGGAGGACGTTTTAATGGCCCAGTTCTGAGAATGTTTAGCGTCTTGATTATTGGTAGCTTTGCGAATAGAAAACGTCCTGATTTTGGCATAATTGGCAGCAATAGCTCTCCTAATGCTGGATTAAGCAATCCAACGTTAGTCCTGGGCTGGGCTTGTTTAGCTGGGTGAAAGGCCGATTTTATTGGGGGGTTGGGAAAAGAATTTTTTTTGGGGAAAAAAAGAAAAATTTTACCCAAAAAATATAGAAGTGGTGTGTTTCGGTGGCACCAGGCCTTTTTGGAAAACCGGGAAGAGGCCGCCGATGAAGACCGTGCTGGGAGACCTTCGCCTTCGACAAACACTATATGACTTGTGTGCGCAAAGTTTTTGAACTCAGACCATCGACAAAGTATTCGGTTCATGACATTTGATGGAGCATTTGAACATGCGCAAGTTGTGCGAGAAGATGGTCCCAAAATTGCTTACTGAGGACCAGAAATTGCGACGAGAGGAAGTGTGCCGAGGCCGGCATCCCAACGCTTCCGCAGCCGCCCTACAGCCCAGATGTGGCCCCCCGGTCTTTTTTGTTTCCTCGCCTGAAAAGGCCGGTTGAAGACAAGCATTCTGAGACGACAGAGGGAATGCAGCATGCACCGCGACTCTCAAGGCTATTCCGTAGAATGCGATTAGCTTAACAAATTTTTTTAAATTGTCTCAGTCCTTTAATTTACGGACAAACCCTGTAATGTCCAAAAAGACACCCTTCTTAGCTTCCAGGATATGACTTGCTAACGCTGTGTTTGTCTTCTTTCGCTCTATAGATATTGTGGAGTCCGACTTTGTATAAAGGGAGGGCCTTGTCCACTGTACTGATTGTGCCGCTTTCATTCTATTGGAACCGGTTCTGTTTAATAAACTGCAATATAAAACTCCAAATTAAACTTCCTGTGGGAATCACTTGCTTCACTGTAAGTTCACAGCAGTCTGATGGGATGATATCAGTCTCCTTCCCATTTCTATTTGGTGGGGAAAGTGTCAGAGTCGAGTTATTAATCTCGGCCAGAAACAGGACACCCTTTTACTACTTTTCCGTCAACACCAACATTAGTTGATGCATTTCTTCCGCGTATATAGGGGAAAAAGGGCCCTACACCCAGACACAGCACTAACATTTTTTAGAGAGGTGGGGCTCAAGCCCGTTAGCAGTTTCATCACCGATCTTCGCAGTACCGGTTAAAAAATCTAAAAGAAAAAAGACTCTAGTTTAAGTGTGACATTTTAATACTTCAGCAATCCAAAAGAATAAACATGCTGGATTGGTTCCAAAAAACTGAGCTCACAGCTGTATTTTAAAAATCACACCCATACTTGTTATGCAAGCTTATTTGTCAAGAACAGCCGTAAGTTCTATCGTCAGCCGCATGTGTGCGCGCGACCTTTGGATTGGCTGTATATGGATAGATTTGGGCAAGTTCGCTGTTCTTACACGGGACAATGTTTTGGAACTTGAAAGTTATCAGATTTGCCAGAAAAAAGGACGGAGGGCGTTCGAATTTTCCTTCAAAAAATTTGCCTGATATTCCTTTTTGTGGAATGTAAAATGCAGTGTGACCAGACAACCTAAAACAAAAATTAAATAAATAATTAAATAAGTAATTTAAATAAAGTCAGCCACAATGAACAATATGGAATAAGCTGCAATTGCAGTTTCAGTGACAGCTATTATAATGAAGAATCTGAGCAAGGCTATAGAATTGGATTTGCCCGTTGCCAAGAATATATAATAGTCTGAATTTTTTATCGAAAAAGTTTGTAACATACAAAAGTAGTCAATTTGTTCCCCTCTGTAATATATCGATTTGCTGAGTGTATGATTCCCAGAAAATTCTCCACATCCAATTGACTTGGAACATGGTTGTAAGGATAGAATATAGGATATTTTGCATTATGTATTTTCCGTTAAACGTTATTATTAATCCTTTCAGTATGAAATTCGGGTTGTAAGGCCTAAGCTCCAAACAAAAATTCTATAGTCTTAGTGGGGGGGGTTGGAATTTATCTTCTAGCCGATCTGAACGAAAAATCGTGAGCAGATTCTGAGATCTTGGCATCAAAAAATTACATTTATTTGAAACGATGCAAATAAATCTTAGCCCTTGAACTGCAGCCAGCTTACTTAATTCCATCATTTGCATTAACCCAACACAAACATATACATATGAACAAACAAACACATGTGGATTAACATAAATACATTTATAGAAAAACAAACTGCGTACACTCAAAAAAAAAACTGAGAATGGTAAAAAATATAGTTTATCTGCTCCAAAGTCCAATTAGTTGTAGTCCATGTGCATGTAATGATCAAAATTCGCCTTAGGCATAACTTCTTTTCCACCTGCATTAACTTCATTCAGCTGCTGTACGGCATACTGAGGCGACAGTGTCATTATCGCCGGCACCGGAGTTGGCCTATCGAACTTCCTGCAGTGGCTGCTTCAATTTATCCAGCAGAGCATGCAGATCCACTGTTAGCTTGGGCTGTACAATACCCTCGGCCGCTTGTAGACCAACCATTTGCGATGACAATGCATCAACATCCTGGCGTGCGGCAAAGAGCAGCTGATCATGCGCCGCCAATTGGAGTTGAGCTATTTGGGCTCTTATGGCCGAAGCAGCCACCTCCTGCTGGGCATTGTGCAGCGAGGCGGTGATGCTGCGCACATGATTCGCTGACTCCTCCAGAGTGGCCTGTGCCGAGGAGGCCACCGCTTGGGCTTTTTGTATTTCAGTGGCCTCTAGCTGAACTCTGGCCTGGGCCACATACAAATGCTGGACCAGAGCGCGCAGCTCTTTGCTTCGTAGCTCGCCCTCATCAATATCGGCCAAGGAATTGGACCGAGCCATCTGGGCTTGTTGCTGCTGCTGATAGGGGTTCGACTGATCCTCGGCAATCATAAAGTTACGATCGCATGCAAGGACGGTGGTAGATTCAGCTGGAGGTGGTGTGGGAGCCGGTTCGCAAGTGGTTGAATCAGGTCTTAAGGTGGTGGGAGCTGGCACGGGTCTTGGTCCATTGTTGGCTGGCAAACTGCTGGTCTGCGGCGGTTGGGTCTCGCACTCGGGATTAAAAGTGTCTGCATCCCGTAGACTTCTTTCAACAAAATCATCAGCATTCAGTTGGCCATTATTCGCATAGCCATAGTCGTAGTCGCTGTTGAAATTTGAAGCCTCGTCGAGGTCCCTGCGTTTGCCACCCATCAAGGGATATGGTCGAGTGTTCCGTGCGTGTAAAACGATAGACAAGATGACTGCACACAAAGGAGGTAAGAAAGACAAGTCTAGAGGTATTCCAACTTACTCACCGATCCAGAGCAGATTGCTTAGACGCATTTAGAGCACATTTAGGCCGGGTTCCTTGAAATTCTGGCGCAGAATAGAAAACAATTGCCAAATTCATTAAACTGGCTATATAAGTCGAAATTTTAACTTAAACCAAGTTGACTGATAGTCAAAGGATTACTAAAGATGTATACAATATGGGACATTCCGTATCAACCCGGCCACCCCAAATTTTTTTAATTACCACATTGAGAATAACCCGTTAAGAAACTATGCAACTAGACTCTAATCAACACTTAAGGTTCGATTAGAACATACATCGGTCCGAGAACAGAACGTACTCGAACCCCTGGAACGAACCTAAATAAAAATTTTACAGATTTGCCGCCTTGGTTAAAATCTTTAAGTCGTTTAAGTAGAACACATATCCAATAATTTTGAAAGAATATCGTTCACTTACACCACACACTTACTCACACCTGATCCATGCTTCACGAATTCGCTAAGCACACTTTAATAACTCTGCCTGGAAATCATGTTGATGTCTGTTTTTGATGTATGTGCCTAACTTATTTAACCATATCTAACTCAATGTTTTTTTGGTGCATGCGCAGCAGCATGATGGTTTTTTTGTGGTGACTGTATATATTTTTTTGTACATATTCCTGGTTTATACTGTAAATATTTTTCAACAAAACAAGAACCTATGAAAACGCCTTTGAGAACATTTACATGATGCCAAAAATCCCTACAACATTATTTATAGGAAGTGGCTGAATTGCGGCGCCAGGTGGCGCTGGAGAATCTGCAGAATCAACGCATGGATAATCTGGAGCAGGATGTGCCCGTGGAATTTGAATGCTGCTTCTGCACAACTAAGGTAAAATCGATCAACGACATTCGACCAAGCACCTTGTCCCATTTTGGATTGATTCTCGTTATGAGATGCTTTCTGTGTTAGTGGCATGCTTTTCTTTCCCAGTTTTGTATTTGCACTTTCTTTTTGAGTTTGTTTTTCAATAAAACTTATGTGTTGTACTTGAACTAAACCGACTAAAATATATTGTCTAATTAACACCAATTGGAACTTACTCAGATATGTAGCTAATTAAGCTTTCTAGGTCCTGTATCAGGCGTCCCGTACTCGTAAATAATGTCTAGTGTTGGGAAAAGTGTGAAAGTGAGTTAGTTCTGTTCAGTTGTTTAATTTACTCACTTTACTCACTTACCTGCTGGGTTTTCTGTTCAGTTACATAAGCGAGTGAGTGAGCAACTGAACATGTTCAGTTTGGCGAGCAACTCATTTCGATTCCCAACACTTAGTTTATAACTTCAAGTAGCAACTCCCCCCATATGGACTTATAGTTCAATTTGTACTTAATCATAATGTGTCCTTTGTGTGTGTGTGTATGTATAAATATTGCAGGATCGCATTTGTGTGTTCCACGACAGGGAGTATAGCATCAAGCGACTGGCGCGACCGCCGCCTTCGCCCAAGAATTATCTGGCTCTCAAGCGCATGATCGAAGAGGGCATTGTAGATATCTATTATCTATGAGATGGTAAACCAGCACCACGTCTTCGTCCTTGTATTTTGTCCCTCCACTCCCCCTTACCATGTCCCCCACACAGAGATTTGGGCAAGAAAATGGCAAATTTTGTGTTGACTTTGTTTCTTTTTTCATTTCTTTTTCTTAAAGGGTTTGCCAGGATGTCAAGGCGAGTGTATTCCATTGCGCGCGAATAGCGTTTAGACAAGCTTTTCCACTAGCCCGACGAACTATTCATAATGTCATTAATCTCGAACTCAAACCGGATATGCAATTGAAATTGCAATTACATCACATAATTAGCTTTAATCTATACACAAACTAAAATCTAATTGAATTACCCTTATTCTCGTGCGTGACGTGAAAGCTAAAGAAAGACATAGCAAATTCTAAGAATTTAATTAGTTTAATTAATTTACGTAAGGAAAACCAAAAGCAGCATGTGTTATTATTTACGGTGTATTTCAAGTGTGTCTGTTAAGCTTAAGGCCTTGAAGAAAGTCTAAATCGATTCTGTTATTTTTTTGGTTTTTTTTCTACACTAAGCACGTAATTACAATTAGCTCCTAGTCTGTATCGTATCTACGTATAATCCTAGCTAAATCAACGAACAACTCTATTATTATAACAAACAACAAATAAACAAAAATACT
Source organism: Lordiphosa clarofinis (assembly GCA_018904275.1). Taxonomy (NCBI): domain Eukaryota; kingdom Metazoa; phylum Arthropoda; class Insecta; order Diptera; family Drosophilidae; genus Lordiphosa; species Lordiphosa clarofinis. Next base: position 3,150,035 of record JAEIGQ010000016.1, on the reverse strand, counting down.
TGTTTAGTTATTGGAACCAATGTTAAAATGCTCTCCTTATTTTACTCAAAATGAACAACGACAACAAAATATTTGCAATAAAACAACATGAATTATTTTTTGAAAACATTTATCAGCACTCAAACTCAATTGGCGCACATCTTTCTACTCTCTCTGTTATTGCTCGCCTAGAATATTTCGATTATTTTATGATTTCGATTAGCGATTATTATGATTTGTACGATTGAGGATCCCAACGAGCCACACTTGAGAGGCGACTGCTTGTGGTGGTGGGACCATTTTGGGGTAAGTAGAACACTAAAGCAAACTTTTTATTTTTCTGTTAATTAAACGTTTTCTCAACTCGATGGAGAAACGTTAAGCATCAGCGATTGGACTATGCAATAAAAAGTTAGATTATGCAGGAAGGGAAACAGCAAAGAGAGATCAACTTTCAAATTGAAAAACCAAACCCATAAGTAAGCGAGGTCTAAATCAACTCTTCAAAATCGGAGTCTGAAGTGGTTCAATCAATTTCGAAGTCATATGTTTACCCATTTTACAACGATATAATTATGCCACACGGCACTTCCAAATACTAAGGTTAGCTTAACTCGATCGCCCCTCAAAGGCCCTTAACTGATCCGTTGTATTTGAAACCATCGAGAGCTTTTAATTGGAAGTATTTTCAGTAACTTTTGGACGCTCTAATTGCAGGCATCGTACAGTACAGCCTGGAACTTCTGATTCCTTACATTTCCTGAACTTCTTTTCCGCTCATGATTCTAAATCTGCAGTTTAATTCAGCTTTTGCTAGTTTCTTATAAGATCATTCACCAGCCGATTCGCCAAAGCCTCTGCATTCTCGTTTTCTTCTTCATCTACACTCAAAAAGTAAAACGATTCGGTCTCTTACTCTCGCTCTTGATTTTATCCTGTTTTGGTCTAGAACTTGGTAAGAACGATTCGCAATTATGGCTTTGAGTACGAATCGTTTTAAAATTTTAATTTGACCGTTAAATTTAAATTTATTTATAAATTCTTGATTCAAGACAAAAATTTCATTTAGATCATTTAATTTCTTAAGTTTAAAATTCATCGATAAAAAATTTAAAATACATATAAGATTCTTAATTCAAAAATAATTGACCTTACTTTAATTTTTTACCTTATTTACCTAAGCCTAGATCATGCTAATTTTGAGCACAAAAAGTTTTAAAAAAATCCAGAATCGTGCTTATCATGTTCAAAACGTTTCTGAAATCAAAAATTTAAGAATTTTTCTCCGTACTTAAATCAAGAATTTTCAGGCTTATTGAAGTTTTGAGACTGAAAATGTTTGATTTAAGAACGAAAATTCTTGATTTTTCTCTGACTTCGTCATGTTTAGATTATCTAGGGCAGGGGTTGCTTTCCACATAGTTATAGCTGCGCGAATAGGCCTTTGCGCATAGCACAAACCCAAGAATATTACACCAACAACTTTGAATGGTTTCTCTCTTCAACAACAAACATGTTTACGTCGTCTTTGGTGTAGATTTTGTTGTTGGTGATTATACAGCCAATAATCGGTTTTCTCTTTCAATTTCTTGTGGTTGTTGTTGCATCAGATATATTCTCTTCATTTGTACTGGTGTCTATGCCGGCATGAACTGGCTCTGGACACCCCTAATTGTGTAAATTTGGATGCTAGGAGTTTGGTAAAAAGCCTAATTATAATTGTCTGCTCCAAGTTTTCGGTAAAATGTGGATTTCTGCTCCTGCAGAGCCATGTTCGTTCCCATGTACAGCCTTCGGCGCCGCTCTATTCCAAGTACAGTCTCTACATGGGGTTAATTAAAGATCAAACTAACATAAGCTTTCATGTCACTTGTTTGAAATCTCATATGAATTGGCTCTAAAACACCTCAGCTACCCAGCTACTTTAATACTCTACCAGCTAATCGAACATTCTCGCTACGGTTCGTATACTGCTTGGTGTGTTGAGTATTTTTTCTTACTTACCAAACGACGTTCGGCATCATTTGTAATATCACTTTTTTATGTGTTATGTCTGTATTGCTACTATATTGCTTTTCCGATTGCAAAGAACTCTGTTTTTAGCTCAGTCGTTACCTACTTTTATACACACCTTTCTAAAGAAGTTACATGCTAACCAGGGAATCAGAAGCAACCATGTTGGTTCTATGTACCAGATTGAATTATCGAACAAAGACCGACTTAGAATGTTGAAGCTGCTCAGTGCGCTGCCTTGTAGTTATTGTATCACAATCAGAGCGAGTCGTATAAGAAACTCATACAAGATCTTAGACTAGTGAATTAACAGCTTAACGAAGGTCTGGTCATATTTTAATGCTCTCTTTAAACCAGCGATGGTCACCGTATGCGCCCAGGGGCCGAAGGTATTTCGCTATTTACACATACACGACCCGAACGCATGCCGAAGCAGAGGCCAAGAGCGTAAACAAGAGTTCAGTCGCTGGAGCAATGAGTATTAGAGATACAATTTGCGCTACCTCTCAATTTGTCTGGTGCTAACCGATAGTGTTAAAAATATACTTTATAGTGCCAGTAGGAAATCACTGTGGTTAGAGCGAGACTACCATATTCCTAAATTTATCCAGAGAGCGAAAGTGAGAGCGAAAATCTGACCGAAAAAAAACTCTGTGAACTTGTATCGAACTGGCCACCGACTGAAATGCTTTTTGCTACCTTCTTCTCAGCTTCGGCATGCGCTTGGTTCCTATACGTGTAAATAGCGAAATGTCTTCGCCCCCGTGGGGAACCAGAAGCCATCGCTGATCTAAAGAGCGTTTCTCTCTTTTATTCCTTCTCCATAGCCATAGTACTTGAAAACCCAATTATCCACAATCGTAAAGAGAACCACTTACCCATTAGGTACCGGTTTTGTTGCATAGTCCAAATCCAGTTGAGATTACTTTTAGCATTTTTCAGTTAAGATTTTGTCACTTTGAGTGTTTGAAAGCAATTAGCGCTGCACGTTTAAGTTCTACTCAAAAATGCCTCCTAAATAGTTGCATGTTCCTAATCGTCTTGACAAAGCAGTTTTGCAATAACTCCAAGTCGCTGTCATGCACACGTTATGTTAACCACAGAGCGCTCAGGTACCACTGGCAATTGGGTTGTTGTGGTCGAGTCTCACATTGTGCCTGAATCCAATCGTTGCAGGACTTGAAGGAGTACACGGACGCAGAGGGTGTAATTTCGCTTCCAACTTCCGACTTCCATAAACCCATTTGCCTGGAGATGCGCATGGCGGCCGCCAATCGCCTGCTCGCACCGCCTGTGGGTCCCATGTTGGGCCTGCCACCGCCACCGGCTCTGCCCGCCGTGCTACTGCCGGCCTATACCAGCAGTGCCAGTGTGATGCCTGTCATATCGCAATCTTCGTCCACATCCTCATCATATGGCACGACCACATCAACGACAATTGCACTGCCACTGGAAACGCCCCTGAGATTTGGGGCTGCCATCTCCAGTTCGAACTTCAATCATAATTTCAACAATAATTTCAACACCACAACGGTGGGAGCTGGCGGGGGAGCCAATGGTCTGCTCCTGTTCGGCGGCAACTTCCTTGCCAACTATGGAGGCGGCGGTAATAACAACAACAATGCGGATCTGGCCAGTGTGGACAGCTCGGATACGTATGCCAGCTGTCAGACGCATCCGTTCCTGTCGCAGGGCGATCTTACCGCCGACTTCAATGACGAGGCCTGCGCCCTGGACATTGATATGGACAATCTGTACATAAATCCCTTGGAGAGAGAGGGCGCGCATCATCAGGCCATCAGCAGCTCGACGGGCTTTATTGTTGGCCTGCCGCCCACTGTCTCCTCCTCTGTCACGGGACTGCGTGCCCAGGTGAAGAAGAGTGCCTCTGGGGACACGGCTCTGCGTAATCTGGCCGCAGGAGGAGGAGCGCTCAGTCCTCTGGATGATGTGTATCAGAATTTCGATGTGCAGGAGCGTGGCAGTCACATTAGCCTGGAAGAGAACTCAGTGCCAAAGCATCGCAAGACGCGTTTCCAGCAAAGTTTCACCGCCCTGAGGCCCAGCTCGAGCAGCGCGAAGCCCAGGGCTCGCTTCGAGGACACCAAACTGGACGAGGATGGCGGGGGGCTGGAGGCCTTAGCTCCAAGCAGCAGCCAGAAGAAGAAGCGCTCGGTGTTTATGCCGGGCAAGAGTATAGCCACTGCCACCAAACTGATTAATCAGCGTCTGTTTGGCGTACAAAATGTGGGCTCTAAGGGTGGGTGTTCCATTATAGCTCCGCTGATCTGTTGTGGTCCTAAATTCCCCCCTTTGTTTCTTGACAGCCAAATTCGAGAGCAAGCATTCCTTATCAATAGATTCAATTGATGCCTCGCCTAACCTGGAGCATCACAGGCGCTCCAAGTCGATACTGAAAAACAAGTCTGATATTTCACGCGTCCTGTCCGATCCGGAAAGTGAACGCCTGTTGGCGGACAATATGTCCGGATCAGGCGTGTCCGATAATGGCACTGTCATGGTGAGTTCAGATTTAATTCTACCCATCACCCTGCCTAATCCCCGTTTCCACTTTACCTTACAGGGCGAATCCGGCAGCGATTACTCACCGAATAAATTACCTCATTCAGTTTTAGCTAAATCTATATCCCCACCACCCCTCAGGCATCGTACCCTAATACAACAACGCTCAGGACCCGCGACGTTGCAATCGAAGACAACCAAATTCCAAACGCCTCGCTATCCCGAGGAGCAGGCCTTGCGTCAGGTGAAGCCGCTGCTGTCACGCTCAGTCCATGCCCAGGCCCAGAGTCAGTCGTCCGTTGTCGATGGACCTCAGACCAGGGACAGCAGCCTAGGTAGGTTGAGAGGCGTGAACGCGCTGAGGCTAGCTGACATTCCAAATGGAGTACATCACTGAGTAATCCAGACTTTTGGCTGTGAACCATCCAAAAACAACAATTTTGTTTCTCTCTCTCTCTCCCCCATCTGTCTAACTAACTCGCTCGATCCTCGGTCCTGCTTCCCTAGTAACTATCTTCGATGCTGCATTCTGAACCCACTGAATACCCACCCGAACCCCACTCCCCGTCCACAGACACCTAAAAAAAAACACTCACACAGAGAGAGCTGGAGTGCTGCGGCTGCCACGCTGGCAATTTGTTAGTATGCAACTGAACCGCACCAAAGTCTTAAAGGAAGACACAATCCACCAGCACTCCATTGCCAACAATATATCTATACGTTGTATTTGTTGTACCCTACTAAATCACCTAAAGAGTCAAGTGCGATCCCTTACCCAGTCGATATCGATGTGCAGCTGTAGCTTTTGGCCTTTCAACACGCAACACTCTTTCCACCCCCACCCCCACACTCACACGCAGCTTTCTGTATAGCATTGGTTTCATTGAAGCACCATTGTATGCCCTTGCAGATATCAGGAATTATCAAAGATATATAATAAGATGACTTGATGTGGGGAGGTATTGTAAGCCTTCAGACTTAAGTCCCAAATCAATCACAATACTTTTACGCCCTCAGGAGCGTGGTCCGATCTGGTTTTCTGGTACCCCCAAACCGAACCATGAACAAACCCTTTTTGGGGTTGAAGTTCTCCCAATCCTAGCTAGCAATAGCTCGCACATACTACACTTGTTGGACCGGTACGCATGGATTGCGCTGTTGTAAATGACTAAGAAGCAAGTCAATTGCTTGTGCGACTGAGAGGCTCCAGTTGATGTTCCTTTTTTATGCACATACTCTCATTTTGTTTTAATAATGTATTGGTAATGTTCTTTGAAATGTTTATACTTCAACAAAGAATGTTTGGTTCCTACTAAAAGAGGTAATCTGGCTTGACTTAAGACAATTACATCCTGTTTATAAGGTCAAATATATTATGAATCTATTTGAAATGTACTAGACATATCCTGAAACAGCATTTTATCAAGTGGCTGAAGATTGAAACGATCTTACTTGAAATAAGAATTTTGTACTTGTAATCTAGCAATTTCGTATTATTGACAATGTTAATCAGTTTTTATAGTTTTTACAGAACCATTGGTTCATCGAAATCACGGTCTTTCTTGTGCCAAATGCGTCTGATGCTTCTTAAGTTGCAATTTATTTTTGGTTTAGATACTTGACATATCGATAGCCAAAATTCATAAGAAATGTAGTCGATTGCAGGCAAGGCCTGGTTAGGAACACTAGTAACTCGATAAAGCCACTCAGATGAGTGCTCAGGCCAATAGAAGCGTTTTAAATGGGCGCGGTGACCCAATCCCATTAAAACAGACTACAACTTAGAAGCTTGTTAGTCCACGGATTGATGGCAGGAACGGCACCGGAGATGTCCAGTTAAGGGCCTAGCGCATATTTCCTTCAAGTAATAATCTTCAATCGAGAATATCATCAGTCAACAATCTCCGTCATTGAGTTTGTATATTTAAACTAGACAATCTCGGGAATTTCTTTGCAACTGGAAATCAGAATCATTCAGATCGATTTATTGACGATATTTTTAGAGGGCTTTTACAAATTCGTATTGACTGGAAGCAAAAATGACCGGCTTTTGCTCTTCCACCTTAAAAAAATCCTTAAAAGATATTGGGTTTCCAGATGCCAGTTGAAAGCCTTTGTTTCCAGCTTAGTCTTTGGTTCTCCGACTTTGGTTCATCTGCAAGGGTATGCAAGTTTCGGACAGCCGAAATAATGTAATATTTAAAAAAGAAAAAACCATTGAAAAATATAATACTAATTTTCCTCCCCCATCTTCAAATTAAACCCAGACTCCGAGACTACATTCACATCGCCTGCAAGCAGTCGAGCCACTGAGGAGGCTCCTAGCACTAGCGCCGTGGCTGCTGCCGGAGTCGAAGATCGCGATGGTGAAGGCGAGGGTGAGGCTGAGGCTAACGATGAACAGCGAGCCCTGTTGCAAACACGAGATCGTGATGGGAAGGGTGCTGACGATTGCCCTGGGGGTGAGGCCACGTAGCGATAAGTGTACACCCACACGCATACCAAGAACGCTAAGTACTTAGTTATTGTATAAAACCTATTCCTATGGAAACCAAACAAAAAAACCACACAAAAACTCAAAGTGATAGCAAAGTTAGCAAAAATGGAATGTGAATTATATAAAAGCAATGAACAGTATCCTAGTCTAAATGGAGTTAGCAAGTTGAATATTTTTACAAGTCTCAAAAACTACCGATCGGCCGTACAATAAAGAAGAAGAATAAAATGGACAACAGCAACCCAAAGTGTAACACTAAACTCAATACTTCACTAACAACCTATTGTATATGTAAATAGAAAGCCCTAAGCGATTGCTAATCTATTGTACAGAGCCACATTTATTTACAGCGAAACTCTATAGTCAAAATCACCAGAAAAGCCTAACTAATTGTCGAAAGAAAATAATATTCATATTTTAAATGCAAATTATATATACACAGAATATTGAAAATATATACACACACATTTGCAATTACAATTCGCGGCATATTTACATATATATATATATATATACACACATAATACATAAATATAACTCAAAACTATTTTTCAAATCACGCGCCACAAACCAAAAGTAGTCAACGCCCACACCCATTTATGTATGTAAATCCAACGAGAATCGTTCAAAACTCATAAAAAGTAGTTAAAAATCGTTACGCAAAATGTTCGTTTATACTTAATAGTAGAATGTATGTTATGTAAGTGTAGGGGCTTTGCCTTCCGCAGTTTGAAGAGAGGCTTAGACACACAAATTGTTTTCTTTTGGTTGCTTGAAGCCATTGAGGATCATTCAATGAGTGAGTAAGGAAAAGTAGGATCCATTCGAGTACTCGAATCGAAATGTTTGAGTGTTTCCTAGATTATGAAGTTTTTGAAAATAAACGAATGGATTCATAAAATGTTTCAACTCAATAGAAGTCCATCTATTTGATTGATTTTTGCAACTGTTTCATCTGTCATCATACAAAAGTGAGACGGTACTCCGATAGGAATTTCGCGGAACTAACAAAATTTACTATCGGTGTAAAGCTGCCTAAAGCTGACTTAGTCGTTGGATACTGAAATATATTGATGGTTCGAGAAGTTGTTGCTTTGGCATTTCAAACGATCAACTGAGGAGATTTATCACCTTATTTGTGATTTCTTCTTTCTATTACTGATTTGATATCGAAATAATTGGCATTGCCTTAAGTTGAGGATTTTTATGTGAGTGCAGTTGAGGGCTTTAAGGTGCCTCGCGGTTACACTTGAAGGTACTTCGGAAAGAAGAATTTGTGATGATCCGCCACCTCTTGTATTTTCAGAACAATTGGAAGAGTTCATAGTAAACAGTTTTGACAAGCTTTAACAGCACACGAACCCAGAGAAATTAAGCTTTTTTCGACGCAAACACTTTGGAATTCCCAATCAGTTATAGAGCTGTCTGATAATAGGACCAGAAGGAATATATTCATTGTGACTTTTCCCTTCTTGATTATTGCTTAAATTTGGTTCTATTAAAAAAAAGTAAAAAACAAGGGTCCCATACTATGCAGCAGAAGTAAAGTCGGCGGAATGTCAGTTGCTGCAACAGATTCTGTAAGTCAACAGAAAAATGTTGAGCACAGCAGAGCCTTAAAGCCCTTTTTTCTCAACCTAGACTTGCTTAGTCGGAAGCGGCCGAGCAAAAGAGAAGCTTTCAAAGCTCTCTGTCTGTATTCTTAGTTGCAAGTTCCTTTTATTCTCTGCTTCCAGTAACGACCTCTGGTATAGAACCTAATCATTATTAATACCTTTATGATATTGGAGGTGGGTAACCCTCGCCTCTGGTTTCAGTTTTTAAATGGTTTTGGTTTGGACCCAGGTTCTTACCTTATTGGCTATGATTGACTTTGAGTAAAAAGATCAGAGTATTTCCCAGTTTTTTAGATTTTCGATTTGACAACCAAAAAAATTTTCTCCCGGTGAAGAATCTCAAAAAACCAGAACCCAACCGGCGTATGTTCAAAGTTTTCGTTAAGCGGCTGAAGATTTTTTGTTGGATTTAGAATGTCAGGAAACCTTTTCTTAAAACTTACTTAATGCGATCCTTGTGGCCATGAATGTGTTCGTTTTGTTGTAGTAGTCTTGCGTTTTGTTGATCTATTGCATAAATGTATAGAGTGATATTTTTGTGAGCTCGTTAGCCGCAGCTTTCAATGTGTGTGTGTGCCATTGTGCGTTTTAGGTGAGTTAGTTAGAACTACTCAAATGTCCTTTTTGGTTTTGTAATTTTTCTTTTATTTTTTGTACTCGTTTCTGTTCCAAATACGTAAGCAATAAAATTGATCACCTTAAAACTTTTAGATAAGCTCTACATTTTGTATAATTTCACTGAGTTTCTTTGTCAATTATTGCGTCCGCTAAGTTGTGTGTAAAATATAACAATGTTTTGTGTGTTTCTATGGGAGCCTCTGCTACTCCTTCGCCACGTAAGTTGTGCCGAAACATTCCATTTTTGTTAAGGTATAAATAAATGTAATACACGAAGAATATGGGGCATTTGATTGGAATTCTTAGTATTTATGCAAGCGAATCAATAAATTCAAGCATTTATTAACAAATTAAACAAAGTAATCCTAAACAAGAAACTTAAGCGAATACATTACATATATACATACATATATATAGGTAAATTGCTAATCCGCTTTTGAGAGCAAGCCTTGAACTGTCCAGCGTAAAATTTTGTTCATTGTTCCATCGCCTGCATAAATATGTGAGAGCTTGTTGCCAAGAAGGAAGTCAAACGCTTAATAGCCTCTTAGAAACATATCAGTGAGAGAAGACGAAGAACAACAACAACAACACACTTACACACCCACAACAAACATACACTGTAAATTCAGACTCAAATTTTATTATGAGATGCTTACAAAATCTCAACGTCCGCTTTTTGAATTGAACACAAAACTAAGATTAAAGCCAAGCACAAAATGCATAAGAAAATATGTGAATGTACGTACTAATATGGTATAATTAAATGCTTGACGAATTTTCTACACAGTTTTTGTGAGCGATGCGCCACATTCCAAGATACCCGTAACACTTTTGTAAATACTTATTTAATCCGGCTCTTTAGTTCCGAACTCCAATGAAAAAGGCACTGCAAACATTTTTATACAACAAGTTATTTTCATTTCGAAATTGTTACTATTTTTCTAAATTATTTTTACCAGCTACAAACCAAAAAAAAAAAATATTAAACGAAAACGCAAAATGTTATTAATATTAATTATACTTAATATTAACAAATTATTTACTAAACAATATGTACATTTTATTGTAGTCTGTCAGTGACGAATGTAAATCAGCAAAAAAAAAAACAAGTGAAAACAAATTAAATCGTTGAAAAACATAATGAAATTTTTATTAAAAGGGTCAGTTCTGTATATTGTAATGATTGCATATGCAGGGCATGTGAACACTGCTTCACAATGGTTGAACTTCATTTCTATTTTCACGCCATTGCGGTTAGGCAAGTAGGCTTACTGGGAACGTTGGTGGCCATCAAGATAATCAGATATCACACACAATTTTAAAATTATAAAGTCCCTAGAATGTACTTTCGTTATTAATACACAGGATAATACTATTGTAGATAAGGAATGATTAAGAATGAATTAAATTTAAGTCGGATGATGTTTGAGATTACGAGAGCGTAAGTTAAAGTCGGCTCTAACCGGCTCTAATTTTTAACAGTGTTCCTGCGTTCCTTAGGGTGACCATCCGAAAAGTATGCAATATTTTTGTTTAGAGTAGGAGGGGGGTAGCGGGGGGCCTTGCTTCACTTTTTTGCTCACAACTTGAGAACCGTTCATCCGATGTTTATTATTTCTAAGGCAAATCGATTCACTTTGCTAATTACTAACAATCTTTAGAAAGTACGAATCGTCTATCTTCAAAACTGTAGGAGATATAACGTTTTTTCGAAATTGCGGTGGCGGGAGGGGGCATGGCCAAAATTTGAAACAAACTTAATCTGCGTGCAAAAAAAAGAACCATTTGTCCCATACATGTCAAACCTCTATCTCTTACCATCTCTGAGATTTAGGTGTTCATACAGACGGACGGATGGACAGACGGACATGTCTATATCGAATCGGCTGTTGATGCTGATCAAGAATATATATACTTTATATGGTCTGAAATGATTCCTTCTGCCTGTTACATACATTTGCACGACTTTAGTGTACCCTTTTTACTCTACGAGTAACGGGTATAAAAATAAAGAAATTTTTCCTAGCCCTCTCATTAAGCCGTGTGCCTATTTCTGTCCTAAATTAATTGGTAGTCTGGGGATTACTAATTTATGAAAAACTTTAACAACTTTAACTCATGTGCTTCTTGATATATAAAATTATCTTTTTTTGCGAGCAAAGCGAATTGGTTAAAAACGAGGGCGCTAACTCGTCTTTGCCGAAGTTTTTATACCTTGCAAATGTTTTAATACATCATAGTTTACGAACGTTAGCATTAAAACAAACAATTTTTCTAAATAAAACCACCTTCGACCGATAGTTTCGTCATCCGATTTTGACCAAAACTCCAGGCGTTTCAAGTTTTCCACAAAGACCCACTTTCGACCGATAGTCCTTGACGCTATAAGATAAGTTACCGACCGGTCGGTTCCGCTTTACGTGAGCGTAAAGAAGACTCTGTGCAAAGTTTTAGCTCGATAGCTTTAAAACTGAGAGACTAGTTTGCGTAGAGACAGACAGACAGACGGACGGACAAAGCTCAATCGCTCAGCTCGTCGCCCTGTCAGAATATATAAGTTTATAGGGTCGGAATTAATATTCGCGTTGCAACTCTGGGCTTATAATACCCTTTGCAAGGGTATAAAAATATAGGCAAGTTCAAAAATAAAAGTGCCTAGCCAGCTGTCAAACTCGGAGAATTGGACACCAAAGAAGAAGCAAAATGAAAGAACACTAGACTCTCAATTTTAAAGTTTACGATTTTTCTTCTTACTTCTAAGCTTAGCTCACAGTACGCGCCACTCAATCCAATGGGTCTTATAAGCGGTCGACGCGGCGCTCGACGATTCTGCGCAGACATTCCCCACTTCCGTCACCAACTCAGGAACTTTCCTAGACGCCTTTCAAGAAATCTGGTCACGTTGCGCTCACACTCAGGGCGTCGCTTATATGCAAGTAGTCAGGTGTGTGGCCGCTGCTCAATGTAATCTTCTATCTCCTTAGAGAATGTTTGAGAAACTAGATCAACTTTAAAGTGCAGATATTGTACCCTCCAATACCGCACGTCGCAGCGGCCACTCGGGAGAGAACATTAGAATACTCTACCGCACATTTTAAGACTCTTCTGGTCAATCTTTCGAAAAATTGGTGGTCACGGTTCTATGGAGGAGTTAAGCTTCACTCATTTTCAAAGGTATACATACAGAAATATGGAACAGTTGCTTTACAAATTTAGGAAATTCTCTATTCACAAATGCGAGCGATGCAGCGGGTTTGAGCTACTAATAGTATAAAATATTATAAAATGCAGAGTAACTATTTATGAATTGACTTACAGTTCAAAGATTTCTGTTTAGATTTTAATTGGTTTATTTAATATTTCTTGAATGAAAAACTCTAGACCAAAGTAACATTGCTTTGAAAAGTAAGCTAGTTATTTAGCATAAACTTACTCACAACAGTATTCTAGCGGACTACAAATCCACAAGAAGTTACTCAAACAGTCTGTCTGTCCTTCTAAGTATTTTTGCTTGCGTAAAAGTCTTCCTATTAAGTTTGTGCAAGTGTAACAGGGAGAAGGGAATAATTTCCGACCATATAACCCGAGTCGATGCCGTCCGTCGCCCGTCCGTCCGTATGAACAAACAGATCCGGATGGTGAGATGTGCGTTGGGACAATGCTTTTTATAATTGCAGGCGATCAGTTGATTTTCAATTTTTGACACGCGCCCTCCCGCCCCTGCAATTTGGAAAAAACGTCATATCTTCCGCAGTATTGTAGATAGATGATTCGTTCCTTCTAGAAATAGTTAGTCATTTGTAATATTTCTCGATTTGCCGAAGAAATGATAAAGATCGGATGAGCGTTTCTCAAGTTATGTCCAAAATATAAAATCCCCCCTCCCATTCCCCCCATTTCATTCAACAACGTGTGAGTGAAAGAGAGAGGGAGAGAGAGAGAGAAACTTAGAGATGAGCGCAGCAGAAGCGTTGCATTCAGCTTCTACTCTTGGTACAGAGTATGACATAGTCGGGCTTGACCGACTTTCTCACTTGTTTTACAAATGGCTTCAAGGTAGCAAGAGCTGACTGACAAATTAAACCAATACTCCGCTTACAAAACTTTTGGTTTTCCTGTTTTGAATCAACTTACACGAGGTATGTTCAAAGAGGTGGCATTTTAAAGTTAAATTTTTTTAAGTTGATCGCAGAAAACTAAGCTCAAGCGCTGGTAAGTACCAAATACTACTATAGATTCTCCTTTGGTTCTAGTTAAGTTGGTATCTTTGTAATTTTTTTTCAGCGGAGTAAAGCCTTAAATGAGACCCTAATGATTGAAAGCGAAACGGACGGGAAAAAAACAAACTGATATCAGAGTTTCGGACTTATTCGGTTCTTGAATGAAGGTTCTCAAAAAATGCAACATATAATTTATATTTCCGATCTTAAGTTTATTTACGGTTCCTGTTCGTCTTCACGTTTGATTCTCTGATCAGTACACTTGTATTTATATATGTATTAAATATTTTATTTTAAATATTTCAAAGTTAATTTAATTCCAAATACAATAAATGCGAAGTTTTTAAAAATTGGTTACCGATTAAGGATAACATAGTTCTCATCCATTAGCAATTCCTGAAAATATTTTGCATTTTAATTATTATGCTGAAAAACCCAGCCATAGCTCTTGGCTTACCTCTTCTGGGATCAATGCCTTCGCATCTGGCAGTTCTATACGCAGGGGATTTTGTTGTACCGCATTTCGTATCGATTTGATTACCTTTAAAGCCTCCACTCTGAAGTTGTCTGGCATCTTGGAGTCAATGCGTAGAAATTGTAACTTTCGGTTGGAGCGTAAAATTTTTAAGCAGGCTGCCGAAAAATCGCCAGAGCCGTGAAATTTTAGATTTAGTTTACGCAGCTCGGAGAGTTCTGCCAACATTTCAACTGCTTTGGGGTCATCAAATGCCAGTTGCAGTTCTCTCAGTGAACTAATTTGTATTATCTGTTTAGTTTCTTCCAAATTAACCAAAGTCTCTACAGTTTTCAAACAATGAAGCGACTTTAGGGTTTCAAACAACCTTGTTAAATTGCCCTCTTCTTGAAGGTTCCTTATGATCAAGGTCTTCAGATTAGGCAACTCGGATAGTTGCAAGTACGCCTCGCTATTTTGTTGCAAGCGAAAAGATATTTCCTCCAGTTGTGGACAATGTGGTACGATATCACAGAGCCGCCCAAGTACTCGCGTACTAAGAAGTGAAAGAGTTCGCAGATTAGTGTTGGACTTGCAGTACTCCACCAGACTCTCCACTTTAATAGTACCGTATAGTTGGAGGTTGTCAATGTTTTTCACTTGGCACAAGGTCTGCGTATCGATATCTAAAAGTTGGGTAAGAATTAGTTATTTGACTTTAATACCAAGTTAATCCCTTACCCGGTTTTGTGGAAAGGCGAAGGGTGCTCAACATGGGTAAGTCCTTTAGTGCCAGTATCGTTTCGTTTATTATTTTTAGATTTGGAATATTGAAGAAGGACACTTTTCGTATGGTACAGCTTTCCAAACTCTGCATATTTCTTATTGTATCGGCGAACTTTTGAAAGGGTATAAGTTCACATGGTTCCTGCTCCATTTTACGATATTTATTGAAGTACTTTTGGTTAACCTCTTCGAATACCAATTGATTGTCCAGCAAACATTCCTGTTTACTTTTATAGAGATGATAATTAGCATGATTTATGCTTACTTCAAGATCTTTGATATTTTCACTTATAATGCCGAACAATATCAACTGTTGCCTAAAGTAGTCCAAATCAAATTCTTCGTTGACAATTTCGTTGATGTAAAAGGTGGGATAAATCACATGGGACCAGTCTTTAACCAAATGGCGAAGTCTTGTGCATACTTGGGCCAAATTGATATGATCTTGCATTCGTAGATACTTCAATATGAGACCCAGGCAGTCGTCATTTAGTTGTAGAATATTAATACTATCCATATCGTGTGCACTAGTCTGGAGGGTTAGATTATAACTGATTTCAAAGCGAATGTTTGTGACTCACTACCGCAAAGTTTGGTGTATTTTTAATAATCATAACAAACGCCTAAAAAGGTAAGGCATAATGAAGAGCCGACATGATGACACCCTTTGGTCAACGTTTTTATCTATTATTTGTTTGGAATAACATGGGTTACCTACATTTGAAAGAACAGATATGCCTGATTTGGCTTTAGTACCGTGCTGAGTAGCTTTTCAAAAGCTCTGACAGTGCTGTGCAACGAATATGTTAGCCCTTATTGCAGACATATTCTGGAAATAGTTATTTGGAATTGGTTTATTTGGAATAAGTATTTTAAATTTGAAACTTTATATTTTAACTTAATTTTTAATACATTTTAAAAGAGATTTCTTACATTTTCGTTACGTGGCCGAGAGCTTTTGCAAAAAGCTTGATTACTAAGCAGCTTTTCATCATGGTGGCTGTCTTGACTAAAGCTTTAGAAACGAAACCATTTAGGTAAAATGCGTGTAGAATGTAAAATGAAACCAAACATTAGGGTAACCCAGGAAAAACAGTTTGACAAATTAAAATTGAATTTATATGTGGGGAGAAGAATGGACAAATGACAATTTAGTATCCACCGTGTATTAGTTAGTGGAGAACATAATTGAATTTGGCTTTAAATTGACATCATGCCAACAGCTTAGCTTTTATCGTAGTAGGCTAATTTACCTTTTCCTATAACTAATAATATAACCGCTATAACTGATTGCTAAGATACTAACTTTTTACCTAGGTAGGTTGCAGGCTAAAAATCAATAAAAAAAACCTAGGTAAGGTGCAAGGTATGCGAAAAGTTAAGTATAAACAAGATCATTTTTAATCAGCCATGAAATTTCAGTTTTTTGGTAGCAAGGTAAACGGAAAAATATTAAAGATTCTCGAGAGTCAGTAGAACAGTGTTGTGAATCATTTGACACAAATGAAAATCATAAATATGTTTTCTTATGTTCATCCTTCACTTCTTTTGCCAAATAAATTCTTAAAGTTTTTTCCAGATAGCGTCGAAAACTTTTTACATATTTTAAACATTGTAACATTATTCCAATGAAAGATAGGCTCGGCCATAGAGAGGTTAACAACCCTTTCCCCCGCCGGCCAAAAATCCGAAGTTTAGCTCATATATAGAGATAATGTGCCTTCAACCGTCGCTAATAAGACCGCCTAGAGTCGCGCGGAATTTCGTCATCTTCCCTTCGATCAATTCGCTCATGCGATAACTGCACCACCATTCGATATTTCTGGATCGGAGGCATGGTAGCTGACCGTGAGTGGGTTTCCCTAATTATAGTTAAATAAAGTAAGTTACGTGAAGAACTACAAGGGTCTCAATAGTGGCGCCATCTATTGGTAAGCTCCATATATTACCCAGTCTTGAAAATCTCTTAAGGCCCATACGGACAGCAGAAGTAACGAGAAGTTTCTATTGGGTACATAAATTTTGAGGGGAAGTGAAGTTATAACAGCAGAAGTTACAATTTCGCCTCTTGAACTTTTTGCATGTACGGAGGTGCGAAGTTGCTGAAGATGCTGAAGCAGCATTGAGAATGAAGCCACTCTGTTTCTACATGCATCGCCCAGCTGAAATGCTGAAATGAATTGATAAAAAATATGTATAAAAAAACATGGCTGAAAAACTAAAGCGAAAAAGTCGTTTGGAGTGGTTTTCCCATGACAAAAAAATGTCTTTAATTTTGGAGGTGAAAGAGTGGAATGTCATTTGGGATCTTTTCACCCCAAGCATTCGGATTTCTTTGTTAGCAAGGCTTGCGAAGAAGTAGCCGAGACTTTACAAAACAATTAACTTGGCATCAAAACAAAATACAGACGATAGAGCAGTGTGACCCACCTCCAATTAAATTAAAAATACCAAAAACTGAAATTTTTGAGGTAATTTTTTCTTGAGTTTGGTCCCACTACTCTTAAGTTCCACGCCGACGAAACATAGGGGAAGTTAGATAAATTATGTACTTCGGATGCTCGTATGGGCCTTTAACAAGCATTATTCAATATTGGCGCCATCTATTGGACAGTTTAAAAAATCCCTTAACAAGTATTATTCAAAGCAAAAATAAAATTATTGAATAAGAAACACTCAAAACCTTCATTTAAAAAAAATTTTACGAGCTGCAAAGGTATATAAACTTCAGTACAGAGTATAATACACTTGGGCTTGACCAACTTTTCTTACTAGTTTTAAGCTGTGAACTGAACCTTGAACCTAGATTCTCGGTTTGGTTTAACATTCTGGAATCTAGCAAGCAAACTTGTTGTTTTCTGTTCTTTATAGATCCACGATTTCTAGCTTTGAAGATGAATGTTTTTCATACAATAAGGCAATAGCTGGCATTATTGGAGTCTTTGAATTCACTAATAGAGAACCGACTATGTCAATCATTTCAATTTGTCTGTAAGATCAAAGCAGGAGATTCGGTTTTAAAGTGTCCTGTTTTCTGTTCGCATCTTTTGTTGTCAAAATGTTTGCTAAAGTTTGTAAATTGAAATTAATCTATCAATCCAATGCAAGTTTCTATAGCAAACCCGAATTGAAAAATCTATGTCGAATTATTTGCTTCTTAAAATTCAACCAAACACCATAAGCTTAAAAGTCATGCTTTTAATCAGCTTTTGAATTATCTAGAAATGCGATGTTAAGCATGCATTGTTTGCCGTTCACATTTGAGAATTTAATATTTCTAGTGTGGGTTGAATATTTTACTTAATAACACAGAATTTCCTAATCCTCATCATTTCATCATCAATTATGTCCAACAATTCCTTATGCCAGTATTTAAGAATTCTCAACCCGTCTCTAAAACCAAATGAGTGGAAGCCCTTGCTCACAATGACAGCTACTTAATTAGTTGGGGCTGAAAAAGGGGTATCCCGCCTTACACCTTAACGATTCATTAACCCACCAATTGAGGCCTAAAAATTTGTTCAATAATTAACCGAAACTCTGCTCACGTAACGGGGCGTGTCACGGCAGCTGCATAATTAATCCCAGCCCCCAAGACACGCCCCTCTAATAAGCTTATAAATGGCTGATTAAGGCAATTAGCTGTCAATTACCCAACATGTATTCACCGGAAGAGGCTGTCGTGCTCAAGAAACGTAACTATCGCAACGTCAGGGAGATGATACGTCTCTCCTACACGGTGGGCTTTAATCTGATGAAGCCATCGCGTTGTGGACAGGCGCTAAACATGTAAGTATGCGAGTTGATTTCTCCCTCCTACTTATGCTCAACTCTCGACTGGCGGCAGCTGGACCTTGGTGCTCAGTCTGAGCAGTCTGGCCTCGCTCTATGGCCATTGGCAGATGTTTGTGCGCTACGCGGAGGACATTCCACGCATTGTGGAGGTGCGTCATCGTCCACGCCGGCACAGATAATGCACGCATACAAATTGTTTAATTTTTGCAGACCATTAGCACCGCCCTCCAGTTCCTCGCGTCCATAGCAAAAATGTGGTACTATCTCTTTGCCCAGCACAAGCTTTACGTGCTGTTCCGGCAGGCCCGTGGCCACGAGCTGCTGCAGCAGTGCGAGGTCTTTGCGACTGTGTCGGGTGAGTAAGCTTTTGGCTCGGATTCGAGGCTGCCAAATTGAGGATATCTTTGCCCTTAGATCTGCCCATTGCCGCTGTGCTGCGTCAGCAAGTCGAACGGATTATGCAACGCTATTGGACGAGCACACGTCGCCAGCTGCTGATCTATCTGTATAGCTGCATTTGCATTACTTGCAACTATTTTATCAATTCCTTTGCGGTGAATCTCTATCGCTATTTCACGCAGCCCGAGGGAAGCTTCGACATTGTACTGCGTGAGTTGCCGTCAGATAGTTTTAAATGGAATTGAATTAAATTTCCATTGCAGCGCTGCCATCGCTTTATCCAGCCTGGGCGGATAAGGGATTGTCATTTCCGTATTATCACATACAAATGTATTTGGAGAGCTGTTCTCTGTATATCTGCGGCATGTGTAGGTATTTGCGTTGAGCTTACAAATGAATTTACCGACAAAAGCGGATTCTAGAAATTGCATTTGGAGGGAAATGGATTCCATTTGGTGGTGCAGACGTTTAACTGTTGAATTGATATAAAAATTCGTAGCACACAGTTGGGGAAATGGGACGAAGAGGTTTCACAAACGATATTCTTGAGTTAAGATGGGGGAATAGCTTTAGTTAAAGTAACACTTAATTATAAAGCAGCTCGTATCCGTTTGCATGAGGATAATTTTAATATCAATTTCAATTTTGAAAACAAAAGACAAATTTCCTAACCGATAAAATGAAGAAAATAAATGAATAATGGTTCGTTAAAATAGGTTTACAGAAAAAAATACTTTATTTATTAACTTGAGTCAATTTTAGGCCATTCCAAATAAATGAGAATTTTGAGAACTTCCTCAAAATTACCTCTTTTGAACCATTTATACATCTTTTGAAACATAAATTTAATTAAAGCCACATCCATTGCCAAAAGTTTTTGCTTAGCTTGACTTGAGTTCAGCTTAATAAATTTTGTTTCCCCCTTTCGTTTCCAGGTGCCGTAAGTTTTGATGGCATTTTCATTGTGCTTTGCCTGCACTGCATTGGTCTGATGAAGTCGCTCAATTATATGATTGAATGTTCCACCTCGCCCCTTGTACCAAAAGAGCGACGTGTGCTGTATCTGCGTTGCTGTATCTATCAATACCAACGTGTGGCCCAGTAAGTTGGCTTACTTTAAGCAGGCAGTTCAGCTGGCAACCTATTCCTATTTCAGTTTTGCCGCAGAGATCAATAATTGCTTTCGTCACATCACCATTATACAGTTCCTGTTCAGTCTGTTTGGTTGGGGTTTGGCTTTGTTTCAGATGAACATTGGTTTGGTATGGTCAAGCAGTTGTGAGGCCAAATGGAAAATGACATTTGAAATTCTTTTCTTTTTTTTTGTTTTCACAGGGCTCGAACAAAATCATATTGGTGCGGATGGTAATGTACCTGATGGCTGCCGGCTATCAAATTGTTGTCTACTGCTATAATGGACAAAGATTCAGCACAGCTGTAAGTTAATTTTGGTATTTTGTATACCCTGTGTAAAGGGTTTGAAGGGCTTAATGAGTTTAAGGAATTTTATGTAACATGTAAAAGAAGCAACTACGAGCCTATAAAGCAGGGGTGCTTAGCCCCTGTGCGCACGCCACGCATTCGTTGTTGTTTATCGCACATGGCCCTCACGCAAAGCTGGAGGTAGGGCAACACCAGCTTCATATGTGTTCTCTCTTCTCTTTCTTTATCAACACTCTCTTGTTGAGATAATCCACGTCAAAAGTTGTGAAAAATAATCCAACGAAAACAATTTTTTTGAAATTTCCATTTTAAAGCCAAATTGATTTCTTCAACTCACTGTAAAAAGCACAAATAGCGCTAGTCAAAACGTTTTAAATTTTAGTTTGGTATTACCAGATTTTAACTATTTACATTATTTTTTTTATTTGAGAGATTTCTTCTTAGTGCTAAAAGTACAGGACTTATTTGAAAGCACTAATCACTATGACATTTACTAAAAACAATTATGAAATAAAAGTATAAAGTATAAATTATGCAGATGAATACAGAATAATGAGAGAAAAACTAAAAACTTTAATTATTGCTGTAGGTAATTTTCGAATTTTTAAAGACGGGCGCGCTTCTAATTGTTTTGAATTCGTTAGGTAACT
Source organism: Lordiphosa clarofinis (assembly GCA_018904275.1). Taxonomy (NCBI): domain Eukaryota; kingdom Metazoa; phylum Arthropoda; class Insecta; order Diptera; family Drosophilidae; genus Lordiphosa; species Lordiphosa clarofinis. The sequence goes on along the minus strand of JAEIGQ010000016.1, from coordinate 3,129,039 downwards.
GGTTCCATAGGCGAATAGCATTAGGAAAGAAGTGCAAGACAGATGTGGCTAGTATATTTCTTGTCGGGATTAAATTTTTTGTTCTATGAGAAGAAGCAAGGCCGTGTGTGGCCCAGTGGTTAGTGTGCTGGACTGCTGGGCGGGAGGTCGTGGGTTCGATCCCGCCTCTGAACATCTAATAAAAAAAGTTTTTTTCTTTCTTTAGAAAAATAGCTTTTACACATACGGTCACCTTCACCAGCTATTGGCGCCAGCTGTGAAGTAACTAGCCATGAAAAAGCAAATTCTCAAACTTTGCCGTTCGGATCCGGCGTTAAACTGTAGGTCCCTTTCTCTTGTGCGAAAAATTTAAGGCACACACGCCAAGAGATCGTGAGAAGCTTGGCTTGGCCCCGTTGTAGGAGCTGTAAAGCCAACATTTACATTTACATGAGAAGAAGCAAAGTTAAGCATTCGAAACAGGTAGGAAGGTTCACCGGAGCTAATTATTTTGTGCAGGAAAATTAACACTCGTAAGCTAATCCATAAATTTAGAGGTAAATTAAATATTCTCTCTGCAAATTGTGATATGTGGTCGGATCGTTTTTTGTCATATATATATCTGGCAATGTTATTAAATGCTACATTAAGCTTATGTTTGCAACCTGCATTACTACATCCGAAAAACTTCCACACCATATAGCAGCGATGATATTATATGAACTTTAGCAATAAGGTCTCTTATACGTGTGGGGAGGTATTGTTTCGGCAGACTTAACCGCCTAATTAGAGCATATGTTTTCCCAGTCGCCTTACTTATATGGTCATCCCATGATAACGTTGCATTAAGTGTAAAACCTATATTTAAAGCACTTTCAGTATACTCAATAGTGGATCCGTCAATATTCAACTGCTGTAGACTGCTCGTCTCATACATTAGTGTGACCAGCTCCCGTTATATTAATAGTACCCCCAGACCTGTTGCTGCATCTTCTTTATTACTGTGTAAGCCAGCAGGTCTCTGCTGACTACAATTAGTCTTCTTGAGAGCTTTGACTAAAAACTTTGCATTATGTTGATGTTAGACTTTGATGCAGAGCTCCAGAGCTGGATACTTATGTCCATACGGGCTTTAGAATCGTTTTATAGAACAAGAGCTATTATTAAGTATTAGGTTGGAACTCATCTTATTGACTTTATTATTCAGCTGTTTTTTCTTAAGCTCTTTTTACACGAACTGATCACTCAGATGAGTTTTCGTTTGAATTGTTGTCGGACCGTGTAAAATGGCGTCTGAATAGACATAAAACTACTCAGATGAGCGATCAGGTAAAAAAGTATCGGTTCGGTATGGTCTGAGCACTCATCTAAGTAGAATCTTTCGTATTACAGTGTGACCAAGTGGCAGAATGCAGGCGTTGCCACTTTCTGTCTGATCATATACATTTGTTATCGAATTTTGCCTGTCGGTTAAGTTTTCTTATGTATGTCAAATTAATTTAAATAAATTGCAACTTAAGAAGGTTCAGAACGCAGATTGCCAGTCACGGCTCCACATTGCTGGCATTGTATACTCTCGTTTTTTTTCGTGCATTTTTGTACGATTTTATAATTATTTCACTATATATTAATATATCGATATTTTTGTTGGACGATAAGGGTTATTCCGATATTTCATATCAGATATGTGTGTGCTTTAACGACCTTTATGATAATCAAACCATCAATATTATGCTGGCTCAAGGTCTCGTTATCATTGATATTTTAATAAAAACGAGACCGTAAGTTAAAGTCGGCTCTAACCGACTTCGATATACCCGTTACTCATTGAAAAACATGTTTAACAGTGTAACTGCGTTCCTTAGGGTGACCATCCGAAAAATATGCAACATTTTTTAAGGAGGTGGGGTAGCGGGGGGCTTGGTTCACTTTTTTGCTCATAGCTTGAGAACCGTTCATCCGATCTTTATCACTTCTTCGGCAAATCGATTCATTTTGCTTATTACTAACTATCTCCAAAAGGTACGAATCGTCTATCTTCAAAACTGTGGGAGATATAACGTTTTTTCCAAATTGCGGGAGCGGGAGGGGGCGTGGCCAACATTTGAAATAAACTTCTAGATCAAATAAAAGAAGCATTTGTCCCATACATGTAAAACCTCTATCTTTTACCATCTCTGAGATCTAGGTGTTCATACAGACAGACGGACGGAGAGACGGACAGACGGACGGACGGACATGTCTATATCGACTCGGCTGTTGATGCTGATCAAGAATATATATACTTTATATGGTCGGAAATGATTCTTTCTGCCTGTTACATACATTTGCACGACTTTAGAATACCCTTTTTACTCACCGAGTAACGGGTATAAAAATACTATGGTAATTACCGATGGACAAAATCAGTAACCTAGAACCCAGGAAAATCCTAACTTTCGCACAGGAAATAAGGCTGCTAGGGGAGTTACGACCTCAGTAGGGGGGCACAATAGACCACGATCAAAAATACCTTATTTTTTTCGTAGAAGTTCGATTTCTAAGTTTGTTTTCAGTCTTTTTGAAAAAGACAAAATCCTTTAATGTTCTTAATATATGTGGTCGATTTGGATTAGGACTTTATTTTAGAACCATGGATTCTTGGCGGAATTTTATGTAGATTTAATTTTTGCTATAGGATTTGTTGACTATTTTCCACCCATATAAATCGATTTATAGTCAAGTAGGTCATTTAGGATTCTTATAGTAATGACGTTCTCAGAAAACTTTTTAGCATTAGAAAACCCCGATATATCGATGTTTTTTTAGACGCGATATAAAAAATATCGATATTGAACATTTTGATGTTTGATATTTTAAGAGATATCGGCAACCCTAGCTAGGACGGCATATATAATTTTAAATTTTCTTTATTAACTTAGATTTTTTATCTTCTTTTGTTAAATGTCAACATCACAATGTTCAGATGAACCAATGGTTCTGAAACTAGCTCATTTGAGCTTCTTAGGCAAGTGTATAAGCGAAACTAAGTTGCTCAGATAAGTTTAGGTCTGAAAAAACCTCATCTGAGTGATCTAGTGGTGTAAATAGAGCTTTAGTTTTTATGTCCACGTCAAGCGGATTCCGAGGGTCAATTCTAGATATTTGCACTGAGCTAGAGAGGTACAAAAACATAGGCAACCTAAATTTATAAAAAATTTTTCTACTTTGGTGGAACTTTGGTAAGTAGGAATGGATCTGAAATTTTGACCTTAATAGAGAAAAAGAGTGATAGAGTTACTGGAAACTCATAAACAAGGAGGGCCAAATGAAGAGCACAGAAACAATATTTGTATGAACCTATCTCTCTCTGGCACTCAGTGATGCATGGTTTCGGCAACGGATCGGTGAGAATTGCCGACTGACTTTGGCTATGGGCTGGCCGGGTCTGTCTATAAAGTTCTACATAACAACACAAATTCAGAAATTCACTTTCTATATCAGGGATGCACAACTTTTAATTTAGGATTAACCCTGTACAGGGTATATAAAAGTCGAGCTTGGCGAAATTCTTCACTCCTTAAACAAAAAACCCTTTTAGAGTGAGGAAATACCAAATGCCTTCTACCAGTGTGCTTGGTATGAGGAATCTGAAGAATTTAGGCAACTCATTAAAATGATGATAATGCGTACGAATCGTTGCTTTAGACTGGATGTCTCTTGGTTTATCCAAATGTCGCTGCCCACGCTGATGTCGGTGAGTAGGCAAGAGGGCAAATAATTTTAGATGATTTCACATGATTGATTTACAGATGGTCCGAACAAGTGGGCAATATTTTCTCTTGCTGCAAAATGTCAATCAGAAGTAGAACTACGCACTCAAATAAAATAAAATAAAATGGGTAAATGGCGTATGGTTTTCCTCTTTTTCATGTGTTGATGTGGGACATGGAGCAAGTCAATCAATATTTCAATATGTCAGTCAGTCAGCCAGTGACATTGTCGTTAGTTTTCATGGCCTCCGCTTGGCTGATAATAATTCATTGGGCGCATTAAATTAATGAAATGGCCAGCTGATAACGGGAAAGGCTGGCTGGGAGTCTGAATGATTATGTTTATTTATCCAAATCTAGCGACAGTCTCTGACATGCCTTAAATGGCTTTCTTCTCTGTGCTGGCCCTCAGCCTTAATTGTTAGTCTCGAGTCCCCGGGGCGAGAAGCTGGCTTTGTTTTTTTTTTCCTTTTTCTTGCAATATTTTTAATGCATATTTGCTGTTTGCTTTCCTTTTGTTAGTCTCGTTTTCTCAGCCTTTTTTTATCTCACTCGCTTCACTTTAATGCCCCTTTTTGTGCTCTGTGTTAAAGAATGACAAGAAAGGACATCTTTTCTTTACGGTTTATTGAGGCACATGAATATTCTCCAGCTGCTTCAGAGTGTGTGTGTGTGTGTGTGTGTGAGTGTGTATATATACATAACTTACATTTTAGCAGCACTTTTTCGGGCATTATGTTTTTTTTATTTGTTCAAGGACAACAATACTTTATGCATTGGAAGCTGTTATCCATTTTGGCCATGCCTTTTGTTATGGCTAACAAGTAAAATATGTATTTGCACACACAACTGAGTTACACTTATTTTTGCGAGGTTCTAAAATTATCAACATTAAGATAAATATTTTATATGAAGGTTGATTGTTGTTCAATGATCAACAACTGATGAATATCATGAATGTCTGTCCTATGTTTCCTGTCATTTCAGGAAACTAAATTGACTAATTAGGATAACAATTGCACTACAATAGCTTCAATAGCCATTTGGTCTCAATGCAGGTCAACTAAAAAACTCATTGGAATACTTTTTTCCTTGAAACAATGCAACTCAGATGTTGACATGACTAATTACCTGCACACGAGTGCACACGTAAAACGATTGCCCAACCCTCAATTCGATTTCCCATTATCTCAACTCGTTCGAAATGGGAAGTCATTTTGCTGGCTATGCAGAAAAATAGCAACAAACTGACATTGTCCCGCAGTGTCATTTGTAACGAAGATAAATTCACGGCACGGCACGACACGACACGCATGTGTGTAGGCTCCCATTAGCTTTAGCCTCTAGAGTCGTTTCGATTGGCAGTGACACGTGGCGTCTACGCATTGTTTCAGCTATCATTTAATTGAACACAAACATTATGAAACAACTCTCGTTATTTTATGATTGGACAACGAATTGTTACATAAACGAAATGCAAAACTGCACCCCAAAGGAATAGCTTAAATAATTTGGTTTATTTCTTTCTAAAAATAAATCAAACTGTCCTTTGTTGATCAACATAATTTAATCTTATTTACTTCTGTTTGCTACATTTACATTTTACTTAGTTGTCCCGCTGTTTGCTCACGTAGCCGGACATCTATTGACATATTGGCAAACAATATTGTTTGTATGTATTTGCCTTCACAAATATTTGTCCCATTGGAATTGCAAGTGGCTTCGTTCTTCTTCTGTATTTTTCTACCATTTGTTCGCAATTTGCTTATTCTTTGTGTGTGTGTGTGTGTGTATGAATGTTTGTATGTATTTCCCCATGACATTTGATGATGCGTAATCAGTAGCAAAAAAAATCCATCTATGTTCGGAATGTTGACAAATCTGCCTGCGTGTCGCATTAGAAATGAAAGCGAAACCCAAAAAGAGGGGCTGCGGCTCCTTTTGACTCTATTAGCAGGATTGTCTTGGCCATAATGGAGTTAATATGTTTGTGCCGTCTTTGATCCAAAACAAAACTTGGGGAGGCGTGCACGTGATAGCCGATTGTGGGGCTATTTTCGATTTGCTGACTTTGTTATGGTCGATTGGAAAGGGGTATGAAGGGTATTTGGGGCAGAAAATGACTAAAGATTAAGGTTGTAAGTCCAAAATAGTTTGGGGTTTTAAATTCAAACGTTCCTTAACAAACCATACTAAACTTCTAACCTTAACAGCTAAGCCTAACCTAACCTTGTGACTTACCTAAACTAACTATATAACCTTGCCATTTGAGAACCTTACCTAACCTTACACTTATTCTAACCTAACCTAACCTTAGCTACAGCTCTATTTACCCGACTTGATCACTCAGCTGAGGTTTCGTTTGATTTGCTGTCAAGGCTTCTAAGTGGAAATGAAGCTACTCAGATGAGCGATTAGAAGTAATGGAGCTGGTTCTATTTGGCCTGACCACTCAGTTGAGTAGCATCTATCGAATTGCAGTGTGACCTAATTACAGTGTGCCGGCGCTGCCATTTTTGGTTCAACGATATACAATTGTTAATTAAATTTTTTATTAAAATTACGCTTCCATATTTTCTTCATCTCGGGTTTTACTTAATGGGATGACAATATAATTTTTAATCCTTCTTCGTTTATTTCGCTTTTTATATTGCTTGTCTTCTTCTTTTATGTAAACAATTGTTCATATTTATGAACCAGATGACTCCGAACCATTGGTTGGTTCTGCAAATGCAACAGTTCCTAGGAACTGAGTTGATCAGATGAGTTTATGTCAGCCGAAAACTCATCTGAGTGATCAGGTCGAACAAGAGGAGCTTAATCTTACATTATATAACTTTCTTTATCATAACACTAGTTTACAGCCAAAAAGACCCATTTCTACTGAAAATTTTTTTTAGTGTAGTTTGGAATGGTGATCTCAAAAATCAATTTAAAAAATTTTTCTGGTCCGTTTTGATATATAATTTTTTTATTTTTTGGTAGGGGCACTTACCATATCTCACATTATAATTGTCAGATAGAGTCAAGCAAGATAAGAATCGAAAGGTTATTTCGCTGCCGGTAATCGAGTAAAACATTGTTTTTAAATCGGTTCATTAGTTTGACTACAATATCCAAAAATATTTCGAAAAATCGATTTTTTGCTCGAAAATTTATTTTTGGTCGCCTGGAAAAAATATAAAAAAATCCAAAAAAAATATTTTTATTTTTTCTACATAAGAACCGCACTTCTAAGAAGAAAAACAGATATCGATGATCAAAATCTGTGAACAAACACAGGAGCTGTAAGCAATTTAGTGCAAAAACAAAGTGATATTTTCCGGAATATTTTAAAATAAATTTTCGTTTGCTTCGACTTTTGTTCCGTTTTTAATTTTTATTTTTGTTCTGGCTTTTCGTTCACTTCATAATTTGACCAAAAAACGAAGAAAAGTACAATGTTAATTTTTGGAAACACACAATATACTCAAATTTGACTGTTAGTTCCTCTGCTGAATTTGATCCATCTATGGTACGTGTTACTCGATTTTCCTCACAAATACCGTATTTTCTTCGTAAAGGTGCGATTCTTAAGTAGAAAAAATAAAAATAATGTTTTTGTATTTTTTTATATTTTTTCTAGTCGTTTAAAAATGAAATTTCTTGGATTTTCGAGCAAAAAATCGATTTTTTTGAAATATTCTTGGTTGTTGAATTCAAACTACTGAACCGATTTAAAAACAATGCTCCACGCAATTATTGGCAGCTCCATTACCTTTCGATTTATTTCTTACTTGACTCTATCTGACAATTATGAACTGAGATATGGCTTAAAATGTAAGAGTACCTACCAAAAAAATTAAAAAAATTAATATATCAAAAACGGAGCCATGAAAAAATGTTTGAAATCGATTTTTTAGATCACCATTCCAAACTATACTAAGAAAAAATTTCAACTGAAATGGGTAATTTTTTTTTTTTTTTTGTAAACTAGTGTAATTAGTCCCCAATCAATCAAATTCAGATGACCATAGAAAAGGTTGGCAAAGATTGCGATTGAAAATGGTCTAGGTCAACATTCCCCGTTTTATTAATTAAAACGAGAAAGGCAAGGCTAACTTCGTCCGTGCCGAAGTTTTTATACACTTGAAAACGCTTGTCTCAACGGTTAGCGACTTCGACCAAACTTCGCAGATCAGCTTAAAAACATTTAATATTACCCATGACCGTTATTGAGAGCGGTAATATTGAGGAAAAACCAGTTTTTCTCATTAAAATCCATTTTTCGACCGATCATTTGTATGGCAGCTACAAGAAGTAGCCATCCGATCCGGTCGGTTTCGACATATTAGCAGCGTGCAGACAAAAGAAGACTCTGTGCAAAATTTCAGCTCGATAGCTTCAAAACTGAGGGACTAGTTCGCGTAGAAACAGACAGACGGACAGACGGACGGACAAAGCTTAATCGACTCAGCTCGTCACGCTGATCAAGAATATATATACTTTATGTGGTCGGAGATGATTCCTTCTATGCGTTGCAAACTTCTGGGCAAAATTATAATACACTTTTCAAGTGTATAAAAATAGAGGCCAGCTAACTTCGGCTCGACCGAAGTTTATATACCCTTGGAGCTTGATATATGCCTGACAGTTTGTATGGCAGCTATACTATATAGTGGTCCGATTTCGACGAACCTTCTTTAAAATTATGTAAAATCATTAAAAACTTATCAATACGAGCGTTGGGAGCGATAGCATTGAAAAAAAGTTTTTCTCACTAAAACTAGTTTTTCGACCGATCGTTCCTATGGCAGCTATATGCTATAGTCATCCGATCCGGCCGGTTCCGACAAATGTGCAGCGTATTTGTACCAAAAGACTTCGTGCAAAGTTTGGTTACGATAGCTTTAAAACTGACGGAGGAGATAGCATAGAAACAGACGGATAGACGGACGGACAGACGGACGGACGGACAGACGGACATGGCTATATCAACTCAGCTCGTCATGCTGATCAAGAATATATATACTTTATGTGGTCGGAGATGCTTCCTTCTGTGCGTTACAAACATCCGGACAATTTTAATATACCCCCTCCAAGGGTATAAAAACTTCTTTGCCAACTCGTGTATAAAGCTCTGCTCAATTCTTGCAAGGGCTTATCACCATTCACTCGATATTTTCTATATGAAAATGTCACAATTTCAGAGTAGAAAACGGGCTCCAACAATGTTATCACAAAACAGTACTATAATCATTTATAGGTATACTAGCTGACCCGGCAATCATTGTTCTGCCACATATGTAAATTGTTTCTAGTTTAAGCGAAAAATCAACAACGCAGATATTTTACAATTGATGTGGTTCGCTGGCAGCAATGAGCGTACTTTATGGAACACTCCGCCTTTGATTTAGATTTAGTATTGTGCATTATTTCTATTGCTCCAAACGAAGTCATTTGAAAGCATAAATGGATCGACGAATATACTTCAGAAACAGGTTTGAGTCTAGATCAATGCCGATGAGCAATCCATTAAATGGGTCTCAATTTCCGGTAGTTGCACTTTCCGTGATACGCATTTTTAAATTGGGTGCATGACAATTGGTACATTTTATTCTTTCATAGCACCAATCAGGACTTTTGGATCAGTGGAATATTCGATACCTTGCTCATACTCGAATGCGAGGCAAAGCAACGAAGCAGTTGTAAATGCTCGATGTACTTGTTGGCGTTGTCTTCCATTTGTTCTGCGGGTGTTATCATCTATCAGGCTTGCTTGTCTCTGCTCCAATTTTAGTTTTTGACTTCGGAAAGCTAGTGCCTCTTGTGATTAAGAAGAACCCAGTTGCTACATTCTGACAAGCGGAATTTTATTTATTTAATGTAATTGTTGTTCTGTTCTTGCTGGCCTGACATTTCGCATGTATGATTAACGGCCCAAATAGCCACTCCTACGTGTTGCTGGCATTGTTAATTGGCCAATTTGAAATGATTGATGAAAACGACAACGATAGCGAGATGAGCAGTCTGCTGCGCCGTCAATTAAAAAGAAGGTTCTGCAGTGGGACACCCAAATCACCTAGCGCTACGAAATATAGTTTAACCCTTCTAGTACACCTGCCAAACAAATACAAAAAAGTTTTATTATAATCGGTCAAGCCGTTTCGGAGGAGTTTGCTTAAAAAAATGTGACGCGAGATTTTCATATATATAGACTGTCTCTTTAAGGTACAAGGTATTAGCCAATCGATTCCCAATGTTTTGGTCTTATCCAACCCCTTTTCTCCTTATAAATGTTCTCCACGAAATCTTTAAACTTTTCATTCGTACAAATTAACAAAATTTGTATTGTGTCCAGCTGCTACTGTTTGGGTTCTAAGTCAAGCGTGACTTTTACTTGTGGTGTCTTTGTACACTGGTGAAGTTAATCGAACCCCGTAACATCAATCAGAATTGAATAAATGGGAGTCTTTGACCAAAACAATACCAAACACTCGAATGGCTTAGCAAAATAAGTAATTTATTGGCTTGGCTTAGTCCGAAAGTGAAGGGAAAATCCTTTTAGTGTAATGAATTTTGGTGTCAAGGCAAATGCCATTTAAATCAAATTTAAGGCCAGCCAAAACTATGCTTTCCCACACACACACATTTAAGCTCGTTCCGAATGCATGAAATTCCTTTCAGGAAGTAGGCAACAATTTCCATGCATATTGTGTGCGAAAAGCGTGTGTAATTGCTAGAAAGAAAAGCGTTTGGACAGCTAACTTACTAACCGACAGGCCTACAATGGCACCCAAGAGTAGGACAAACGGAAGTGCAAGGCTGTGGGGCTGCGAAACAATGTGTAGTCGACCAGGCCCAGGCGTCATTGTTAGTTGGTCGTTTAAAGTCGGCGCCATTGTGTGGGCCAAACTGAAATGGAAGCCACTTAGTTGAGAAAGCCGCAAGAAAATTTGCACGCATGGAATAATGCAGAGAACTTGTTTCGCTGCTACAAATAAATTAAATTTGCTGCACTTTAATCCTGTGGCGACGCAAGGAGGAGTCTTCTGGCAGCATTTCATTTTATTTTTCTCGCGTAAGTTTGCTTGCAATTTCTTTTTTAATTTCGCGCAACTTACTCATGCGAAATGGCACTTGATGCCCCTTAGTTATGTGTGCCAGTGCCTGTGCGTGTGAGTTTGAGTTTGAGTGTGGCAGTAACTGACTCGGCACATCCATTTGGCTTCCTTGGGAATTAACGCTAAGCTGGAGGAGCCGCGTTTCCATCTCCGCCCTTCCCCCCCACACACACATTTGCAGTGCAAATGAAGAGCGAGTCTAACAATAGCAACAACTCAATTGTTATTTCCAACCGGATGGTAACCAGAAGGTAATGCAAATACTTGGCGTCTTCGTCGACGCCACATGTCTGCAGACAAACGAAAAGTTTTGAGCACTTAATGCGCCATGCGAATGGGCTAGGGGCCAACTTAAACGCAGACTGTAAGTAAAAAAAAAAATTAGAAATGCAAACAAACATTCTTTTCCTACGATAGAAACTATTAAAACATGAAACTGTTCTTTGTCAAGAGTGCAATTATCTGTCTCGTAACAATCTAAAGGACATTTAAGATAAAAGTGTGGGAGAAGGTTTGTTGAACGCTTCAAGCAAAGCAAATTGAAATTACGAATTTTTAAAGTGTGGAAAATAAATTTTTAGGCCTAGTACCAAAGACAATACAAGTTTTAGATGGGATTAACATTTATGAAATGAATGATGAAAATGATGATGGAATGATTCATTCCGCAAGTTAAGGCCTCACAACAACTTCACATGTTCTCTCAGTACTCTTTTTCTCCGAGCGAAGGTTTTATTGTTGGCTGAGAATGATTTCGTGTGCGTATGTATTGGTATCCGTGCGGAGTTACACTTATTCTAGGCTTTTCTGATATAAAATTTTAATAATCTGTTGAGCGATTTTCGCTATAAATTTGGAATCTATATATATAAAAAAGTTCAACCTGACTGACTGACTGACTGACTGACTGACTGGTGACCGTCGTACAGCCTAAGCCATAAAAGATAGGAAGATGAGATTTTCACAGTAGTTTTATCTTATGCTGAAAGTGAGTACTAAGAACGGATTTTGGAAAATTCTGTCGGCAAATGTGGAAAAATCGCGGAAAACGGTTGTATGAAACTTTTTTGTTTTTCATCCGATCAAGTTCAAACTCATTTTCAAAGATCTATATGAAAATTCGACAACAACTGCATAACCAATCTTCCGGAAAATTCACCCCGCTGGGTGGAAAGTGGGTGGTCAAAGTTGTATGGGCGAAACTTTAGTTGCCAGCGATTGGCGTCAAACTTATTTTCAAAATTACACATAACAAAACATAAGTTGTAAGCATAGTACGCGAAATAGAGATTTTGGAAAATTCGCACAAGAGGAAATTGGCCGGAAAATTCTAAATCCAAAAAAGTTTTTATCATACGATTGGCTTGAAACTCGGTTTGTAAGTATAGAATACGAAATAGTTTAAAATGTTATATTCCGAAGTTGGAAAATTTGAACTGACGGTCGAAAAATTCCCGGAAAATTCTGCATAAAAAAAACTATTTTCCATCCGACTGGCTTGAAACTCGGTTTGTAAGGACAAAATACGAAATAATTTGTAATGTGATTTTTCAATGTCGGAAAAGCCGCCCAAGAGGAAAATGGCCGGAAAATTCTGCATGCAAAAACTATTTTTCATACGATTAGCTTGGAACTCGGATTGTAAGGTCAAAATGAGAATTTATTTTGTTTTTAATTTTCCGATGTTGGAACTATCGCCGGGATGCTCACTGTGAAGTGAATGGGATGTGGGTGGAAAGTTGTTTTGGAAGTGGGTGGTAAGTGGATGTAAAGTGGGTGAAATGTGGCAGGAAGTGGGAGGGATGTGGGTGGGATGCGGGAGGGATGTGGGTGGGATGTTAATGGGAAGTGGGCGGGAAGTTGACGGGAAGATGACGGGAAGACGGCAGGAGGTGTGTGCTATGTGGGTGGAATGTGGGTGGGATGTAGGTGGGAAGTGGGTGGGTGGAATGTGGCGGTACGTGGGAGGAATGTGGGTGGCAAGTGGGTGGAATGTGGGTGGAATGTGGGCGGATAGTGGGTGGGATGTGGGTGGGAAGTGGGTGGGATTGAAATGGGAGGTGGATGGGATGTGGGTGGAATGTGGCGGTAAGTGGGAGGGATGTGGGTGGGATGTAAATGGTAAGTGATCGGGATTTGGGCGGGAAGAGGTCGGGAAGTGTGCGGTATGTTGGTGGCAAGTGGGTGGGATGTAGGTGCGAAGTGGGCGGAAAGTGGGTGGGAAGTGGATGGGATGTGGGTGGAATGTGGGTGGGAAGTGGGCGGAAAGTGTGTGCGAAGTGGGCGGAAAGTGGGTGGAATGTGGGCCTGAAGTGAGTGGTAAGTGGGTGTGCGTTGGTTAAATACTGTTGAGGGCGCAGCGAAGCGTGACGGGCTATTTGCTAGTTTATATATATATATTCTTTTTTAGGATTTTAAAATATTCCTTTATTCATTTGCTGTTAATTGAACTGAACAAACTTTTAGCGAATTTCCTGACTAACATAGGTATCATCAGTGCATTCTTAAAGCCCTACTAAACTAAACAAGTCCAAACAAGAAAAGACTGCTGAATCGATCTCAAAATATTAGTACACTGTATTGAATGCTCGATTAGGCGCACACTTTGCCACGTTTTTCCCACAAGTAGCCTCCTCATGTACAAGTTCAGCACATTTCCACATTTTGTCTGTTTTCTCGCATCAAATGGCATGTAAATAATTTAATAATCGGATGCATTCAGAGGCATTCCAGTCACTCTGATTGATAGATAGCTTGCTCCTGGTACTTGACAACTGTCTGAATGCCAGACAATTTGCATGCCACGTCTCAATGGGTGCCAGTAAGAAGATACCACTGAGCTGCAGTGTACAGTAAATAAAAATACAAAAGCATATGTGCAGGAAGATTCCAGGAAACGGTAAACATGCAAATAAATACATGACCAAGCCAATCACGTACACCCTCAGTACGGATGAACTGAACTCTTCAGTCCTTCTCGGTGCTGAATACGAAATTCGAAATAAAAACCAATTTTTTGCCCATCTTTTATTTTATGGCATTTCAATTTGTTGTATTTCGACTTGTCGTTTACTTTGCGGAAATTAAGTTGTACTCGAATGCACAGCAAATATCGTTTGGGTCAAAATGTAAAATAACTTTGAATGCAATTTGTAAAAATGTGTAAAATCAAAGAGAAAAACCCCATGAATTGAATATATTTTGTGCCTGAAAAAATGTTTGCAGTATTTATTGTGAGTATAAGCAATTTGTCATTTGCTAGTTGGAAAATTTTATTTATGCCTAAATTAAAAAATTGGTTCATCAGTACACTTCAAAAAAAAAATTACTTAAAAGGTTAAAGCATTAAATGCAATTAAAAATACTCAATCTGTAGGTACTTCTTTGACTATTGAAAGATCTTTGAGAACTTTTGTATAGTTTGAAATAATGTTCCAATTCAGTCCAAAAACGTTGTTAGCTTTAAAAAATGGATTTTTAAAAATTATACTCCTAACCTCACAAAATTCTTAATTCAATCTTGATACATAGTTGATAAAGATGTAAAAGGAAAATTTTTGACCAACATGGCTACCAAGGGGAACCAGAGACCATCGCTGTTCTAGACAGATAACATAATATAACAGTGAAAATCATATTGAGCGACCATTTGGGCTACTACGTGGACACCGTGTTAAATCGCTAAAAGAGATAGAACCCGTAACGAAGAAGGAATTAAACACTATACCGAAAGAGGGACATGCAACATGATTTGAACATTGGAACAAACGCAGGCTCTAGAGCAATGCATTCGGGGAAGAATACTTTGAGGGGAATGAAATGAATTTAAAAGAATAAGTAAAGATTTTGTATTTATTAACAATTTACGGAATTTTTTGCCCACAATAGTAAAGAAATTCGCATTTTTTTAGATCCTCAAAGTTTGGGCATTATCAACAGGAAGATTGTCTTTTTATAACCGTAAAACCGTAGATAATGCGCACGAACGGCCGCAACTGTGATGCACTATTCGTTAGTTCAGTTCGTGTCGGGCCTCTCTTCAAAGATATCTTGATAGCCTCTTAGTGTACGGCAGACATTGGATCCTAATTTTTGCTTATCGCTGCCTTTACGAGGATACAAATATTTTCAGCTACACGTTTTATATCTTACGACTGAGAACAAAGATTTTCAGATATAATGGAAGACACCTGTTACGCAAGAAACGATTGTTCTTGGGAGCTGACATGGGATCAAAAAAAAAAATGTTTGTATGAGATGCGGAATCTATCTACTTTAGAGCGGACCCAAAACCGGCAAAATGGAAAAAACAGGTCTCAGCAATCCCAAAGCTAATATTTGTTGTAAAATTAATAATTGCAAAAATCTAACAATTTTATTTTTATTTTAAATGGGCGCGACAGGGTCTCAAAGTTTTGAAAAATATTAATCGTACGACATGTTCACCAAATACAAATTTTCACAACGAAGTTTTTACTTCATTTAAATTGCTGTCATTGTTTGAAATTCAAAAAGGTAACTATATTTGTGGCAAAATGGCAAAAGAAAGTAGTATTTTTTTGATTGACCTATTTTATTGACACAAAAAGATGAGTGTTATCTGCATTTTTGTATGACACAAGATGCAAACCACTTGCAGTTAGGGAAAGTGCGGACGCACATGGCTCTATCGACTCGGCTGATTATGGTGATCAAAAATATATACATATACAATATTGGGCTGCAACAGATACCGTCTTTTGCAAGAACTTAATATTCTCTATGCACCTTTGGTGTACCTTTTTTACAGACCAAAAAAAGTTGGTAAATCAAATATAGTAGTCATCAAATATTTTTTAAATTTGATTCAAAAGCATCACCGACTGTTTATGAACAAAAAATAAACAAAAAATATATCATAATAGGCAACTCTGCGTATGAGTTATTTACAAACGCCTTAGACGCTATTTGCGGCCCTTAAAACTTGACTTTTATCTTTTGTTGTTGTTTTTTTACATCAAGATGTATCAGATAGGGGGGTGAGATCATGTTGTTATGTTGTGTATATAATATTACTTAAATATTGTCTTGGTTATATTAAAATCAAATTTTTCAATGGTCATGGTACCTTTTTAACTCGAAATCGCATCTTATAAAGGGGCCTTACATTTTTCTATACATCAAATGTCCCTCCTAATGTACATACATTCGGCCGAATGTACATCTCTATAAATATGAAAGAGAGTGTCCTGACTGATTCACTGACTGACTGATTGGCATCATGTAATTTTCACAGGAGTTTCTAAGACGGGGTTTGGAAAATTCCACCCGGAAAAGTCGGAAAAGCGTCGGAAAAGTTTGTATGGGAAAAATGTTATTCTTCATCCGATTGACTTGAAACTTGGTTTGTAAGCTTAGTACGCGAAATAATTTGACACGTGTTTTCCCGATTTTGGAAAATCCGCACACGAGGAAAATGACCGGAAAATTCTGAATGCAAAAAACTATTTTTCATACGATTGGCTTGAAACTCGGTTTGTAAGTATAGAATACGAAATAGTTTAATATGTTACATTCCGAAGTTGGAAAATTTGACCTGACGGTCGAAAAATTCCCGGAAAATTCTGCATGATATAAACTACTTTTCATCCGATTGGCTTGAAACTCGGTTTGTAAGAACAAAATACGAAATAATTTGAAATGGGATTTTTCAATGCAGGAAAAGCCGCCCACGAGGAAAATGGCCGAAAAATTCTGCATGCAAAAACAATTTTTCATAGATTGGCTTGAAACTCGGATTGTAAGGTCAAAATGAGAATGTATTTTGTTTTTATACCCTGTACCCATTGAAAATGGGTAAAAGGGGATCATGAAGTTGTGCAAATGTATGTAACAGGGAGAAGGAAACATTTCCGACCCTATAAAGTATATATATTCTTGATCAGCATCAACAGCCGAGTCGATTTAGCCATGTCCGTCTGTCCGTCTGTCCGTCTGTCCGTCCGTCCGTCTGTCCGTCTGTCCGTCTGTCCGTCCGTCCGTCTGTCTGTATGAACGCGTAGATCTCAGAGACTATAAGAGATAGAGATACAAATTTTTGCATGTACATAGGTATAGGCCGTACGCAGATCAAGTTTGTTTCAGATTTGCAAAATTCCCCCCCCTCCCCCTTAAACCGCAAAAAACTGTCAGAGCCACAATTTTAAAGTTACAACATCGTCGCTTAATATATATTATCTTAGGCCTATAATCTATCTATTCTGAAAAGCACATTGAAATCTGAGCAAAAACACAGAAGTTATTAACGAAACAATTTTTGCACCCCCCTCCCCCCACGCTCTGCTAATTACGCATTACGTTTGCTGCTTGCGCCCGCGTGTGTGAGGGCGCGTTTGTGTGTATGTGTGCGTGTGTGTTTGTTTGTGTATGTGTGTGTTTGTCAATTGTACAGGGTATTTTGAAGTCGAGCTAACTCGACTGCAATGGTCTTACTTGTTAATTTTCCGATGTTGGAAATACCGTCGGCATGCTCCCTGGAAGGTGAATGAGATGTGGGTGGAAAGTTGTTTTGGAAGTGGGTGGTAAGTGGAATGTGGCGGGAAGTGGGAGGGTTGTGGCCCACCCACATGTGGGAGGGATGTTAATGGGAAGAGGGCGAAAAGTGTGTGATGTAGGTGGGAAGTGGGCGAGAAGTGGGATGTGTGCAAGTGGTGGGATGTAGGTGGGAAGATGGGAAGTAGGTGACAAGTGGGTGGAATGTGGGTGGGATGTAGTTGGAAAGTGTGCAGGAAGTGGGTGGGATGTGGGTGGGATGTAGTTGGAAAGTGTGCAGGAAGTGGGTGCGATGTAGGTGGGAAGTGGGTTAAATGTGGCGGTTAGTGGGAGGGATGTGGGTGGGATGTAAATGGGAAGTGGGTGGTATTTGGGCGGAAAGAGTGCAGGAAGTGTGTGGTATGTGGAAAGTAGGTGGAATGTGGGTGGGATGTAGGTGCGAAGTGGGCGAAAAGTAGGTGGGATGTGGGTGGGATGTGGGCGGGAAATGTGCGGAAAGTGGGTGGGATGTGGGAGGGATGTGGGTGGGATGTGGGAGGGATGTGGGTGGGATGTGGGTGGGATGTGGGAGGGATGTGGGTGGGATGTAAATGGGAAGTGGGTGGTATTTGGACGGGAAGAGGGCTGGAAGTGTTTGGTATGTGGGTGGCAAGTAGGTGGAAAGCGGGTGGAAAGTGAGTGTGATGTAGGTGCGAAGTGGGCGGAAAGTGGGTGGGATGTGGGCGGGAAATGTGCGGGAAGTGGGCGGGATGTGGGCCTGAAGTGGGTTGGTAAGTGGGTGTGCGTTGGTTCTATACTGTTGAAGGCGCAGCGAAGCGTGACGGGCTATTTGCTAGTATTTTATATAGAACTTTTTCCCCAATTTTTTACATTCTGAAAATAAACTGTCATTCGCCCCAAATGATAAAAAATGCCAAAAACTACAAATGTGACAAATTTGGGATTTTTAAGGTAACATAAAACCAACAATAAAAAAAATCAGAATATAAAAATAGAGGCAAGCTAACTTCGGCTCGACCGAAGTTTTTTATACCCTTGGAGCTTGATATGTGCCTGACAGTTTGTATGGCAACTATACTATATAGTGGTCCGATTTCGAAAAATTTTGGTGAAATTATGTAAAATCATTGAAAACTTATAAATACGAGCGTTGGGAGCGATAACATTGAAAACAAAAAAGTTTTTCTCACTAAGACTTTTTTTCAGACCAAACTTTTGTATGGCAGCTATACTATATAGTTGTCCGATTTTGACATGGCTTGGTGAAATTATGTGAAATCATTAAAAACTTATAAATACGAGCGTTGGGAGCGATAGCATTGAAACCAAAAAAGTTTTTCTCACTAAAACTAGTTTTTCAACCGATCGTTCCTATGGCAGCTATATGTTATAGTCATCCGATCCGGCCGGTTCCGACAAATGTGCAGCGTATTTGTACCAAAAGACTTCGTGCAAAGTT
This sequence comes from Lordiphosa clarofinis, assembly GCA_018904275.1. Taxonomy (NCBI): domain Eukaryota; kingdom Metazoa; phylum Arthropoda; class Insecta; order Diptera; family Drosophilidae; genus Lordiphosa; species Lordiphosa clarofinis. Next base: position 3,110,215 of record JAEIGQ010000016.1, on the reverse strand, counting down.
TGGTTAAGATAGCTTTAAAACTGACGGAGGAGATAGCATAGAAACAGACGGACAGACGGACAGACGGACAGACGGACAGACGGACAGACGGACGGACAGACGGACGGACGGACAGACGGACATGGCTATATCAACTCAGCTCGTCATGCTGATCAAGAATATATATACTTTATGTGGTCGGAGATGCTTCCTTCTATGCGTTACAAACATCCGGACAATTTTAATATACCCTCTCCAAGGGTATAAAAAGCGAATAGTTAAGGCTGCAGCCAGAGGCAGCTCTCCTGCACAAATCGTGTTCGAAGAGGAGGAAGATGAGGATGTAAAAAGCAGACACCACTGTCTCAGTTGCTAGCGCCACCAGAAATCCGGTACCCATTCGAAAAACACACTGACGGGCGTGACAATTTACTCTTGGTGAAGGGCGAGGTCCAACCAAAGGGCAAACCGCAATGTGAGCAGCCTAGGGCAACTGCTCATCCCGTGGTTTAGTTCAGGTAGTATTTACTGGGATTTGCTGAGTTGTCAAGCCCGTCATGATGTTCCTCGTCATCATGCCCTTTTACACAATAGTTAGAGACAAAACTTTCTAAACTTCCATATGAGCACGAACAATTTTTTTTACCTCCTCGGATTGTAGAAGCAGCACTCTCCGTGTTAACTGCATCAAACATTTTTTTCCTGATGAGGGCCTAAATAACTACTTTTACCTCGACGGCATTTACTGACGCAGTTGGACACTTATGGCCACCTAAGTATTGAATTAAAACCCGCGCTGTTTAATTTTATTTTCCCAGTGTATTTTCCTTTTGAAACTAGAATATGTGGTAATCACAAAGTAAACACTTTTAGTGCGTTTGTATTAAAATTATACCATTTGCCCCACTTATTTCCAATCAATTAAGCAGCTCGAGCGTTTTCAAATGGCTTTAGTTTGCAGTCGATTTGCAATTGATTTGCCATAGTCCGGCTTTAGTTGGATTTCGAGAGCGCCCATTCATTTTGCATTCATTGTGGTGGATTGTCCAGACTTACGACCAAGCGAGGGACGCTTTTGACGTCAGTTAAATGAGTTTTATATGTGTTTGTATATATTTTGTATAAACCGCCTTTCTGCATGCGCGAAAATAGTGAAAATATTTTGAATGCTTACACCAACACTTACAATAACAGAAAATGACGCATGCCTTTGGTATTTATTTTTTTTTCCCACTGACGCAAATGGCCAGACATTTTGTTATTTCTAGCGAGCGGCGAAATTTTTTGTCATAATTTATGTGAACGTGATTTATTTGGCCACATTTCCGCTCGTTTCGATTTCATTACGATTGCCGTATAACAGGCCATTAGGGCTCCCAAACACAGGAATGCTTCGTCTTGATTAATGGACGTTCGCACGACATATGTGAAAAGTGTTGCCTACTTTCGAGGGCAGTGCACTCAACTTGTTAATTGCTGACCATAAAATTCGCCAAAATGTTCGCCGGCACGCAAACAAAAAAAATAACAACAACACCAACAGCTTACAATTCAATCTGCCTGATGGCAGACGCCTGCCCCAACATTTTCTTGTAATTATATGACCTTGAAGTCCCAGGCATTTGGGGCACTCTTGGTGGAGCGCTCCCTCAGCCGTGAAAAATTGAATTTACAACAAACAAAAGTTACATGTCGTCTCATGGAGTTCAGTTCACATGTCGGCGCCGCTTCCTGGGGTCGTCCCTCGGAGACTGGGCGATGACTTTATTGCAATTTAATGTGCCTCTTGTTCGTGAAAAATGATTTCACTTTGCCGCGCTGTTCGCTGGGCACGCAAAGGCAATCTTTAGAGCCCAGTGTAGAACAAAACAACAGCAGCAACAAAAAAAGAGCACAACAATTTGTCTGGCCTTCAAGGAAAATCATCATCAAAATGGTGTTTCTGTGGGAAGGCAAAGTGGTTGATATGCCTTGCGGCTCAAAGCAACCAAACCCAAAAATCTGTATTTTACTAAATTTGCATGCAACATTAGGAGTCTAGAATAACTGCACTTAGAAAATTATTTTTGGATTTCCTAAAATTTTGAAATCATTTCCATACTTAAAACATTTTTTTCTAAATTTTACAGAATTATTTCTTAATTTTAGGGCTAATTTATTTCATGACTAAATATAGAAAATATAGAAATAAAAGTCTGAGTGTGGGCTGCTGAACAAAATTTTAGCTTTTTAGTTGGCATATTAAGGGTAAACGCTGATCAAGAATGTGTGACTTTTTTGTACCTTTAGCATAAACTCTTTAAGCGCTCACTTTCCCCTGTTAATGACCCCTACGTGAGGTTTTACTTTGTCCATTTTGTCAACCGCTCAATCATTAACCCCATTGAGCTGTCCTGAGGCTACGCATCCTGCATTTCATGGCATACTCAATAAACTCTGAGCTGCTTCCAGTAATTGAATGAACTGAATCACATTGAACCCTGACATTGTTTACTCTCGGTGCTCCCACAGCATCTGCTGTGATTGCAGTGGCTGTCGCATATTAATTATGCTGCTGGTCAGCTTTTGTCTATTGACCATAAATTTAATAACATAATGAAAGTTCAGTGTCCACTAAATTTGGGCAATTATTTTCATTATTCATGTTCCGTTTTTGAAATTATGGCAATTAACATGCCGTCACGCCCTTACACGGCCCAAAATGATTTACATATTTATTATGGCGCAATTTTCAAGACGAGCTGACTCCAAAGACATCATCACCAAGTGGGCGGAAATGTGGAGCCTAATCTGCCGTCTTTATTTGTCATGTACGCCCAGTAGCAGAAATTAAATTTAAATTTACTTCAAGTGGGAGTTTTACATTTTGCTTACATTAAGGCGGAGCAGTGGAGCATTTCGGCAATGCTTCCCCCCTTACGCATGTCCATGATTTTGCTGACGCATCTATGTAAATCTTTGTCTACCACATTTAAGCCCAAAGACTTTATAGGAAATGGAAAATGCCTGTTTACTCTTCCACCTGGACACCCTTTCTGTTTCCTGTTACATCAAAAGCAACTCACAAATCGACTTATTTTCCCTACCAATGCCAATGCCAACCGATACCAATTTTCTTCTAAACAAACGAGTCCCAAAAACCCAACCCCTAAACCAATTTTCGACCTTTTCATTTTGCTCGTGCAGGAATTTGGTCAAAAGTTTTATGGTCTTAACAAAAAAATTGTTGATTTTCCATACCAGCAAAACGAACAAGAAAAAAAAAAAGGAAAAACAAAACATTTGTGTTTTCCATTTGTATTTTAGTTATTTTTACACATCTGGAGGAAACCGTTGAAACTTTCAACATCAACAAAAGTGTCAACAGGCAGTGAATTTTTCTGCTAATGAGCTTGGACTTTGTTTGAGTTATTATTACATTTTTATTTCTACTTCTTTGAATTAACAAATCGAAAGCGTTTTTTGTTTAAAATTTGTGTTCATGATGAATTGATGTTTAATTAATGTTGATACGTTTACCATCAAATGTACTCATGTTTGTATTAAAGCAATTGGATTGGTAAGTATTAAATTAGTGCGATGAAGAAAACATTTTAATAAGAACCATTTCGTATACTTGAACAAAAAAAAACTCACCCAAAATGCAGACGGCATACCTATAATGTATCACATTTAAAGAACAGCCAATAAAAAATCAATGATAAAGCATAAACTATCAGAAACAAACAAAAGATTTGACAATTCAATTTCAGATAGGGACAACAGAACTAGCAACCTGATTTGGACAAGTGCTGAGGGACTTCTAACTAGGTTCAATAGTTCTTTTATTCCTTTCCCCTTTTTATTTTAACCATTGAAAACCTTAAGACAATATTTTTAAGATCTTTTCATTGCAACCACACTACAAATTACAATAATAAATAAATATTTATTTATAGATTCGAGACTAGATTTAAGAATGAAATTTACAATACTTAAAATTTAAAAAAAAAAGCGGGCACCAGTTTTTTACACCATGCATTGAAATCAGGGGAAGACGCGCGCCTGATCGTTCCATCTTTGTGGTGGTCGTCACCTCTTGCCGCTACCTTCTTACTTAGCCGTCTTTGCTTTGTACGCCTTTTTTGGTGGAGCTTCTCCATCCATCTGGAGGACTGTTGTTTTATGTGCTTGACTAGACTGTTGTCCCCATAGAGCTCATACAGTTCGCGATTCTTTCGAATGCGCCAATCGCCGTCTCATCGCTGATGGTATGGCCTATGCTTCTGCTCCGTGTTGCAGGACTAAAATGATAAGCGACTTGTAAAGCGCTATTTTCGTTCTTCGAGAGAGGACTCTGCTCTTGAACTCGCTACTGAACCCGTAGTAGCATCGGATTACAAGAGCTATACTTCTTCGGATTTCCAGGCTGATGTTGTTGCGGGCTATCATAGGTTCGAGGTAAATAAAATCCTCTACAATTTTAAAGTAGTACTCTAGCGGATACTATCAATCTCTTTAAACGCCCTGCACACCGCCCGTTAGTTTTTGCCAATAATGTCAATATCATCGGCATATGCGAGTAGCATTACATTTTTATTATGTATGTTTCCCGATCTGTTGGTATTTGGATAATGGCGCAGTATTTCCTCCATCAGCAGATTAAAGAAGTCACACGATAAGGTGTCACCCTGCCTAAAATCTCTTTTGGTATCAAAATGCTCGGAGAGGTTCGTTCCTATTTTGACGGAGCTTTGAGTGCTTCTCAACGTCATCATGTAAAGTCGAACGTACTTTGCTGGAATACCTAAAGTAGACAGGGCTTCGAAAAACCTTGTCCTTATCGGCGTGTCGATAGCGGCTTTGTAATCGATAAAAAGATGGTGATTTTCGATGTTTCTCTCATAGGTCTTCTCCAGAATTTGGCGCAATGTGAATATCTGGTCTGTGGTGGACTTAACAGGTCTAAAGCCACACTGATAAGGTCCAATCAGTGTATCAATAAACGGCTTTAGACGCTCACAAATAATGCGGGACAGAACCTTATATGCGATGGGGAGGAGACTGATCCCGCGGTAGTTGGCGCAAACTGCAGGGTCTCCTTTTTTAAAGATTGGACAGAGAACACTTAGATTCCAATCGTCGGGCATGCTTTCGTCAACCCATATACGGCACAGAAGTTGGTGCATGCACCTTACCAATTCTTCGCCTCCAGCCTTGAACAATTCAGCGGGCAGCTCATCAGCGCCTGGCGACTTGTTGTTCTTTAGCCTTCGTATGGCTAAACAGACTTCCTGTTGGGTCGGGGGGTCTATCTCTGTGTTGTCGATTGGTGGCATCGTTACTTCTCTAGAGGCGGCATCATGTTCGTCATCGCCTCCCAGTAGGTTGGAGAAGTAACTTCTCCATTTGTTAAGCGCCACTTGCGGATCTGTGACCAGATTCCCGTGTTCGTCTTTGCATTGGGCGACTCTAGGCTTAAAACCTTCCGTTAATTGCTTAACCCTCTCATGCCCGCTGTTGCATATACGCAACATTGCATTTATAAGCCTCTAACTACCGTTATTTTACATATTTTGTTTTGAACCTTTCGCAGAAATTTAGCTGCATGTGTTGAGTGAGCTTACACCTAATTGTTTGGTAGTCAGCTGCACACGCGTTCAGTTAGTAGCTATTAGTAGCTATTAGAAGGTAGAGCGCAGTTGACAAATTCATTGTGCAAAAAATCGTGGTTTTAAAAAAGTGTTAAAAAACATTAAAATAATTACTTTATCCTAAAACCAAGTTTAACAACTAAATAAAGAAAGGTAAGTGAGTATTTAAAAAAAAACTCCGCATGAAAATATTATTTAGTTTGCCTGTAATAATTTTGTAAATGTCCTGTTGCGTATCCTGTAGCTCTTGAACCAGGACACCTAGGACATTGAAATTTTTGTCAGTTGATATTGAGGTCAACTCTAGCTTATATGTCTACTCAAAAAAAGTTTAGCCACGCCCATTTTAATTTGGGCATGAGAGGGTTAATTTTTTGGTAAAATTTTCGAGTCTCACACATGCCGAATAACCTCTCGACTTCCTCGCGCATGCGCCTTTCCTGCTCAAACTTTTTTCTTCTAAAGAGGCGTTTCTCCTCTTTATTTTTCTCCAGGTATCGCTCCGTAACAGCCCGCGTTGCTCTCGGCTGCAGAGTTCTCCTGTAGGCAGTGTTTTTCTCTGCAGTAGCGTGTCGGCACTCCTCGTCGTACCAAGTGCGCTTTCGAGGGGGCTCGGAATAGCCGAGTACCTATACTAGCCGTACTCATAGAGTGCGATATACGCTGCCACTGTTCGCATATATCGGAAGGGAATGGGGAGGTTTCCCTGAGCAGTTGGGCGAGTTTAGCTGTGTAGGCTTCAGAGGTCCCTTGTGATTGCAGCTTCTCGACGTTTAGCTTTCGACGTGTGCTAGAGCGTGAGGCATGTGCCACACTGAGCCGCGTGCGTACCTTGGCTGCAACCTGGTAATGATCCGAGTCTATGTTGGCTCCTCGAATCGCACGCACGTCTAGTACACTCGATGAATGCCTTCCGTCGATCACAACGTGATCAATCTGATTTCGTGTTCGTTGACCAGGGGACTTCCAGGTCGCCTTATGGCCCCTTTTTATCTTAACCCTTGAAATCCTTAAGAAAATATTTTTGAGATCTTTTCATTGCAACCACACTACAAATTACAATAATAAATAAATATTTATTTATAATTAGATTTATCTTAAAAAGAGAAATAAGAGCTAGATTCGAGACTAGATTTAAGAATGAAATTTACAATACTTAAAATTAAAAAAAAAAGCGGGCACCAGTTTTTCACACCATGCATTGAAATCTCTTCCCACACCTGATCGTTCCATCTTAGTTAGTCGTCTTTGCTTTGTACGCCTTTTTTGGTGGAGCTTCTCCATCCATCTGGGGGACTGTTGTTTTATGTGCTTGACTAGACTGTTGTCCCCATAGAGCTCATACAGTTCGCGATTCTTTCGAATGCGCCAATCGCCGTCTCATCCGCTGATGGTATGGCCCATGCTTCTGCCCCGCGTTGCAGGACTAAAATGATAAGCGACTTGTAAAGCGCTGTTTTCGTTCTTCAAGAGAGGACTCTGCTCTTGAACTCGCTACTGAACCCGCAGTAGCATCGGATCACAAGCGCTATACTTCTTTGGATTTCTAGGCTGATGCTGTTGCGGGCTATCATCGTTTCGAGGTAAATAAAATCCTCTACAATTTTAAAGTTGTACTCTCGCGGATACTATCAATCCCTTTAAACGCCCTGCACACTGCCCGTTAGTTTTTGCCAATAATGTCAATATCATCGGCATATGCGAGTAGCATTACATTTTTATTATGTTCCTGATCTGTTGGTATTTGGATACTTGCGGAGTATTTCCTTCATCAGCAGAAGCCACTCGATAAGGTATCACCCTGCCTAAAACCTCTTATCAAAATGATCGGAGAGGTTCGTTCCTATTTAAATGGATTTTTGAGTACATTTCAACGTCATCATGAAAAGTCGAACATCGTACTCAGGACTATACAAAATAACTATAAATAGAATTTAAAATTTGTACTTTATGAAATATTAATATACATGAAAACACTTATACATAAAAGGAGTCACAGGATCTGGCTGGTCACCCGCCGAGGTTGAAACAAATTTTCGATTTTGTTTTTTTGTTTAAGTCTAGCAAGTGCATATAAAGAAGAGCGCAATTCTCTGTGTCCGCCTTGAAATTTAGTCTTACTTGTGTGGGTGTATTCATTATGTGTAGTCTTTCTAAGGTGAAACTTTTTTGTAGTCCTGCTTTTTATACCCGTTACTCGTAGAGTAAAAAGGGTATACTAAAGTCGTGCAAATGTATGTAACAGGCAGAAGGAATCATTTCCGACCATATAAAGTATATATATTCTTGATCAGCATCAACAGCCGAGTCGATATAGACATGTCCGTCTGTCCGTCCGTCCGTCCGTCTGTATGAACACCTTGATCTCAGAGATGGTAAGAGGTAGAGGTTTGACATGTATGGGACAAATGCTTCTTTTATCTGCACGCAGATCAAGTTTGTTTCAAATTTTGGCCACGCCCCCTCCCGCCCTCGTAATTTGGAAAAAACGTTATATCTCCTACAGTTTTGAAGATAGACGGTTCGGACCTTTTACAGATAGTTAGTAATTAGAAATGAACGAATTTGCCGAAGAAATGATTAAGATCGGATGAACGGTTCTCAATTTATGAGCAAAAAAGTGAACCAGGCACCCATCCCCCTCCCACCCTAAAAAATGTTGCATACTTTTTGGATGGCCACCCTAGGGAACGCAGGAACACTGTTAAGCATGTTTTCTCATGAGTAACGGGTATATCGAAGTCGGTTAGAGCCGACTTTAACTTACGCTCTCGTTTTCTAATATGCTTACTGCTGCGAAGTCAGGAGGGTGTTCACTCTCAGTGAGAGTCTCAGTAGCATTTTTGTTAATTTCGTCAAATTTTCGTTCAGATCAGAAAATAAACAGTCGAGATAAAAATACCATACTCTTCGGCTTTTCGCCTGAGGAACACAGGAAGCCTATTAAACATTTCTTTACAGGAGTAACGGGTAGATCGAAGTAGGTTAGAGCGTTTTTCTACTTTAAATAAATCGTCCAAATCAACGCATATTCGACAGCTTCAAAATTTATGTGAACCCTTAAGCTGGCTGAGTTGTGTCAATGCCATTGCGATACATCTTCAAATTTGGCCAAAACGTGGCAATAACAATTACCTATCGATTTGTACGTTTCTCAAGGTGTTCAAGTGCTTAAGCGTACTTTCACCTTTCACTCTCGGAGGGCATTTCTGACACGGACTTTGTCCAATAGATAAACACACTTTGTATGCATTTGCATGGCTGGAGGGGTGGAGGGGTGGAGTGAAGTGGCTGCGGGCGCTGCCGCTGGGGTCATGTTTATTTGTTTGCTTGGCGCTGTCTGCGATTTGGATTTGGTCGGTCAAGTGCTTCATTGACTTAGGGGGCCAGGTGTGCCAAATAAATAATCGGTACTCACTGAAATTAGAAGGGCGCAAAACGAAATGCAAATTTGCATAAAAATTTTATGCTTTGTGGAATTTAACGAGCAGTCCTTCGCTTATCGATTGCCACTGTGGAGGAGCCACAAACCATAAAACTTTGGACCCGCAATACTTCAAATTAAGCGGCAAAAGTGCGCTTGGGGCATGGGGCGTGTCGGCAAAGCCATTTTCCCACAGTTCCAGTTCCATTTATGTATATTATTTGCATAAAAGCCAAAGTCGCGCCCAACCGGATGTGGATGCGGATGCCGATGCGGATGGGTTGCAGTGTAATTGGCCAAAGTGAAATTGCGTTAATATTTAACAAGGCAACGAAAGTGCAAAAGTGAAGCAGATAACTCTGAGCCAAAGCGGATACGGATGCAGATCCACACGCACACAGTCACAGCCTTGGGGGTAGATTGGCGAAATTATGCGGAAAAATACAAAAGCTGGACGGGGGGAGGGTAAGCCCCCTGAGTTATGAAGGGCGAACAAGCGCTTAAGACAGCTCGAATGTTAAACGTTAGCCATAAGGTCAGATTATCGCCCATGTGAATTAATATGTAATGCGGTATACGGATGAATAAGCAAATTAACTGCCACGAAACGAGCCAAATGAAAAGGCCCGAGTCAATTGATTGCTGTGCCAATTTCCATTCACACGCGGAAGGGAAAATAAATTGATTGCCTTTATGCGATTTAATCAGGTTGAATCATTTTTAAGTCGCATTTCCTGCATTGTCAGATTTTTATATTTGCGCTTCTGTTTGTGGGTGAAAACCGGATAACCAGACATTTAATTAATTTCATTTTGCATGTTGACGTATAAAATGCATTTCGCAATTATTAATTAATTAATTAACAATCGGTTAAGCCAAATGTTTACGAGTTTTTCATTTAATGAAACGTGAAATAGGCTGATTTCTGACTTCGAAACAGGACGAAGGATCTGAGGTTAGATATAGGGGTTTTGCATTTTCAGAATATCTTAACTTTACGGCCAGATTTAATAAGACCAGAGAAGTATTTAAACATGTATACATTTTTATAAAGCTGGGGGGGCAACTTGCATAAGTCTCACTTAAAAGTTGACAGAGCTGAATAGCTTTTTTCCAAACAACAAATTACTTAAGATCAGACTATCCAGAATTCTGTTCTGTTTTCATATATCGACATGGAATGGAACTTTTGCGTCTTAATTTTCCGTCGTTCGAAATATAATAGCTTGGATAGCATCCCACCCAGACACAAATCCTTGGGCCTGCTAATTAAGCTTAGTTTAAAGTAAATGTCAAGACTGACGTTTCAAGGATCTACAGGGGGGTATGCAGGTAGAGTTCCTAACGGGTGGCGAACCCAGCGCTATCTTGGATTTCTGCGTCTCAAGTCGACTCACCTCTTTCTTGACTTTGAGTAACAGAGCGATGCGTCCTCAAAGCTGCAGGCTAACGTGAGCGGCGAACCCTTTTATTATTTATCAAGAAACTACACAACTGAATATGACGACAACAATAAGAAGAAGAGTTAAAGAGCTTTTGAAACAAATTTCGTAATATTGGGATCAAAAACATTTCTTTGATTTTTCTAGTAGAGTCTTAAAAACATCCTGAAAACATTCAAGCAAAACCGACTATATTTTTTACTAAAATAAACAAAAACTATTTATTTTTTGTTACTCTATATGAAAATGAGAAGGCCAAGCTTACTTCGTCTTTGCCGAAGTTTTTATACCCTTGCAAATGTTTTAATACATCAGAGTTTACGAACGTCAGCATTAAAACAAAAACAATTTTCTAATTAAAACCCACCCAACAAACCTCATAAATAGGGATATAAGATTTGGTTGCTAATCGGAATTTCTGGCTTCTGCTATAAATTCGAATTTAAATAGGCAAAGAAAACATCGTATTGCCACAAGAACCTGACCTTGGGGCTGCATCCAATTGCGTTGTAAGATTGGCCAGAGAAGTACCAAGGCACTAAAACTATCGCTTATATTTTGATAATTATTTTACATCCTTGCCTCTCTTGAAACTATTAGCTGATGACGGAATTTTGGCATTGGGTACAATTAGGAAGAACAGAATTCCAAATTGCAAGTTGGATGATTTCTCAAATGGAAACAAAATTCCACGTGGCACCTGTTTGGAATATGTCACAAATAATGACGAATTTGACTTATCGTTAACATCATGGATGGACAAAAAAGTAGTTACATTGGCTTCTAATTATGCTGGAGTTGTTCCCAAGGATTCTGCACGTCGATTCGATCGTCTTAAAAAACTGCATATTGTCATCGAACGTTCGTTTTCTGTGTTGCAGTATAACAGCTATATGGGAGGCGTCGACCTGATGGACAGCATTATAGGAAGGTACAAAATTTCCATTAGAAGTCAAAGGTGGCAAGTTAGAGTCTTTTTCCACCTTCTAGACTTAACTGTAAGCAATGCTTGGCTTTTATACAAGCGAGTTCACAAAGATAAGGCGACCACTGAAAAGTTGCTTAATTCAATTGATTTTCGACTACAAATAGCAGAAGGGTTGACTAAATTGGACCAGAGAGAACAAAATACCAAGAGATGAATTCGCTCTCTCAAATTTAGTCCGAAAAAAATCACGTAGCTCATTCAGCTTTCGGAGTCCGCATACACAAACAGCTGCGCTGTCTGCTTAGCAGGCGTGTGCTGTTTTGTTTTTCCTACATATGCCTTAGAGAAAAGCACCGGAGCGAAAGGGAGAGCATGTATATCGAGCTCTGTCATTTCGTTCTGTGTGTATATCTCATGTATGTATGTGCTTATATTTATAGTACGTGCCCAAACTGTTGGTGTAGAAATGTGTATTGGCAACGAAAGGGAAGAATAATTGCATAAAAACACGAATTTGAAACTCACCCCACACAAAATTTCGAAATGTCCAAAAATCACTTTTATCAATATGAAAAAAAACGCCAAAAATTTATTTTTTAAGGATACTGTATACCTTCAAAAAAATTTGTTTTGGATTTTTTTTTTATTTGCTTAAACGTTCTATTAGGATCTTGTAAACATCCTGCAAAACTTTCAAGATGATCCGAAACTCAGTTTTAAAGATATAAACAAAAACAATTATTTTTTCCGACCCTTTTATATGAAAATTGTTTTTCTCGATCCTCGTATTTTTTGAAATTCGTATTTTTTTCCCTATTTTGGTCAAAAACTTTATAAATATTTATAAAATGTTCAATATTACGGAAAAAAAATTTTTGAAAAAAAAAATTTTACTTGGAAATTTTTGGAGATTTTATTTTTTACCATGTCTTGACGCACTTTGACTCAAATTTCTGGAGAACTGCTTAACCGATTTTGAAAATCTTTTTTTTCGGTGAGAGTTAAAACCCAAATGCACCAAATCCGATTTATACATTTATTAAAAACGATTTTTATTTCATCGAAAACAGATGTCGAATCTTTAAATGCGATTATCTCGGAACCACTTTTTCCAAAATGGTTGCAAAGATTTAAAGAGTACCTGTTGACCGATTTTTAAATTCTTTCCCTTAAATTACTCCTAATACCCACCATTCTGGTGTGAACTAGGATATTTTTGATCGGTCAAAATATGACGGAGCTAGACCAATACAGTGGGAAAAAAGTAGATTTTCGAAATTTGACTTTGAAACCCCATAGCTCCTCTGTTTCAATAATCGGTGAATGACCGATCCAAAATATCCTAGTTCACACCAAAATTACATCAATTCTTAACAAAATTCTGTCTTCAGTTTTGAATTCTGATCATCCGTTCTGAAAAAATTTTGCAAGCATGGGCCTATGTTTTAAATTTTTGGTTAACTTTAAACAGAAATACAACCACAACCGCAGGTACAACAACAACAATTAATACTAAATTTTATTTAACCGATTACCTATCGAATGAATAAAACCGCTTCTTAATTTCATTTATAGTTTTTGTGTAATTTAATTTTCTGTAAACCTTAAAAAAAAATATTAAAAAACGTTGAAATGAAAAAATTTTTAGAAACCATTTTGCACAAAAAAATAATTTTAGTAGAAACAAGTCATTAAATTTTTTTATATTTGCAAACAAGTGTATTGATTAATTGTTTATTCCTTTAGTTTTTCTCATTTAGGCAAAAGGCATTTTAACCCACTTCTGGAAAAAGTTTTCCAATTTGTCTTTCATTGTGCGTGCCCAGATTAAATAAAATAAATTAAGTAATAAAAATCGTAATTAAAATATAAATAAAATAAGAAATTGTACAAATATGACAGCATTTTATAAGTGAAATCGATAGCAGGTGCTATTCAACAGGCAACAAAGATAATTCATTAGTTTTAAAAAATAAATTTTTGGGGTTTTTATATTTCATATTAAAAAAAGGGATTTTTGGACATTTCGAAAATTTGTGGGGGGTTGTGAGCCACCCATTTAAAAGTTTAAAATTCGTGTTTTTAGGCAATTATTCTTCCCTTTCGTTGCCCTTTGCTTAGGCAATAAATGCAGAAGTTACTAAGCTTAGTGAAAACTGGCAACAATGCCAACAATACACATTTCTACACAAACAGTTTGGGCACGTACTATGAACATAAGCACATACATACATGAGATATACACACAGAACGAAATGACAGAGCCCGATATACATGCCCTCCCTTTCGCTCTGGTGCGTTTCTTTTAGGCATATGTAGGCAAAGCAAAACAGCACACGCCTGCTAAGCAGACAGCGCAGCTGTTTGTCTATACGGACTCCGAAAGCTGAATGAGCTACGCCGTTTTCTTGCTGTTAACTTAACAGTGAGAGCGAGTTCATCTCTTGGTATTTTGTACTCTCTGATTGGACGCTACAAAAATAAGGGAAAACGTGGCTCTAGTATCCAACGTGCATTGGATGAAAAGAAGCTAAAAGGACCTTCGCAGGAAATGCCAGACAAAATGGTTCGACAGGATCAATTCGGGCATTGGCCTGTTTGGACTGACAAAAGGCAGCGCTGCAAGTATCAAAACTGCTCTGGACTCTTCCAAACGGAGTGCGCAAAATGTGGCTTTTTTTATGCTTTAATAAACGTAATAACTGTTTTAAAATTTCCATTTAAATTTATACATATTATATAAATAAATAAATTCAAAATTATGTAAATGATTAGTGAATATGAAATTCATGCTATGGGCCTGTTCGGCAAGAACTTTCTCCTTAAACATATTTGATGCAGAAATGCATCACACCCTCTTTTTTTTGAAAAAAAAAAAACTAAAACTGAAATAAAATAAAAAAATAAAATAAAGTGTATTTTTTATAGTGTTGATAGTTAGCGACCTTTCTAAATTGTAGAATTTGAGTATTGCAGGCTCGAGGTTGGATACTGAGAGTATCCAACTCCACGCCGAACGGAACAGACGTGTAAAACAATTGTCCCTGAAGATGGTTGCCGAAGAGCAACCGAAATATATTGGAAAAACAGCATACACATCTGTGTGTTTTTACTTGACCTCGAGCCTGCAATACTCAAAGTGTATTTTTTTTTTAATTTGTCTACCAAACAAAAAAAGAATCATAAAAATCGGAGTTGATGTCATGTAAGGGGATAAGATATAGTCATCCGATTTTGAACAAAACTTTTAAATCTGTGTGAAACTGTATAAAACTAATATTTGCTGAAGCGGGAGGCGTTCACATTAAAACCAAAAATGTTTTTTCACAAAGACCCACTTTTCGACCGATAGTTCCTATGGCAGCTATAAGATATAGTCATCCGATCCGGTCGGTTCCGACATATTAGCAGTGTGCAGTTTCAGCTCGATAGCATGAAGACTGAGAGACTAGTTTGCGCAGAAACAGACAGACAGACGGACGGACAAAGCTCAATCGACTCAGCTCGTCGCACTGATCAATAATTTATATAGTTTATAGGGTCGGAAATGAATATTTCTATGCGTTGCATACTTCTGGGCAAAGCTATAATACCCTTTGCAAGGGTATAAAAATGTTCATCATTTAGCAATAAAAATTTTAAAAAACATTAAAAACAAACTACAAAAAATGTTTATATGTTTAATGTTATGTGTTTTTACTATAATGTTAAAATGTTTATTATAATATTTTTATAAAAAGTGGCTTGTCGAAAAATAAAAATTGTATTTGGAAGTCTTTGCAGATATTTTTATTATATCTTGACCCACTTTGACCCAAATTTCCCGAAAACTATTTATCCGACATTGATACTTTTTTTCAGTGAAAGCTTATACCCAAATGCATCAAATTCATGTTTGAAATCTATTGCAAATAATTTTTATTTTATTGAAAACAGTTGTCGAAACTGACCGATTTTCTTATTTTTATGCACTTGGAAAGTGTATTATAATTTTGCCCAGAAGTTTGCAACGCATAGAAAGAATCATCTCCTTAGTTTTTTGTTTAGTTCGCTGTCTTTCGAGTGAGGTTAATAGTCGTGTGGGCTAAGATGACATCGTCCGTGTTTTTCAGTCTTAGTGCTCCCTGAGTTCAAGTCACAGAGTAGGTAAAGTAAAACAAAATTTCAAATTAAAAATTTGAATAAACTCTAGTTACAGCTTAGAAAAGGTTCTGGTTGGGTGTGGTGTGGGTCGTCCCTTCCTCCCTTCGCCGCCCTTCCCAAGAGCCACCCTGGAGAAGGAGGCTTCTCCACCTTAATTTAATATTTATTTTTTTCTGGATCTTGGCCGCCGGCAAAGCGAAAACAAAATGTTTTTAAAACGAGAACATAATGTTTATAATACAAGCCCTAATCGTTCATGTGTGAAAACAAAATGTTCATAGCATAAATTCATGATTTCGTTACAATTAGAACGGATTTTTTTCTTAGTGTTTAAATTTTGCATGGTAAACCTGATCTGCTATACTAAATCTATATACTAAATTTACATAATCTAGCTCATTCGAAAAGTTGAAATAAACTCACTAACGAAGGGAATACAGAAATCACTAGAGATTTTGGTATAAACGAAGATACATCTTCAAAACGAAAAAAAGCGTTTGTGTTTTTCAAATTATTTTACAATTACTTTAGCATTTTTACCATAAACTCGTGCCTTGATTTCTTACACTTATTTCACTAGGAACGATTATTTATTAACCGCCCCAAGTAAGTCTGAAATGTGGTTTTTTGTTTGCACATTTTTATGTGCTTTGTTGGCTTTTTCATGACCCTTTGTGGATTATTGCTTTGACTTGGAACCCACATTAATATTTCATTAGATTTGTTAAGGAAAATAAGGGTGTTTTTTTTTTTTTTGTTATTTGGAGGGACAATAGGGAACTGGCAAAATGTATTCAACTTGGAAGTTAATTAAAAATTTTTACAAAGATATTAAAAAAATGTTCAAAATTGGCGCTTACCCAACCTGCCTATCGCACTTGAGCGATATATCGATAACTGATCAGCTGTGATCTACGTGAAATACTAACAAAAATACCGCACAGCTGTTGCTATTGTTGTTATTCTTGTAGTGGCTGGCTGGACTTTGAAACGTTGCGTTTAGTTTTTGCATTAATCCATTTAAATAAACAAACATTTTGGCCAACTATGCTTAAGCTCAAAGTGCATCGAAATGCTGCTCAGGGCTTGGCCCTGATCTCCTCTCGCTCAGCGACCACAACAACAACGCATGGCCAGCATTATCAGTATCTACAGTGCTCCAAGCTGCCCACCTTATATTTCCAGCGTTCGTTGCCGCGTCTGCCCATTCCATTGCTGGAGAACACTTGCCAACGATTTCTGGCCGCGGTGCAGCCCATTCTGTCCAACGAGGAGTATAAACGGACGCAGGAAGTGGTGGAGCAATTTCGGCAGGGTGTGGGCATGGAATTGCATGCCAAGCTAAAGAGCCACGACGAGGCCAACAAGCAGACAAGTTACATATCCCAACCCTGGTTCGATATGTACTTGGCTGATCGTGCCCCGCTGCCTCTCAACTATAATCCTCTGTTGGTAATGAAGAACGATCCGCGACCACAGTACCGGGAGCAGGCGGTGAGAGCCACAAATCTGATCATTAGCTCGTTAAGATTCTGGCGCTCACTAAAAGCAGATCTGCTCGAACCGGAGGTTTATCATATGAATGCCAAGAAGAGCGACACGGCCAGCTACAGACGTTGGATGAAGATTGCACCCAAAGTGCTGGCCACCTATGCCTCTTATGCGTTCAAGGCATTCCCCTTGGACATGAGTCAGTATAGTCGTCTCTTTGGCACCTCACGCATACCTCAACTGGGCAAAGATGTGCTGGTGCAGTCACCAGACTCCAAGCATATTCTGGTCATGCGACGTGGTCATATGTATGCGGTTAATGTGTTGGACACCAGTGGCTGCATTGAGAGTCCCAGTGTGATATTGGGTAGACTGAAGGCAGTGCTGCAAATGGATAAGGGAAGAGAAAAGGCCAGTGTGCCGCTGGGTGTGCTTACAGCCTCGCAACGTGATGAATGGGCACGGGCCAGAGAGCATTTGGTGAGAAATCCACAAAATGCCCAGCTAATAAAGCAAGAAGTGGATGCTGCCCTGTTTTGTGTGTGTCTGGATGCGGAAGAAGATGGTGTCCTTAACGAAGATGATCAGGTGCCGCTTCTAAAACATTTACTGGCCGGAAAGGCCGAAAATCGCTGGTTCGATAAGTCCATTTCGCTGCTGGTCAGTGCAGATGGCACCTCAGCCATCAATTTTGAGCACTCGTGGGGCGATGGTGTGGCCGTGTTACGCTTATTCAATGAACTCTACAAGGATACACTGCAACAGCCCTTTGTATCCCAGACCACGGTGCCCACACCCGCCGAGGATGATGCCATCAATGTACGCCCGCTTAACTTTGCCCTGGATGATCAAATCAAATCTTTGGTGGCTGAAGCCTTTGATAAGAATGCGAGCATCGTAGACAGCCTGGATATGCATTTGCTCAAGTATCCTCACATCAATAAAGTGGCCTGCAAACAGTATGGCCTCAGTCCCGACTCTATCATACAATTATCCTTTCAATTGGCCTATCGTCAAGCTTTTAAGAGCTATGTGGGTTCATATGAATCCTGCAGCACTTCAGCCTTTCGCCATGGACGCACCGAAACCATGAGACCCTGCACCATGGCCACCAAAACGTTCTGCGAGGCTGTTTTAAAGCCTGAGAATTCGAAACCCAGTGCCAAGGAGCTGCGTGCCATGATTGACAAGTGCAGTCAGGTGCATGGTCAGCTGACCAAAGAGGCCGCCATGGGCCAGGGTTTTGATCGTCATTTGTTTGCCCTGAAGCACACGGCCCAGTTGGAGGGCCTGCCCCTGCCTGAACTCTACGAAACGGAGGCCTATAAACGCATTAATAATAACATCATAAGCACTTCGACTCTGGGCTCAGATGCTTTACTGGCAGGGTCCTTTGGTCCTGTGGTCAGGAATGGACTGGGCATAGGGTAATTAACTTCATTACACACACACACACGTCGATTTAACTAATTTGTTTGTACATATTTTAGGTATTCCATTCAAAGTGAGTTTGCTGGCGCCATTGTCACCACCTACCGAAATCAGGCCCCAGGCAAGGAGTTCATTGATAGCCTGGAGTCGGCATTTGATAAAATATACGCCGTCATCGAGCAAAGCAGCAGCCATAAGAAATAGTCGGCTCAGCTGAGGCTCTACTCCTTATCCCTTCCCCTCACCTTTTACGAATCTGGCTTTAAACACAGAAAGAGATTTATTTTGTAGCTTTTGTTTTGTCTAGAATGCAATATCTTATTCCATTTTGTAAAATTTATTGATTATACACTGAAAATATTTGTTCCCTCTATTGCAGCTGTGGTGTTTGTGTCTTTGGGGACAATTTTATGGCCTTTTTTTGGATGGAATTGAAAAATAAATCTTTTAACAGCTTGTGAAAAGAGAGAGAGAGAGAGAGGCGAACCCACAAGTCTTTAACAACTTGAACTAAGGTGCTTCAAATATTTAGAGGACCAAATTGACAATTCTGAAATTTCGAGCAGCAAATCGAGGATAATAAAATATATATAAAAATGGACAAAATCTGATGCTTAATTTAGCAAAAGAGATACTAAAGCATTAGAAATACCTGCCTTTCAGTTACCAACATTAAATTTATTTAACCTGATATTGTTGAGCAATAAATTTCATGCCAATAAATTTTGTGTCTCAAAATATGTTTGTATAATTTTTGATACAAGACTGACAGACGCAAGATGTTAGAGTAAATTTACATTTCGCCTCATCATCAAATTCCATGCGTTCCTCTAAAATGTGCTCTTTGCAGAAACTATAAGATATCTTCGTCATGGAGAGTGAGTATTAGAGAGGAACTTTGCTCAGTCGTCACCGATTCTGTCAGAAATTAGTCAGCTGCTCGCTTTTACTTACGCTCTCTGGATGCATTTGGGAATATGGTCGTATCGCTCTAACCACAGTGATTTCCTACTGGCTACGCAATGTTAAGTGTAATAATTTTTATTTATTTATTTATTTATTTATTTATTTAGTCGACAAAAAAAGGCTGTCAACTCAATTACACATACGTTATAAAAAAGCCTTATTGATTAAGAAAGCCTAACAAAGAAAAACTAACAAAATTACAAAATAACTAATAACGACTCCGACTCGATGGGGGAGTTTTATTTGCCCGTCCGGCCAGCTATGCCCCGATTCACAGCCAACTGTAGTCAGAGACGTTATTAGAGCTACCAAAAACTTTAATGATGTAGAGATAGAGAAGAGGAAAAAAACAAAACCAGAATAGAGGCAAAAGAAAAAAATAATAATAAAACTAAAATAAATCAGATATAAAGAGAAAAAAATTTAGGAGAAAACCATAAAAATAAAAAAAAATAAAAAAAATACTAACTAAAAGTGAAATTTAAAACTAAGTAATAATACAAAATTTAAAGCTTTACTTAAAATAAAATAACTAGAAATCTCTGACCCGGTGGGAGAAGATTTTTTAGCCAGTCCGGCAAGCTATGCCCCTACTCACAGCCAGGAGTGGTCAGAGATTTCCCCTAAGATAGTTATAGAGATATGTTTTTAGAGAGAAGAGAGAGAGATCAGTTGAGAGCAGGTGATAGAGATCGTTATAATTTTGACATAAGACTCGAAATCGATTGTGCTTTGCATAATCAGTCGTGCATCTAGGCAATACTAATGGAAAATAGTTTCTGGTTGGCCTAGAAGGAACGGAGAAGTTAAGGCGACCTAAAAGTTCAGATGAATCTACATCACCGATAATTAGTTTATAAAGAAAAGAAACACCTAATACTGTTCTACGGTTAGCTAACGAAGGAAGGTCAATAAGCAAGAGTCTGTTAGAGTACGATGGCAGACGAAGGTTAGGGTCCCAATTTAAGCCACGTAGGGCAAAAAGCAAGAATTGCTTCTGAACTGATTCAATACTATCTATATGCTTTTTATACTGCGGAGACCAGACGGACGAGCAGTATTCAAGTACAGGACGGACTAGAGCAGTGTATAAAAGCTTTGTGGTATATGGATCATTAAACTCTTTCGACCAACGTTTAATAAATCCGAGTACACCATTTGCTCTATTAACAATAGAGGAGATATGAGGATTGAAACTCAATTTGGGGTCAAAAAGAATTCCAAGATCAACGACTGTAGAAATTCGTTCCAAGGGTTCATTTCCAATCGTATAGGTAGCCAGCGAAGGCTTGCAACGATGGAAACTCATGAACATGCACTTGGAGCAATTAAGGTGTAATTGATTAATCAGACACCAGGACTGCAAGGAGTTTAAGTCATCTTGCAATCTGATGGAGTGCATCGGGTCGTTGAAAGATAAAATAAGTTTTACATCATCGGCGTACATAAGTATCCGAGAATTCGAAATTATTGTGGGAAGATCATTAATAAATAGAGTAAAAAACAATGGGCCGAGGTGACTGCCTTGTGGCACACCTGAAGTGACAAAGACAGGCTTTGACGTACTAGAGCGTAGCAGAACTTTTTGAGTTCTATCTTTTAAATACGACGAAACCCAAAGAAGAAAAGGGGATGGAAATCCTAATCGATCAAGTTTAACGAGAAGAAGATCAACGGGGGAACCGCTAAATCGAAGTTAGCGAAACCAAAACAAAAACAAAATACACAGGACAGACGCCGTGTTATTTGTATTTATTAATTTAATAATACCAAGATGCACAACTAGAAAGCAAAGCACTCACCGACAGTGGGTAGAATAAATGCAGCAATTTAAGTTGATTTGGGCAAATAATGGCACACTAGGAGTCACAAAAAAAATATTTAAATGCGGAGCACAATAAAAGCACGTCTATCACACACAAGAGTTCTCTCTCTCTTTTGCTCCATGAACATCTAGAACATCTATGTATTTTATAGAACATATATCCGCTTTTCGAACGATCGTCATCCGATTTCGACTGAATTTTGCAAGTTTGTGAATAAAGTTAAAATTTAATTTCATTAAAAAAAAGTTTTTCTCAATAAAACCCATTTTCCGACCTATCGTTCCTAGAGTAGCTATAGTACGCAATTTACATTGCGGTCGTACGACCGTTTTTGGTATTTTTTGCCAAAACAAAATTATGACAGTTGACTTTGAATTTGTGACGGTCGTAGACTAGCGACCGAAAAAACCAGTGCTGCCAGACCGTTTTTTGTGCAATTTTTATCGATAGCTGTCGTTCCGATACATATTCCTTGCAGCCGCAAAAAGGTGTGAGTGTTATGAGGCTTTGATGTAAAACATGGTGCTAAGTTTCAACCTCTCAAACTCTCTCAATGGTATTTAAATTAGCAAGGGCATTCTTTCAAAAGAAGAAAACTTATAGAGAGTAGAAATACAAACCACACGATCACTTGTTCCATTGTTTTTTCATTTCTTCAAGAAGTCGTCTTTATTGAGCAGCTCCATAGATGATGTTTCACCCACCTAGATACCGCCAAATCACGCCAACATCCCAGATCCCACCCATATACCACCCAGATCCCACTTAGATCCGTCCCAGATATCACCCAGATCACACACAGATCCAGGCCAGATCCCAGCCAGATACCACCCAGATCCCACACAGATCCTGGCCAGATACCGTTTAGATCACTTCCAGATTCTACTCAGATCCCACACAGATCCCTTGCAGAACCCACACAGATCTTTCTCAGAACCCACCCAGTTCCCTTTGAAGCTCTTCAACATCGTTTCCACCTGGGCCTGTCGGCATCCATACAAACCACAATAGATTAATTAAAGATTCATTCGAATGGGAATTATTGTCCACAAATCTAATCTTAAAATTGGTTGTAATTAATAATATGCTAATTGGTAGCTTCTTCAAAGCCCTGTCTATTTTAGGTATTCCAGCAAAGTACGTTCGACTTTGCATGATGACGTTGAGAAGTACGCAAAGCTCCGTCAAAATAGGAAAGAACCTCTCCGAACCATTTGATACCAAAAGAGGTTTTAGGCAAGGCGATACCTTATCGTGTGACTTCTTTAATCTACTGATGGAAGATATACTGCGCAAGTGCCAATATGCCAACAGAACCGGCGGATTTATTTATAAAAATCTAATGCTACTTGCATATGCCGATGATATTGACATTATCGGCAAAACCAAACGGGCAGTAAGCAAGGCGTTTTCAGAGATTGAGAAGGAGTCTAGATTAATGGGTTCAGCGGTAAATGAGGACAAGACGAAGTACCTAGTATCCGCGGACAAAAAGTCATTGCGACTTGGGCAATCTGTTACAATGGAGGGGTACAACTTTAATGTTGTGGAGGATTTCGTCCACCTCGAAACGATGATAACCAGCAAGAACAACAACAGTCTGGAAATCCGACGAAGAATCACTCTTGCGAACCGATGCTACTATGGGCTAAGTAGGGACTTCAAGAGCAAAGACCTCAAGCGAAGAACAAAAATAGCCCTGTACAAGTCGCTTATCATCCCAGTCCTGCAATATGGCGCAAAAGCATGGACAATGACAGCAGCGGATGAAGCGGCGATTGGCGTGTTTGAACGAAAAATTCTTCGGAGGATTTATGGACCTTTAAAAGTCGGCGATGATTTCCGCATTCGAAGAAACGACGAACTGTATGAGCTCTATGGGGACACCAGCCTGGTCAAGCGCATAAAGCAGCAGCGGCTGCGCTGGCTAGGACATGTCGCCAGGATGAAGGAAGAAGCTCCAGCAAAAAAGGCGTATAAATCGAAGGCGGCTGACTATGGAGGCGGCAAGGTGGGAACACCACCACTAAGATGGGAAGACCAGGTGCGGGAAGACATTGCCGAGCTTGGTGTGACCAACTGGTGGCAGCTCGCACAGAACAGAAGCGAATGGAGAGCGTTAATCGCAGAGGCCCAGACCGTCGAACGGTTGTAATGGCCATTAAAGAAGAAGAATTGGTAGTCACATAGCTATTGGCTAATATGATGAAGTCCCAGACTACCTTTGGCTTAATCTCCATGAATTTGGCTGTGGGCAGTGCCGGCTCATGATCCTAATCCGACTCAGTGGTCTCACAGATTAGCTTCAGCGGCGTCAACAACTGGCGTCTCATTCATATAGCGATTAAACACATCTTGCTTAAAGACATAATGATGGTTACTTTATGGCTGCTATAGATATCCGAGTGGTTTAATATGTATGTCGGATACTAGCAGCGTGCATTTATGATTATACAAAATACAAAATTTTAGCTTGATATCTTTCAAACTGAAATACAAGCTTCCGTAGAAACAAACGTATGTAGAATGCTCAGTCGACATTGATCTAGAATATCCCCCAGTATCTTCAAAAAAGGAGAGACCAATGGCGAACCTCACAATGTCATGGCTTTGCTCTCTGATATCTTTGAGTACCGTGGCTTAGTATATCAAGAGTTCTTACCACAAAGTCCTACAGTTAATAGGGAACATTATCATGGAGTTATACGTCGTTCGCGAGAAGCCTGACGAAAACAACGTTCTGTGTTCGAGAATAATGATTTATGGCATTTTTGAATTTTTTTACCTAAAATATAAGTACCATATTCACCGAAATGGACACACAGATTTGCAACGATTGAGAAAATAAAAGCTGCCTCTTTGGAATAACCTCAAAGCTATGCCTAAAAGTCATTGACATAAGGGTATTTTATTTGGAGGATTATTTTAAGCGACCAAACATGAATATTAATGATTAAGTTTAAGGGTTTAATATTGACATTGTCGAAACAGGTTTTTCTTGTCCATTATATTTAAAGCGTCTGTCTTCGCCCATCCCTTTTTGTTTTGTTTGTCCGCTACTCTCGTTAGCGACATTCATTCTTACTTAGAGTGTGACCATCGTCTCTGTCTTAAAATACCTTAACGCTGAAATACACTTATATGAGTATTCAAATCTCGAAACAGTTTGCCGGAAATTCGCCTTAAAAGCTGCCACCTAAGCCATCATTTTTGTAACAAATTCATATGTGGAATCTCTACTCACTCTACTCTCCCTCCCCTTCCAAGCATATGGCACCCCACCCCACATACAAACACACATGTTTTGCCCTCATTTGTTATGCGAAAGCAGCAGCAGTTGCTGATTAAAACCAACCCAAAAGTTGACCCAAAAACTTTAGCATACTCGACCTTTTCTTAACTACTAATAACTGCTGATAATACTTGTACCTTGTGTGTGTGTGTGAGGCAGAGCAACTTTTGATTTGTGCCCCAGCTCAATCTAAAACAGGGTAAAGTTTATCAAAATGTTGTACTGACTTTGCCACCTTTCCATGTCGCTAAATGTGTTGACATTATCAGTTGATTTATCGCCAATTTTGTTGCCAACTGCCAACACTCCTGGCCCGATTCGCGCTTTTAAATTACATTTAAAAAAGAACCTTTTCGTTTCGTGCAAAATTAATTAACTTGCTTAAACTGCGTTGATATATGACTTTGCTCTCCACATTAATGAGAAGCATTAAAAAATTAAGAGACATTTTCAAGCAGAAGAAGTAGCGTGGATATTGCTCAACAGTGGCAACAATTAAAAAGGCATTAAACTGCCACAGGACTCGGTTTCCAACATCATTGTCTGCGTGTGTGTGTGTGTGTGAAAAATGTGCGGTCGCCAGGATTTAATATGGTGCAACGTCAATGGACGGAGAAGCTCATTAAATTATTCAAAATGAGATCCAGACGGGCTGGCTACATAGTTGAGATAGTTTATGTGGCCGTAATAAAAACTCGTAACGTGCAGCGCCTGCAGATGAGCCAAAATGAAATGAATGCGGCAAGCTGTTGCCCCATCAACTTGCAAAAGGTTAAAGTAAACTCCGCGCAAAAATCAATAATTATGCTTCTAATTGAATATTAATAAATAATTATATTTTATACTTGGGCCTTGGACAACTGCGCCTTCCTTGATCACGCATCATTAGCCAGCGGTTTGCCTTTGGGTCTCATTAAAATCCATGGCAACTGCCGCTGACAGGCCTGAAAACTTGTGCTCCCTGCCTACCTTTTAGCCCCTCTGGTCTGATTTATGGCAAATTTGCGGCGGCTGCCATTAGAGGCGATATTAACACTTGATTCCAGGGCCCAACAACTTCAATTTGCGGTTGCCAAAGCATGATAAGAGCAACAATAACATTTGGCAGGCCGCAACACCGCAGCATACCCGCAAACTCCTCTCGTTCGCACACTCTGCGTATGCGTAATCTCTGGCATGTTAATGCACTTGCTCTCTCCATGAGTTTTGGGGTAACATTTTCCCCACTTGGGTTAATGACCAATTAATATGGAAATCAGTTTTGTCTAACACTTGGAGCAAATGTCGTCCACAAAGCGAGCCATAATTAAATGCTTATTATGACATTTGAGGCAAATTAATGACCTGGACATGACCAGGTCACATGTCTGGTAAAAGTGGTTGTAGGACATGGAATACATTAAAAAAGGAAGCACTAAAGTTATCACTAAATTTCCTTATGATAAGACTAAAGGTTGCACAGAAAAATCATTGAGCGTGTTCAGCAGCATACACCAATCATCTAACAAAAATCATCAATCAAAAAAAAGTGTTAGTCTGCTGGTGAACGAACTTGTTAGAATTTTTAGGCAACAAAGTTATCGATATATTTTTGTTGGCGGAAGGTTTGAATTTTTGACAACAAACAGCTTAATATAATTAAGAACTGACCTCTAAATATTTATGACCGTCGTAACTACAACTGCTCCTAGAATTCACCTTGAATTTTCCTTAAGACTTGGTAAGCCGGTTAATGTTTTTAACTTTGTTGTAAGCCCAGCCCCGGTGGGTTCATTAAAAAGGACTCCTGACCACGCAAAGAAGGGTCTAAAAATGTTAATTTTAACAAAGTGGCAATGGGCTAAGAGTAGAGATGGGCGAATAAGGACAATTCGCTCCCGTTCCCTCCCGATCCCGACCAACAAATTTAAATTCAATATCGTCGTACTTGATCCCCTACTTTTCTCGGGTCCCGCTGGAATCCCGTGGCGAGCCCATCTCTAGCTATGAGTCCTTGAGCGACGCCCAATCGTGCAGCATGCCTGCCAATAAGGCAGTGACCCGTTAGGGCCAGGACCAGAAGTAAGATGTTTTCGATTTCAGGTTAAACGCGGACCCCGTGACCCTAGCTACAGCCCAAGTCGGAACCATTCTTCCGGAACCAGGCGCCGGGTTTCATTCCTTGTGATTATCTTGTAAGAGGATATGGGCGTCCCCATCAAGCTCTTATCTGGGAGGAGCTGAATGGTAGCGCCTTGACACACTGTGTTGAGGTGTCCATGTACCCTGATGAGGTGGTTACTACGCGTTGGGCTTCTCCTTTTTGGAGTTGCAGCTTTTCAAGATTCCCTCCTACTCCGCAACAACCAGTAGAGCCTTCAGAGCCTTGCACGAATTTCCGTGAGCTACTTGCGAAACCACGTCCTCTGCCAATTCATTTATTCAAAATTCCTTGTTTGTTTGCTTCTGACAGCTGTTTGCTATCGATAACAAATCATAATCAAGCAATTCTAACAAACTATTTCTTTGTTAGATTCACATCTAACACAATCACGAAAAATAGCAAACATGATTGCGCATCATGCCCGTTCAGCAGCACAATCTAACATAAATAGTCGATTTTTTGTCATCGATTTATGCTGCTGAACACGCTCATTGTTTCCTTGAAAAGGTTCATATATTTCATATCGAAGATAGAGGTATATACTTTATAACTATAAAAGAGAGTGTTCCGACTGATTCACTGACTGACTGACTGATTGGCAATCCTAAACGGTAAGAGATAGAAAACTGAAGTTTAAACAGGAGTTTACGTTAGTGATGAAATTGCGTACTTACACAGAAAAAAAACGCCGAGATATTTTCAATCTTTTAAATCTTGGAGTAAGCCCGGCACGAGCTTGAAAATTCAATCTCGATTTCCGGGATATTCTACACAATTCAATCTTTTAAGGATTGGTCCATTCCTTTCGAGCTTGTATCATTCCAAATGTGCTTACTACAATCCCTTTCGAGATCACATGTCCATAAATTAGAGAGAGAGAGCGAAGAAATATAAGTAGCCTCTCAGACACGCTGACAAAAACATTGGGTATGGTGGTGTGCGATGAGATGCCGTTCCATTCCTGTTCAGTGCGAATGGTCGTGTGTTCGAGTCCCAGTGGAGCCAAAAATTTTTATATTTATTTCTTTGTTTTTTCAGAAATCTAAATTAACCAAAACTGATGTGAGAGGTCTTTGAAGTGTATAAGGATGTCCTATGGCAAATGGCATGGCGGAGGAAAAGAAAAATAGTAATCTATCCTGAGATCAAATCAATCTTACATATCGATCATAAGTTAATCTAGAACAGGCATAAAATGATCCAGTTTTGGGATTCAATTGTGCTCGAATTTTTTGCACAATTCAATCTTTCATAGGATTACCCCGGGATATATGTAATCCTTCTTAGGATTGAAAAAGTCGGATCAAATCAATCTTTTTTCAGATCGGGGCAATCATATTCGAGATTACGTAGTTTTCATTACCGCTTGGGATTGATTTGATCCCATATGGATTGATTTTTTTTTTGAGTGTAGACATGGTTTTTGCAAAATTCCCTCCGGAAATGTCGCAAGAGCATCGGAATAGTTTGTATGGGAAAAATTTTATTTATCATCCAATTGACTTGAAACTTTGTTTGTAAGCATTTTGTACCGATTTTGGAAAATCCGCCCACGAGAAAATGGGCGGAAAATTCTGATTGCAAAGAACTATTTTTCATCCGATTGGCTTGAAACTGCGTTTGTGAGGATAGATTACGAAATAGTTTGAAATGTGATTTTCCGTTGTTGGAAAATTTGACCCAAAGGTCGGAAAATTCCCGGAACATTCTGCTTGCAAAAAACTATTTTTCATCCAACTGGCTTGAAACTCGGTTTTTAAGGACGGACCACGAAATAATTTAAAATGTGATGATTTCAATGTCGGAAAATCCACCTCAAGGCTAGAAAATGCCCGGAAAATTCCACATGCAAACTAACTATTTTTCATCGGATTGACTTGAAATTCGGTTTGTAGGGACAAAATAAGAATTCATTTATATATTCTTTTTCCGATGCTGGAAATACCGCAGGAATGCCCACAGGGAAGTAGGTGGGATGTGGTTGGTAGTTTGCAAAGTACGAAAAAATATCGCGAAATTTCCAAAATTCTCATTGAAGCTTAAATTAATATAGAAGACGGGTAATCTGACTGTTAAATAGGTGGTGTAGATCAAACGGGTAGACCGAACTATTCCAAATATCGCGAAATTGTATAGTGAGCTCGGATGACAAAAAAGATTTGATAGATAGCAGTAGTGTACCTGATTGAATAGCATAAATATTCGCAAAATCTAATCATTTTTATAAGATTTGGGTATCATGAAGATTAGAAAGATCGCGATGGTAGACAAGTAAATGGTTAGATCGAACAGTCCCAAAATGGGTAAAATGACGAGTACAAATTGCAAAATCTTATAAATATGTCAAACTTTCATGAAGATTTAATAGTAATGGAAGGTGTTGATCGAACGGACCAAAAAAATTACGAAATTTTGCTAAACAAAATAATGAGTTTATATAAACGAGTAAATGAAATTCGAAAGTTCAAAAATCCGCGAATTTGGCTAGATGATTTTTGATAGATGCAATTACCAAGTAATCGTTACTTTTTCGTTCTGTGTTTCAAACTCTAAAGGGGCGTAGCAAAGCACGCCGGATAACTGCTAGTTACTTTTTAAAATTGTATAGGGTGAAGAATTTTGCTTAATTTCCTAACAAAACACGAGAGATTTGAAACCATCCTAAAGACATTTCTGGGACACCGAGAATTGGTGTTGGGTCGGAAGAGATTTTCGTAACACCAACAAATTTAAGTTTCTTTTAGGGCAATAAATTGTTTATTCTTATAAGCTATGTCATGTTGGTAAAAAAAAAGTGTGAGTGTCGCTAGCACTCACGAGTCTTTGATGTGAAACATGATCCTAAGTTTAAAAGCTTATTTTCAAATCACAAGCTCTCTCAATGGTATATAAATGAGCAAGGGCACTCTTTTGAAAGAAGAAGATTAACGGGGAGTAGAAATACCAGAAACAAGATCCCTTGCTGCTGTGTTCTTTCATTTTTTCAGGAAGTTTATTGTGGTAATCCAAATATAAATGATGATGTTTCGTCCCCAAGATACCACCAAGGTGAGATCCAAGATCCCACTCATATCCCTCGCAGATCCCACCCCGAATGCTACTCAGATCCCTTCCTGATCCCGCCCAGATCCCACACAGATCCCGCCCAGATCCCGCCCAGATCCCTTGCAGATCCCGCCCAGATTCCTTCCAGATTCAATCCAGATCACGCCAAGATCCCATCCAGATCCCATCCAGATCCCTTCCAGATACCGCCCAGATCCCTTTCAGATTCCATCCAGATCCCTTCCAGATTCCATCCAGATCCCGCCCAGATCCCACCAAGATCCCTTTCAGATTCCATCCAGATCCCACCCAGATCCTTATCCAGATCCCACTCAGATCCCACCCAGAACTCTGCGAGATCTCGGCCAGCTCCCACCCAGATCCTCATCTAAATCCCACACAGATCCTACCCATATCGCTGCTAAATTCCACCCAGATCCCGCCCAGATAAGATTCCACCTAAATCCCTCCCACATACCACCAAATCCCAACAAGATCACACCCAGATCTTTCCCAGAACCCAACCAGTTGCTCCTCTTCAGCATCTTTCCTACCTTTTCGCTTCCCCTCTCTGCCCATCCTCTTGTGTGTGTGTTTGCCGAGAAACTCCACAAATCAAAACAACACAAAATATGAATGACGTCAGCGTCACGTGACACTGAAATCAAATTTTACTCCTACTAAAATCGTTCGTACCGAAATTAAAGATGTTTCACATCAAAAATTATATATTAACTTTAGCAATTTATTTAATTAATTACGAACCCCGACCACTATTAATTGGTACGGCTGGCTTTTTTACCCGTACGCAATGGTTAACAGACGATATTTTCGATACTAATATAGATAGCACATGCTATCTTAAGTTTCTTTGAAAGACCAATATATTCTCTTATTTTTAGAAAAAACAACAATAATAACATTAGTATCTTTGAATGTTTTGCTTAAGTGATGTTGACCACTATTAATACTCAGCGTTAAGTATTTACTGTTAGATTATAAATATAGTTTTTCTTTAATATTAATATTGGGTAACATTGCCTTCGGCCTTTACAACACATTTACAACTCAATCCGCTAGCTGTCATGTAGAGGGCGCCACATTGTCAAAGGGCGCTAGTGAGAAAAGAGCTTTGCAAAATCTAACAAATCATTAGAGGTTTGAAAACAACCAAAAAGAAACTTCTGTGGCACCTAAGAATTTGAATATGGTTGGAATTTGGTAGGAAGAGGTTTTCTGTGGCACCCCCGATCGGGGGTGATCGAACGGATTAACTTTCACAGTTTGGGTTATGTTATGTAATGTCTCCAAAAAACGTAGTCCAACTTGTTCAATTATATCAGCCTCAAGTAAAAATCACTGCAGGCAGCCTGCAAAGAAAGTTTTTTGAAGTAAAAAACTAATTTCGAAACGCATTTGCCATCAAACTAGAAAATCATGTTCGACCTCGAAACAATTTTGTTAAAATTTTGGTTAAGGAGGTATGTAAAAAACGTTTCCGCGGCTGTTGCGAAAAAATTTTCGACTGCGGCGCATCCTTCTTATGCATCCCACAATTAAAGAATTTTGTTCCAATAAGGAAGTACAAAGAATTTAGGTCTTCATCATCCCTCATCAAAATTCTGCGTACGTCCCTCTATTTTGCAGAGAAGCTTTTGATAGAAAGAATAAGAAAAACTTAATTGTAATTATAGAAAAAAGTTTCAAATTTATAACGATTTAATGGTGAGGGTGGCCCCAAAGTCGACTTCCGCCCCGGGCGGCATAACCACACGCTACGCCACTGTTTCTAGCAAAACTGAAGCCCCACTGACCTCAATTTAAGATGCTTGCATTTTTAATAGTTTAAAAAATATTACAAATGGATTGAGTTCTTTATTAAATATTTAACAAACTGCATTACAATAAAGATATTAAAAGTATCAGCTTCTTTAGCAGCTGAGTTTACTCCCCCTTAGTTGGGCATTTATTTTTTGGCCTGGAGCTAGCATAAATTATGTAAATTTCACTCTTTCGCACTGGCTGGCATATTAACCAAACACAATCGAAAAGCCTGGCCTGACCAGAGGGTGTGAACGAGGAAACTCTTAAAGAACGCGAAAAAAATAGCTAAGCATAGTTTTGAGCGTGCAGAAAAAAATTCAGTATTTTTGTTACAGCTGCTGCAGAACTTTTTAAAGCTTTAACCCACTACAGTGTGTTTGTGTGTGTGTGTGACCTTTTGGATATGTCCTCAGGCAATTAACATAAAATTTATGAGCAATTCATGGAAAATGTCTGCACAGGTGGCTGGCAGGGCACTTGAAACTCAATTTAACGCGCAGCGCGTGCTTGTATTTAGACGGCATTCAAGTTAATTGATATTACCACACCACATTCAGAACAAGCTCCAGGCGGTAGCAAACCAATTTCTCTTATTTATGTTTTCTTAACGAAACGAAAATAAGAAAATGCTTATAAATGTCAAACACAAAAATATTTCTAATTACAGCTAATTATTTATAAAATTAACAAACGCTCAATGGAACGCCACAAAGGCCAAGCCAAATCAAATGAAAAGGAAAACAAATTTCTTTATGTCGCTGAGTGGCAGCACGCCAAAAACAAAGAGAAGAAAAACAAAATATGTTGAGAGGCGGGGCCAGCAACATTGTTGCCAAGACACTTGTTGTTTGCCAGCCACATGTTGAAAGGATTTTAATTAACATGCCTGTCATGCTATGGCCCCGTGTCTTATCTGGCATATAACGAGGGCATTGCGGAAGCCTTGTAGCACGATGCATCTCCAAAAAGGGGGTCCCAAGTCAATTAACATGAACTGAGCCTTTGTTGTCCAACTGGATCCATTGTGCCTCGTCACACATGTTGTAGACGTGTTTACATTTCATACTACTTACTCGGTGGATGCCACACTTTTATTATCATTTCGTGGCACTTGCCTGGACTCATCTGACAACATGTCTCGCTTTCTCTCTCTCTTTCACTTTCAACGGAAGCGGAAACAACTTTTATCTATGTACGTTTGGGGGTTTTTGGGTTTAATTCAATTTATAGCAATGGCCGGGGCACAAATTACAAATGGTAGCGATAAGGCACTCATTTGGAAATGCAATTTATGCTTTTGTATGTGCAACTAAAATTTTGCATATTTTTTATGTGTGTGTACCCTTGAAATTCAAGGCAAATCTGAATGAGCTTTAGCTCCCAAAAAGTTTTCTCATTCAGTGAAGCAAACAATTTGCAGTAGCCTCAAGCCTCAGGAAATGTCAAGATTCACAGATATTCTCATACAGTTGGCTTGAATTTGTAGTTGCCACTTTTTTATTTTGTTTCTTACGTTTTCGGTTTCTATGGCTTGCGGCGCTGTTGGTGACGGCAAAGTATTTATTTATATTGAGAATAATACCCTCGCCAAGTCTAGGAAGGTTCAAGAGTTGGTGCGATTATCAAAGCATTTAAAGAAACTAATTTCCATTCAGAACTTCATTTGGACTAAGAAAACTATTTGAATATTTGTATAGTATATAGACCAAATAAACTCAAACTCAACTATAGCAGAAACCTAATCTATGGCAGCTGCTGCACAAAAAAAGAAAGCAATAAAAAAACCTATTTAGATTGTATTTAATTTTCCTATTTTATGGTTTGTTGTTCTGAGCGAATAGAAAAATCATTTATTCCTTGAAGTCAACTAGCCTGGAATAAAACTGTTATGACGCTTATCCGAGTTGTCATATAATTAGGCTACAAAAACTCAAGTGAGAGCTTAGATCAGAGCTGCCCAGAGCCAGCTTACGGCCGCGGAGACACCAATACAAACAAGGAGCAAAAACCACCAACAGAAATAATAAGAGAAACCCTATTTAGGATATTAGTGCGCTCGTGGCTGTCTGATGCACACAAAACCATTCGTTTACCACAACAAAATCTATGCTAAGGACCGTTCATACAAGAAATTGCTTAATCAGCTTTAAATACGAATCATTTCAGCTCCTTAGATTCAGAGTTCAAAGATATTTAAACAGTGCAGACCCAAATATTTCGTGCTAGTTCAAGGAATTTTGGAAAATCTGATAACTGTTGTATTGTTGATTCAGTAGTTTGAGTTCGTATATGGCCTTTATAACATAATTCTTGAACATGTACTCAGAAAAAAAAGGGTATCACAAATTTCTAAGTTTTATACAATTTCTCCGTTCTCAAAATATAACATACGTTCTAAATTGATGAACATATGTTATGATGATATATGTCCGACGCTTCCAACGCGTGTGTGATTATTCTCTTAGGTTCAGAGTACGATTCCAAGAAAGGTAACCTTACACATCACACAATCTGTAACATTTTGCGGGTTAAAAAAATGTTTGGATCTTTTGCCTTTAATAATTGGGTTTACAATTTTTCGTACACCAACATCATTTATAGCTGCAAATGGTCTGCCATCCACTGTACTCTTCAAAACGCAGGCATCTTGAAATTTTTTTTTAATGACAGCCATTTTTACAGAAGGATTTAGTATAAATTTATATGTATGAATTCTATTTTTTTTTAATTTATTTGTTTCGCTTACGGTACTAATAACCGGTTATGTAAATAAAAATTATAAGGTTACGGTTATAAGAAAAATTTCTTTCGCTTACGTTCTCGGTATCGGTTTCAAATTTTAAAGTGTTTTTGGCGGTTTTACCGTTTCGGTTACGGTTTAAATCTCTGTCCAAAAGTCAACGACTTATCAAACTGCCTGCGTATAAACAAATTCACACCATATACTTAAGTCGTATATTTTATGCAGTGATCATTTGCCTTTTGCTTTTGCTGCTTTTACTATATATAGTTTTTCATTTATCTTGCTTTATGGCAAACAAGAGGCAACCACAGAAGTAACATTTGATTTATGTACCATGGAATTGTCTCAAGGAGGTGGCACAGGTCCTGTGCCTGGAGCAGAAGTTACGACGGCGGCCCAACACACTTTGGCCCGCTGCGTAAATTCATATTTAGACGAAGAGTGGCAAAGAGTTCCCAGAGAAATGGTAAATGGGGTCATATGTGTTTGGACATTTTATGAGTGAAAATACATTGACCTAATATTTTTTTTATAGGTCTAGGAATAATGCAAGCTATGCAATAATAGTCTTGGCTGCTCTTTACGAGGCAGGTTCAGGATTTCATTAGAAAACTTTTACAAAGGCGCAAATTTCTTTCTTTTGAGCTGAGCCTTTGTTGGCCAAACGTGCGGAAGTAATTGTTGTTGTTGTTGTTGGTATGTAGGTCAAGTGTCTCGTATTTCATTGTTGTAATTACATTTCGCTTTAGCTTTGAGTTTCTGTTACTTGGGGTTCGGCTTCTTGAGTATCATTTGGTTGTCGCCTTGTCAATGCAGTTAAACTAAAGTGCATTACGTTTTGTCATCGCTCAACCCCAGATGCAGATGCTGTGGCACTTGGCAGGGCGCAGAGAGGGTGATGTGGTGTATGATTTTACAACCGCACATTATGAAGCTTAGTAGCTAACCCTAACCACCCTCAGGGACTGAATGACGCTTGAGCGAGTGAGAGTACGAGTATGTTGACCTTCAGCTATGGGACTGGGAAAAGTATGAAGGACTTTGTTGGCCACGTCATCATGTTGCTTTCAGATTTCCTTTTCTGCTTTACTAGCCAAGAATATTGTGGCCAACATGTTTTCCCTGCCAGCAGCACGCTATTCTTAGTATGTAGGTCTACACTTAGGAAAATAAAGTATAATTTTAAACTTGAGTTGGGTGAAAATGCAATTTGAATTCAATAAATTCAATGATTCAAAATGAATCCAAAGACCAAGAAGGACATTTAATGCACAGATTCAGATAAGCGTTTTGTGTGAATTAACTACTCCGTTTCTAGAACTAAGTCTGGAAAGTTTTTGATCCTTAGAAACATTCGGATTCTTCTTAACGTAATTTATTTGCCTGGCATTGCAATTCATTTTCATACTTTATTCAATAAATTGAGAACTTGTTTTCTTCACACACTTCTTCTTCTTTTTGATATAAAGAATTGTTCATACCTAATTTCTGCTCCATTTTTTTCATAAAAAAACTATTTTTTTTTTGAGTGTATTGTATGGGGGAACTGTGGTCTGAGCGTGTATGTGTCTGTGTCTGCTATAAACTAGCAAAATGTTATTCCTGTTCCCCGTCCCACCACCTCTTTGGAAATTGCTACCCTACGATAACAATCAAAAGTTTTTGCCTTTGTTGCCGCCCGAACACGTTGCAATTGATGTGTATAATATACATTACGTATACGCCTGGTGGGCCCCGCACATAGAAAAACCACCCAAGCAGCAACTTTTATATCAGGCTAACGGCCTATGAAGCAGCGTTAAAACGTTGAAATTAATTAGCCATTTAATTTAAAGGGTAATTCATTTAAGGCAAATGAAATTCACGCCAAAGCTAATCAAGAAGCTTGGAAATACCTTTTCGACTATTTTTAGTCGCCCATCACCCAAAATGGTCTCCTCCAGGCGGCTGACAGAATATCTAGCAATTTGCATAAATTTACGATGAATCAATGTAGACGGAGGAGCACAACGGAGCAAGAAAGACCAGGCCAGAGGCCATAAAAGCCAGCTCTTTAAATGCGTAAGCACACAAACACACACAAGCACGCACGCTGCAGGCAAACATTTATGACGCGGTTTGTAAAAAGGGGGCGTGGATTGGCCTACGCCTCAATAAATCAATAGGAAACGAAGCATCGTTGCCTGAGTTAGGCAAAAATTACAACAAATTGCAGCAAACGAGGAAAACCAAATAAAAATTTACCACTTACCCAAGTACGAGCATGCAGATGTGTTGCAAAAACCAAATGGGGTTTATTGTGGGTTTCCTTTTAGTTTCGCCATAAACAGCTTTTGATCTGGAAAGAAAGAAAAGCAAATTTAATCTGAAAGTGGGAAAGCGCAACAAATCAATTTATTGGGAAAAATGACTACTAAGGGCCGATTTGTCTTCTTCCAGATAAACTTACAATTTACTTTGTTATTCGATAATTTATGTAAGAGATAGCCGTATGTAGAAGATGCGAAATCGGTTTTAAGAGTTAAACAAGTTGTGAACTATAATTCTAAACTAAGGAAAATTTTTAATATAACATATCAAATAGCAATTTTCGGGAAATCACTCAAACGCTGTAATATTCACAGAAAATAATCCAGGAGTTGAACTGCGAAGTTGCCCAATGTTAAAGGAACACACAAAATTCAATACTTCGTACATTTTTAGACACAATTGGGGGCCATATCAAACTGACTCTATTGGGAATTGAAATAATGTTGAGTTAGGTCCAGAAATTGCTGTCTAGCAGAAACCTGAGAGCAGCCTGACTGTTACTAGAGATTTCCTTAAGACTTTACTTAGCTTGTCTGGGGCTTGAGCTCGGGACATCGAAGACTCCACATACGGATGGCTGCATCTTAGCTCATACTACTATCGAGCTCTCGCATGAGAGAACGACAAAACTCTGTAAAGAATGTAGCCATAGGCACTTAGGCAATCAGTAAGCAACAAGTTCTGTGGTCTAGTGGCACGATTGTTGCCTTAGAACGTCGAGGTGGAGGTACCCTTCGAAGAATATTTTATTATACCCTGTACCCATAGAAAATGGGTAAAAGGGTATCATGAAATTGTGCAAATGTAGTAACATGGAGAAGGAAACATTTACGACCCTATAAAGTATATATATTCTTAATCAGCATCAACAGCTTAGTCGATTTAGCCATGTCCGTCTGTCTGTATGAACGCCTCGATCTCAGACACTATAAGAGATAAAGACACAAACCGTACCCAGATCAAGTTTTTTTTAAATTTGCGACCAACCTAAGACTGCTAAAACAAAGCATATTTAATACCATCTCTATTCTACGTAGTCGAACTGTTTGGGTACTGAGTTCGAGGTCGCTTTTAATAGCATCGCAAGATAAGTGGTTAATTTAAGTAGATTCGGCCACATCAGTGAACATGCTGACAGCATCTTTGGCATGTCTATGCTATCTTAGATTAAACTTCGAGTTTTAACACATTCTCATAGAATTATAATGACTGAGGAGCTTGCATGCTTATATAGTAAGAGAGACTTTGATATATAAATATGACGATAGACAAACAATATTAAAAATATTTAAAATCGATTGGCATATTCAGATAAGCACTTCTTCGTGCATGCAGTTCGGCTTTGGAATCAGTTACCCGACAGTCTTAAGACAAAAATTTTACTAATTTTTCAATTAGAATCAACATTTGCACCATATAATGAGTATTATTGTCCTCTGTTAGATACAGTTAGAATATGTAATAGTAATATTTTCTCTACACCGACTGATTAATATTCTTAAGCTAGTGATTTTCATTTTTGTGACTAACAATTAATGTCTTCTCAATTTTAGTACCTAAATATTAGGAAGACCATCCTCAATAAA
The DNA here is from genome assembly GCA_018904275.1 of Lordiphosa clarofinis. Taxonomy (NCBI): domain Eukaryota; kingdom Metazoa; phylum Arthropoda; class Insecta; order Diptera; family Drosophilidae; genus Lordiphosa; species Lordiphosa clarofinis. Next base: position 3,072,009 of record JAEIGQ010000016.1, on the reverse strand, counting down.
TACAATTAAATACAAATAGTCGAGTTGGTTTAGGTGCAATCATCAGTGTGTTTAATCTTCGGAGGTTAGAGGTTCAAGTCCCAGTAAAAAAAATTAATTTACTACCAAGAATTCCAATCTCAAAAATTCTTGCTTGATTTCAGTATTTCTAGCTTGGATCTAATAACATTCCATATTACCATACTTACAGCAGGATCGGTTGGGTTTTTTACTTTGAGTGCAACATTTATTTAGAAGACGGGAAATCGTCTCTAAATGAATTAAAATCACTCGTTCAAACTTGAACATTCTCCGGCGGCCAAAAATCTCCCGCCATACCACACGACTCTATATTAGCCAGCAACTCAAAATGGTCATTATTTTAGAAAGTCATATTTTTCTCTTAAGGCCTGTTCTCAGAAGCGCGGAAAATAAATTTTTATGACGCACTCCATATAAAAAAAACAGTGGCGGAAAGTTTCCGCGGCTGAATTTATTTTCTGTGTTCTGAGACGCGCTAAATAAATGCCCAGTTGGCCTATCGATAGTTGACGTATCGATAGCGGTGTGGGTCGTGAGTGGATTGAAAGAACAGCTGATTTGATTTGTGGAAATAGCTGTAGCTCTTTATTTTGACGAGATAAATTGATTATGGAGGAAAAATCACCTGAGCGCAAAAGGAAACGGATTGAAAGTTTCAGACGAGGGGAAGCCTCAAGCTAAGGGCCACAAATCAGCCCAACAAAATGACGAAATCGGCACTGAAAACAGTCTCCAATGCCAACGTCCGACGCTTGGACACGCCTCGGTCGGTTCGGAGGAAATAAGCAGGTGATAACCATACCCAACCCGGTCATCATTTTTACCACCACCACAGCGAAAACTGTGTCGACCACGGCCGCTTCTCCTTGTTGGAGGTCAAAAATGAACCCAATGCAGACCAGCTGAAAATGGAGTTGGATACCGAGCCGACTGCTGTGAGCAGCAGTTTCAGCTCCAGCGGCCCGTGAGGATGAGGATTTTGAATTTATGACAAATAAACAAAAATTTTAGATGAAAACTAAAAGTATATTTGCCAATCTCTAGGGTAGCGTTTCAGTTGAGAGGAAAACGGTTTCACAGCACAGGTCCATGATTTGCAGATACTCCAAGCAAGCTTTCTACATACGATAGCAGCATTCCTGCCAAGAATGAACAGTCAACCAACTTGGAATCAAGCCTTGAAAATGCTACCACCCACCCCCATCTTGTCGCATATCTGCGCATATGTACTCCAGAAACTGCTCCATCTGACCCACACTGTAGGCCGATTAACGAATCTCTTGTACAAACTTCTGCAAACGATTATAATTGCCTGAACGGCAAATATCCAAAGAAGCCTCCAATTGGTGGTCCGGGACTATGTCCGACATCTCAAATAAATTGACCTTGTTGATGACCTGATCCGCCCCCTTGAGACGATCACCTCAATCTGCACCTGCTCGATGTCACAAATGTTTCTCAAACGGGCAATAATTTGATCCTCGCTCAACGCCGTAAAAGCGGAATTTGGTGTAACGCAACCGGCATCAACATATATGTGTTTCTGTTATTTTGGCAAAATACACCATTTTTTTTTAAACAAAACAGCTGTCCACCTGTGTGGCCGTGTCTGTATTTGGCCTCATTGGCTTATATATGGGCACACTAAAAATTTATTGTGGATGCTAAATAAATAAAGTGCAATTTAAGCCTAGTACGGAGGGCGTTTGAATTTTCCTTCCAGAAATTTGCATGATATTCCTTTTTGTGGAATGTAAGAGGCAGTGTGACCAGATAACATTAAAAAAAAAATAGAGGGAAGCTAACTTCGGCTCGACCGAAGTTTATATACCCTTGGAGCTTGATATATGCCTGACAGTTTGTATGGCAGCTATACTATATAGTGGTCCAATTTCGACAAATCTTGTTGAAATTATGTAAAATCATTGAAAACTTATAAATACGAGCGTTGGGAGCGATAACATTGAAAACAAAAAGTTTTTCTCACTAAGACTTATTTTCAGACATAACTTTTGTATGGCAGCTATACTATATAGTAGTCCGATTTGGAAAAGTTTTGGTGAAATTATGTGAAATCATTAAAAACTTATAAATACGAGCGTTGGGAGCGATAACATTGAAAACAAAAAAGTTTTTCTCACTAGGACTATTTTTCAGACCTAACTTTTGTATGGCAGCTATACTATATAGTTGTCCGATTTAGACAAGGCTTGATGAAATCATGTGAAATCATTAAAAACTTATAAATACGAGCGTTGGGAGCGATACCATTGAAAACAAAAAAGTTTTTCTCACAAAAACTAGTTTTTCAACCGATCGTTCCTATGGCAGCTATATGCTATAGTCATCCGATCCGGCCGGTTCCGACAAATGTGCAGCGTATTTATACCAAAAGACTTCGTGCAAAGTTTGGTTACGATAGCTTTAAAACTGACGGAGGAGATAGCATAGAAACAGACGGACGGACAGACGGACAGACGGACAGACGGACATGGCTATATCAACTCAGCTCGTCATGCTGATCAAGAATATATATACTTTATGTGGTCGGAGATGCTTCCTTCTCTGCGTTACAAACATCCGGACAATTTTAATATACCCTCTCCAAGGGTATAATTACCGAAAACGGAAAATTAATAAATTGGCCAGCTGACTTGTGTTTTGACATAACTATAAGATTTAAATAAAATGAGGCACAACATGGATGAAGTTGCAATTGCAGTGGCAGCTGTTAAGCTGAAGAATGTTAGCAAGACTTCAGAATTGGATTCGCCTGTTGCCAAGAATCTAATGGTCTGCACGAGGCCGGATAAGTCCAATTATAATTGTTTTATTTCCATTTGGAACATCATTCCGGGCGAGGACCCCACTCAGGTGCACATATCGCTACAACGAAAAATGGCTCAATTGGCCCTCCAACATGACAAGATTCCAACATGGCGCAACTGCTTCCCAAACACTTCTTGTAAGTGCGGTGTCTAGTTGCTTGTCATTCGTGATGCCACAATCATGTTTTGTTTTTCACTGCATCAATTAATGCATTTTTGTCGTCATAACTAACATAAAATTTTTGTATTTTTGCCTTGCCTTTTGATAATTGACACAAGGAATAAATGACTGCACAATATCTCTGGAAGGAATATCAGCTGTTTGATACAGTCCACACGCTTCATCGATATGGCAACTCTCAAAATTCCTTGTGTGTATTCCTTGGCTTTCTGCGTACCAAACATCAGAATGAGGCAAGGAAAAATTCCTTAAGCAATTTTTTTTATATGGAGTTTGACAGCTGAAGGAAAATTCGAACGCCCTCCGTACTAGGCTTTAGCGTGCTAAATTTTTCGCGCTTCTCAGAACAGGCCTTTAGTACATATTTTTCCAAGCGTTTATCATCATGATGGACGCGTCGATCATTTCACAATTTAAAAACAAGTTCTGTTTTTCAGTTCGTTGATTTATATCTTTTGGTATATTTTTATACTCTGTGCCAAAGGTACATAGAGTATATTAAGTTTGAGTATAGAACATGAAAAGGCATAATTTTCATGAATCTTATAAAATTCAGAACCTAGATTTTAACACCTCTATTAATGTGTCTAAAATCACCAACAAGTCTATCCAAGAAACATGAACATAAACAGCTGGTTTACCACAATAATTTCTAGGGTAAATCAGCGCCTCCGCTCACTAGCTCATGTGTGGTAAATTTACCAATTACGTTTTTACGAGGGGTGGTGAACACCCTAAATAAAAATTTGTAATATAATTTTTAGCAGCATATCAGGATTTTCTGAATAAAATAACTTCATAACGTGTCGTCCGCCAAAAACAACAGTTAGATTTTGGAACACTCATATGGTCGATTGTGGTTTTGATGTGGACTCATTTATTTAATGCGAGCAAGTCTTGGCTGGCATTTCAATTTCAACGAAACATGAAATTTGTCAGCCAAAATTTGTTCAGCGTAAATTTGTCAACATCTAAACCGTGAAATTTGCCATTCAAAACTGGTGGTGGGATTAACGCGTCTTAATTTCGGTCAAAATTTAATTGAAGTCAAATTTGATGAATCCGAAAAGCGTTCGAATTGGGAAAGATATGAAATCTCGGTGACATCATACAAAATACATGATAATGGTACCAGGAATAGTGACCAAAGAAGCATTTAGCATAGGGTGTTCTATTATAAAGAAGATGGAACACTTATACACCTTTATTTCATGGTATTTAAGGAGAAGGAGAAATTCTGTTCTCAAGCGTCAGTTGTCGCCGGCTTATGTATGGGTAAATGGAACAATTTCCTTATTTCGGTAAGGAAAAATGGTAAAATGTGAGTTACCCTAAATTTCAGTTTGTTTTCAGCTTATTATGAAACCAGCTTAAGCGCAGACTGACCATACTCGAGCTTACTGCCGCGATATCAGTCACCTTGCTGTAGTATATGGAAGAATCCTCGATTGCTGCTTTATGTTTGTTGAAATAAATTTGATTTTGTTTGCGTTGTGCATATGCTTCAAGTGCTTAACGTAAATAAATGCCTATGCAAATGAAATGATTATTACGATAATTTGAAAGAATGAATAAAAACCAAGAATTTGTTTCAATTACTTAGTTGCGTCCACTCATAAAATGAAATATTTACGTTCAACGAGTATCAAACATATTTCTATGCCCAATTCACTTTAATTCCGGCGAGTGGCGTCATTTTGTTTATGATTTTTCATAACTGGGTTGCGCCACATGACAACCGCAATCGCTGGCCCCAATTCTGGCCCGAGTTCTGTGTTTTGTTATTGAGAGCAGCGCACAGTTGGAATTTAAATATGTAATTAAGTGGCACCAGCAACAAGGAGGAACCAGAGCAACAAAGCCAAATGACGGTCGTCATGCCAGGCGGATTCAAATGGGTTTTTATTTCTGTCATACAAACATGAGTGGGGGGAGTGGGGAGTGGGGGGTGCAGGCTATTTGGCGCATGTCGCTCCCCCTCGCTGGTCAGCATAATGAAAATTAAATAAAAGAAAGCAATATTCAACATTATTTGCCACAGTTGCGTGCGAATGATGGCGGCGATTAAGTGAAAATGAAGCCTGATTAATTGCAGCAGCGTTTTTATGGCGCCACAAAGGTCCTGCGGCATATTATACGGCGGATTAATGCAAACACACACACACACACACACACAAAAGGCTAGAAATGTCATATTTTATGTGAATTTTCCTCTCTTATGGTTGCGGGCAAGCATAAAAAATATAAAGTTTGTGAGTGTCATGAAAATTCATTGCAGCCACTTTACACCCGACGACCACTTCATGACCACAAAATTTAATTAGCTGCACCACAACGTGGGCGGGGCAATTAGATGGGAGAAGATAAACAAACTGGAAAAAAAGCGCAGGGCACATTAAATTAAAAACCAGGGAATTTTGTCCATGGCAACTCTAAGTTAAACAGCACAAAAACAACATAAATCTTATTTCAATGAGCACATTTTATGGGCTTCGCCTACTTTGATAGAAGCTGAAAATTAAAAAAACAACTTTGAATTGGCCATAAAACAGTTTCCTGATACGAGTATGGATGTGTTTACGGCCTTCACTCATATTCGGTTAATCGCCAGGGTCCGTGGATCGTATGATATGGATGGACTTAAAGGCTTTGTCGTTCATTGCCAGGTCATAAAACCCTTGGGTCGGCTAACGACGACAAACAACAACAAAAGTGTCAATAAAAGTGTCAATCAAATCAATGGGACAAGCAACAGCCAGCCAGCCATTTTTCATCCTTTCTCTCTCTCCCAAGCGCCGACACACGCACACTTGCACATATGTGTATGATGCATGCGCCTGCTGTTGCATACTTTTGTGCGCGGCCACCATCCGGGGTTAAAAGCCAAACTTTCTGTTTGTTGTTGATCTAGCTAATTTTTTTGTGACCGCTTGATAAAATTTATTATTTTTTTAGGAGGGTTGTACAAGAAGTATTTGACACTTGCAAAAAAAATGCGAGTGCGCTTAACAGTCAAGAGTAGCTTCGAAATTAAACATGTTGAAATTATTTAATGTACCTACTGCTAATGGAGCGAAAAAAAGCTGTTCTAGAGTGTGTAGTATATTTGTGATCTGTTACTCTGTTTATAAGCTGCGATAAAATTTCTTATAAATTCTGTACAAAGTATGCTTACCCTATTTTCTTTCAAAATATTACAAGTTGAAGAGTAGGTGATGCTTCTAGATGATTTTATGTGCGAATTGTTTCATTACTTCGAGATTTTTAGTAATTTGAGCTTAAAGTTGCTTAAGAGGATCATTTTGATGTTTTGTTATATATATAGGCATTATACGCTACTTTGAGCTACCAAATATTTAGACATGATGGAGAATTTCTGAAAACAGATTCGGACTTAGCGCACCTTCAATTAAATAGGTTTCCCAAAAAAAACACTTCTAAAATTGGCCTAAAAAAGTATTTTTACACAAGAAAGAAAGAACGAATATGGAAATTCCCTGAAATAAGATTTTAAATCCTAAAAACTACATTTATCATCTCTTAATGTATTAACTTTCCTGGAAAGCTTCAGCAAAAAAGTCTTATGCTATGTCAAGGGCGTAGCCAGCTTTTCGAAAAGGTGGGGGCAGCTGTGTCTGAACGTTTTTTAAATATTTCATTAATTATATTTTTGAACATTAATTAATTAGATCATGATGCATTTGATATGAAATGAAAATCAATCTTCGAAATAATGGCGAAAAATTTAAGTTATATTTGAAAAAGTGAATTTTTCAGGGCAAAATCTGTGATTTAGGGTGGGGGGGGGGGGCAGCTGCCCCCTCCTGGCTACGCCCTTGTGCTATGTAGTCTCAGGACAAATAGATTTCGGCCAATGGTTTATCCAAAGTATTATTATGTAAAATTGACTTTAAAGCTCCAAAGGGCCAGGCCAAGCTTCTCTCAATCTCTTGGTGTGAATGTATATAAGATCAAAAAGACCTACAGCTAAAGAAAGAAAAAACTTTTTATTAAATGGTCCGTGCCGGGACTGAACCCACGCCTCCCGCACAGCAGACTGACATACTAACCGCAGTGCCACATCCAATTTATTATATTCTGTACCAAAGGTACACAGAGTATATTAAGGCCGTAAACACATCCATTAAACCTATAAAGTACTAGCATAGTACCCGTAGCACTTTGCTGCGCCGCCATCAGCATGAGGATTTCCAGAATTTGAAAATATTATTTTAATTTCCAATCTTCCATACATTGGCTTAAAATTTACGTTTTACGACTTTGTCTTTTCCTCGTTACGACTTTGCTGCTGAGTTTCCCCTAAAACTTGGGAAGTTTTACGTTTATTTGCCCTAAAGAGATTATAAACGGAATTTTATATAGAATGCAACGTTTGACCTTGAACACACACCCGCTTTATATTATGCAAAATTTGTAGCGGCGCCTGAAGCGGTTTTAGTTATTTGATTTTGTTTAAACATACGAATCGAGTTGAGAAAATGTATGTAAGGGTTAGCCTAAAAGTAGGCAATTATAATTGTTCTTTTAGCAGATTAAAATTCGTTCTTTTGGCGGATTCAGCTACAAGCTAGAAAAAGCTAAAACAGCTGATTGCGTGGTGATCGAGTACTCGATCGAGTATCGATAGTAATCAAAGGCATCACTTGGTCGTCATTTGCAATTATCAAAAAAATTTTACATTGGCGCTTCCGTTCGTATTCTCGCTCTTTCACAATTACATCGGCGAACAGAACAGAAGTGCGTGCCCGTCAAGAGTTGTGTGAAAGTCTAGAATACATATATATTCAAGAGCGTGTCTTAATTGCTTTGGGTGAGTTACAGTTTCGTCCGCCCACACACTTACTGATTAAAGTTTGTGTACCAGGTCTCACCGTGGCCAGCTCCCTGATTTCAATTGCATTTTGGCTTATATTTCGGATTGTTGGAAGCGGATTGAGTCTGCGCACCGCCATAGCAGCTTGCAAGTGCAGATCCAGCGGCTCGGCTCCAGGCAGAATTGCCACAACTAGCCGGACCTAACCACCAAACCCAGTCGACATTAAATGTGTATTTAAACAGCCACTAGGAGCATAATAAAGGAAGCAGAATATTCATCTGAGATTGGCCTAATCATCCTAAGTCGGCCATAGTCATCTTTACCGGCCCGATCATCAGGGTTCGGCCCTAACCAACTTTTCGGCCCTAACCAACTTTTCGGACCTAGCCTACCGTTCAGACCTAACCAACCAAGCGTCCATATTTGCGGCTGAGATGCTAACCTAAAAGAACAGTGAAGCCTCAGCCGAGCGATCAACATTGAAGAAGTCTTTCCTCGGGCGTGTCCATTCTAATTGGGTCTCTATTTTTGAGCTGATTGACATTAAAGATCCCGCCCGAGCTAATTCCATGGAACTATACGGAAGGCTGATGAGTGAAATTTTCTAGAGAGTTTGGAATTTAATTACCGTTTTCATTTTCTTTTGTGTTTCTTTTATTTGATTTTTAAATTTGCTTTTTAACTAAAATGAGAGCATAAGAAAAATTAAGCAGAACAGTTTGTTAAAGTGAAAAGGAAAAGAATCTCAAGAGTATGATTTTATAAAAGAGAAAATAATGAGAAATGAAAAGAAATGAAAACATACAAACAGGTAGAAATGCATATATCTAATTTAACCTTTAGTTACAGGATTCTTCCACGGGAGATCGATCTTTCGTCGCTGGAAATTTAAGTGAGTGTTGCAAGAAAATTAAATGATTTATTATCATACATAAAAGAGTGAAATATGCATTTATACATCTCGACCTGGTTGAATATCGAATTTTCGTTCTTTTGCTCGAGAGAAATTAAATCCTAAATTATCGTTCCGTTTTTGCAAAGAAAAATTAATGAATATCTAAAAATCACAGAAAATTAATTGGTACAGTAAACCCCCGTTATGAAAGCAAGAATTGAAAAGAATCTGAAGTTAAATTAAATAAAAATTGAAATAATTTTAAAATCAATTTAAAACCAAAAATAATGAAAGTTGATTAGAAAGTAAATTAAATCGAAGCAAATTTAAATTTAAAGTAAAGTAAATTGAATATAAAGAAATGAAAGACTTAGAAGAATTAGTTGAATTAATTTAAACTTTATTATTATAAAACGTATACCTACTCATCTAAAGCGTTAATTTAAAACCCAAAATGTTTCCTATTAGTATTTAGTCCAACATTTTCGTATTATCTAAACTATTATCGTACTACAAAAAATGAAATCCTTATGTTATATTAAATATTGCTCTGAATTAAAGTTTATAATGAATTGGAACTAAATGGAGTCTGAACTCAAGCTAACGTTCTCGCCGTCGTAGGGTATTTTTCCAAAGGGATCACCCAGATGTATTCTGAGGCTGGTGATCAAAGGTAGGGTGGGCAATATGCGACCACGATTCCACCTGTGGCTTCGCACACCATAACTCTCTCTCTTTTCTTCTTTCTTCTCATTCTCCCTCACTCTTTTGAACTGGTCCTCAAGATGTCTGTTATCTACCGGTTTTAACTTCTCTAGCATTCTTATTTTGTCGCAGCACGTTATTATTCTAATCATATTAATGTAACAAAGTGACTTATTGGTATCAGCAAGACCTCCACCCCCAAAGCCGACGAGCTAGAGCCGGATATCATGACGTGCAACTGCTCGATACCTTTGTCTGTGTATAGCTGAACATTGGTTACACGCTACAAATTGGAGCGTAGTTTTACCATTTATTTGGTGGATTTGCCGGATCACTGTAAGGAATTTTCGCATAGATCTTTGAACATGAGTTTGAGCCTGATCTGATGATAAACAAAAAATCCGAGTCGATGTAGCCATGTCCTTCTGCATTTTATGAAAAAACACATCTCAGAGACGGTAAGAGATAGTGGTTTGACATGTATGGCGATATAACCTTTGCCAGGAATAAGAATAAGTTTCTTGTCAAATTTTGCCACGCCCCATGCAATTCGAAGGAAACACCATACCTTCCACAGTTTTGAAGATAATAATGATTTGTACTTTCTAGACACTTTTAGTAATCAAAATAATTTAACGATTTTCTAAAGATATTGTAAAGATCTGATGAACGCTAGTCGAGTTATAAAGAAAACAAACCATTATGATGGGTAGCATCGGCCACTCACAATTTATACAATTATGGTTACTTAGACATTTTGTGTGGCTTCTAATCTAAATTGATGAGATATATACCAAGTTTGGCGTACAGAGCACCCTTGTTTCTTACTTGCTTTTTATATAATTAGGGTATTTAGGTAGGGTTTTCGAATATTTTAAAAATATCTAGATCGACATTTTTGACGATTTTGAAATAGTTTCATTTCGATATAAATATTTTTGTGTCAAAAATCTTAACAACGATCAGTTCTATTGAGGTAATTGAGGCGTCATTTAACGCGCATTAAGAACTGCATTTTGACTGCGCTTAAAAAATATAGATCTAATGTATGTTTATAAAATTTAAAAAAGATAATTATTATTTATTTAATGAATGCAAAATTACTTTATAAATTCATCATATTTTGAAATAGAGTCCTAGCATATCGTACGTAGCATATCGTTCGCTCCCTCACGCCCTTGATTTGTTAAAAAAAATTCAATTAATCACATTCCATATTTACGTTTGAAGGCTTTTATATTCTTTATCGCAAAAAATATTTTTTTTTTTTTTTTTTATTTTTTTTTATAAAAAAAATATATAAAAAAAAATTTTTTTCTTTTCAAGACTTTCGTACATATAAATATACAATATAATGTACATCACGATTTAAATATCCACTAACAACAGAAGAGCCGATACGGGGCACACATACACTCAAAGCTTTTGTAATTTTAGCGTTTGCCCGCCTTTGGGAGTTCCAAACGTTCAAAGCAGTTTTGTCATGAGCTACCTTCAGCCAGCTCATTGAAGATAGACCAAGAACACAAATTCCCAGGAGTCAAAATCATTCATAATTACATTTACCAACCATTTTTTAAAATGAGCTGCATTTCAGCCAAGCATCTCCATGCTTTGCTCTTAAGTGCGCCTTTATATTTGTTGAGTTGCCACAGGTCTATACAACTTTATTACACAGTTTACACTGCGACTTATGTGCAGTGAGCTTTTGAAAGTGCTACATTGCATAATTTCCGCTTCGCAACCTTGCCTCCTCCATCCTCTGTCCATCCCCCAATCAATCAAATGTGGCTCTTCAGGTGGAGGTGATTCTGTTTTGTTTTGTAAATTAACTTACTCATCTTTATTTAGTTGATACTTCTGTCACCACCCTCGTATTCAGGTTCATTCGTCTGTTGTCATGACAAAGTTGATTTGATTTTTTTTTTGCGTGCTCACTGCACATCGAGCATATTAAGCGGCCATAAAGCAAATCTTGACATCTGCCAAATGAAGCTGAAAAAATGCAAGAGCCCACAAGCATCTCGAATGGATGAAGCATGGGGTTGAATATGCAAAAGTCACAAAGCGAAGTGCGTTCATTTATCAAAATTCGACAGATGCCAGACAAACGAAATCACCAAATAAATCGTTTAGCCTTTGCCTCGATTATAAATGACTTGAGACTTAATTTTTTTAAAGACCGCTCTGCGCCCGCGTCAATTCAACTTTTACAGGTGATAACCGCAGACAATGGCAGCGACGCCATGTCTCCTCGGAGCAGTTTTAAGCAGCCATTTGTAAATCCAATATGAGAATGAGAAAATTTATGTTGGAACGTGCTTCACATAAAAATCACTCAAGCGTTGCATTTGTCGAAATTGTTTTACATTATTCTCTCCCCTCCTTCGAGGCAAGAAGGAACAAAATAAGCAAATTGAATAATGCGGCGGGATTTTTACAGCAAACAAGCCATAAATTCTAAGGCATATGCATAAATTGGTGAATGTGAAATGGCAGCTGTGACACTGGCAGCAGCACAGAAATTGCAGCAAAGTCCTGTTGCGGAAATGCAAACAAGCTGCAGTCGGAAGGAAGAGGCGGAAAGGCGGATTGCCCTCTGACAGCTGTTGCTGGCAAAGCTTAAGTACAAGCTGTGTACAAATGAAAAAGTACCAGCTTAAGCCTGATTCCCTTCCTTTTGCTCCTTTTTTTGCCAACCTCTTAAAGAGTTTTTCTGGTCACTTCCTGTCGCCTGTACGCTACGCACATATGTCAGACCCATCAATGTATACTGAATTATAATTAAACTTTGATGTTTGTGACGAGTAAACATGGCCATGACAACGCACTTCCCGTCTAATGGCGTCGTACCACAGTGAAACATCAAAGCATGGAACGCAAACTAAGTTACAAGCCCAAAGCTGCTTTGAATTAAAGCTACGGCTGCTGTCGCTGATTCGGCTTCGCCTGGCCAAGTCCATAAATATCTACGGGCTAATACAAGGCACCCAGCGTTAATCGCAGTCAGTGTTGGAAATCAAACACAGACACCACAATCTTGCCACCCTCCTCCCAACAACAACAACAACTACCACAACAGCACAGAGAGGGCCAGAGACAGACACCAGCATTAATTGCGCATTAATGTTTATTGCCAAGCGGATATGGAAGTGGCGCCATTTTGCCATTTGCCGGAATCAAGCAACGCCTAGATCTCAGTTCATGCTCTTTCAAGTGGATTTTGTAACTTACTTTAAAATGCTGATTTGTCACACTGTAATAGGATTTAAATTAAATAAAAGTCAAATAATAATTGTTCGGTGTAGTGCCCGAGTCACCAGGCAAAATCTGACTGACTCTTTATTTTATTATTCAAAAGTCTTAGAGCTAAAACATATAAAGTTGTGTTGTGCTTATGCACATATATACGTGTATATAAGTGGCTCCACGAGCTGCCATACGTATGTATGTGCATGACACATAAACAAAAGGGATTCGAATTACTCTTACAGTGGCAATGCTAAATGCATGATCAGCATAAGGCTGTGTGCTCTTATTTGGTATGTGTAATTGGTCAAGGTGTAATTGGAATATGTACAGTGGTCACTGCCTATGATATACATATACTACACCTCCCCTTTTAGAAGAATAAATTTATATATGGTAAATTTATTTCTGTTAAATTTTTTTTTTTTTTTTTTTTTTTTGAAATATTCCATTTATATTTTTATTTTTTACTTTGGGTTTATTTTTAACCTATCTTTGTGTACAACTATTGTTCTTTCTTTCTTTCTTTCTTTCTTACTGTCTATACTGATTACTTTATAAGGTCCTTTATAACTACTGTCTAACTTATGACCTGTTTCGTTTTTTACTAATATTATGTCTCCAATGTGTATGGGAATTATATTTATATTCTTATCAAAGTTAATTTTTTGTTTTTCTTTAGCTCTATTTACTAACTCATTAGTTCTTTTAAGGGCTACTTGTAATCTATACTTAACTTCTCTATCGTATGCCTCATGATTGTAAAGAGGACTTATTGTAGAATTCTCCATAAAGTCATATTTGGGTGGTTTTTTGGCAAAAATAAGTTCGAAAGGGCAATAGCCATGAACTGTAGATGGTGTTGTATTGTAGCAATAAGTGAAAAATTTTAACCAATCGTCCCAGTCATCTTTTTCTAATGAAATATATGATCGTACATATTCATTGAATGTTCTATGAGTGCGTTCGACTGCACCAAGTGTTTGATGATGGTGGGGTGTTGAAGTTTGATGGTTTATTTTTAACAACTTGCATAGTTCAGTGAAAATGCTGTTCTTATATTCTGTACCCATGTCCGTTATGAGCGTCCTCATTGGTCCATAGATCAAAATAAAGTTGTCGAATATTGCTTGAGCTACTACTTTTGCGTGTTTGCTTTTTATTGGTATTGAAATTAGATATTTTGTCAAATCGCAAAGGATTGTGACTGCGTATTCATTTCCGTTTTCTGATTTTGGTAGGGGTCCAATTGTGTCTATTTGGACTATGTCAAAGGCTTTGATAGGTGTTTCTGTAATAATCATTGGTTCTTTATTGTGTATTGTAGTTTTATTTTTATTACATTTTGCGCATTTCTTTATATGTTCTTTTATGTCATTAGCCATATTATTCCAACGATACTTCTGTTTTATTTTATTTGTTGTACGATTGATTCCTTGGTGGCCACCATTAATAGGATCATCGTGATATTGTTTTATTATTTTTTCAATTATTTTTCGATCTGATACATATTCGGTTTTTGGCGTTAACGCGATTTTTATGTCATTAAGGCATTTATTTCCCATATCTTTAAAATCTTCCACCCGGGTGTTATAAAATATATTGTCTCCTAAGGACAATTGCAAATTAGTGATTCCTAGATTACCGGCTTCTCGTTCGAGCCTCGAAAATAATTGACCTAAGTCGATTTTCTCGGAAGTAATCAAGTCATTCACATTAATATAGCTACAAATTCTTTTTCCCTTTTTGAATAAAATATTTGGGGGGTTGAAAATGAGCTCGACATGTCGTTTTACCTCATATTTATATAGCGCTTCATATACTTTGGGAACCTTAAGACTTTTTTGGTCATTGTTTGTTAATGATTTTGGACTTATTCGCTCTTGAGCGAGTAGTCATTCTCATAATTTGACAAGCATTGCTTGTGAGATTTTTCAAATCAGTTATTTCAATGCGGGATAGAGCATCCGCAGCATAATTTTCTTTTCCGGCAATGTACTCCACCACGAAGTCATATTCTTCTAGGTCAAGTCTCATACGTGTCAGTTTAGAGGAAGGGTTCTTCATTGAGAACAAATATGTCAGGGGACGGTGATCGGTTTTTACTAAAAACTTTTTGCCGTATAGGTACGGTCTAAAATATGTAACTGCCCTTTGTATTGCTGCAAGTTCTTTTTCTATTGTTGCCTTATTGGATTCACCTTTGGTAAAGGCTCTTGAAGCATAAGCAACTGGTAGTTGCTCACCTTCGTATTCTTGGCTGACGCATTCTCTAACTTTGACTGTTGTTTGCCCATTTTAGTGGCGAAAATATAAAAAATAAAAATATATGGCATATTGTGTCGAAAAGTTAAATTCTCAAAGGATAGATTTTTGTCATTTATAAAAATGTTTGTGTCGGTTTTTTACATAAGTCTACCTGTGTTTTTTGGCTTAGGCTATTATGCCACTGGCGCCGCTAATAACCGTTGCCGAGAAGGTCCGGCAATAGTTTTACAAATTGTTCATTACATTTCATTTTTTTTTAATTATAGTTATGCAATCAAATATTACAATTATTTAATTTATTTAATTCATAAAAGTTGGCGCACTCTGTTGCGCTGTTGGTCATCGGGTTGTTTTCGATCTTCTGTAACCGACATCAATGTGCGTTTCCTTCGCTGGTGCAGGGGGCGGCTTTTATGCCTCCCGCACAATTTAGATTTTCTCTCGTTCTTGTGGCCGGTGCTGGTCACAGGCTTTTTGTAGTTTCGATCTAGACAGGTCGGTCAACCGGTGCCTTGCTTGGCTACCGTTTCCTCCTTCGCCGCTGCCCACAGCCTGGTCACGGCTGTGGTGATTAATTGCAATTTTTGCTTACGTGTTGCTGCTGCTGCTCACTGCTGCTGCTAGTTGATTGTTCTTTTTGGTTTGGCCGATTGGTTTTTGCGTCTTGTTTAATCTTTCGTATTTCTTCTGTTAGTTTGTCCACTTCTTTTGTCATTGCAACAGCCTCGTCCCAGGCTGGTGGTGGTTTTGAAACATATAGAATGTGTTTCAAGTATGCGATGCGTTTTTTTTATTTTATACTGTCGGCCACCTCGCTTCCTTGGTCCCGTGGCAGGAGGTATTCTTGTCCTTTCTTCCTCCTTCCTTCGTGCTAGGCGTGCACGGTATTCCTCGATGGTTACTCTTATGCTCATGTTTAAGTCCGAGGATGGTAGTATTCATCCATCGGAAGAATCGAGCCTGGCAGGATCGCCATGTAATAGGATTTAAATTAAATAAAAGTCAAATAATAATTGTTCGGTGTAGTGCCCGAGTCACCAGGCAAAATCTGACTGACTCTTTATTTTATTATTCAAAAGTCTTAGAGCTAAAACATATAAAGTTGTGTTGTGCTTATGCACATATATACGTGTATATAAGTGGCTCCACGAGCTGCCATACGTATGTATGTGCATGACACATAAACAAAAGGGATTCGAATTACTCTTACAGTGGCAATGCTAAATGCATGATCAGCATAAGGCTGTGTGCTCTTATTTGGTATGTGTAATTGGTCAAGGTGTAATTGGAATATGTACAGTGGTCACTGCCTATGATATACATATACTATATAAAGAGTGGGGTTAACTACCCAACCGATTTATGAAGCTTTTCAAAGAAATAATAATTATTTTTTCGACTGCATACCAAAAATGTGCGGAGCTTAACAGAAAAATCCTATCTAAGGCCATTTTAATGAAGAACACTGGATTTATGTTGTTCAGCAAAAGAAGTGGGGTTTTGGCAAACCTTATTATAGAGATCCAAGAATATTAATGGGTTCTCGACATTTTTTTGGACTGGATATTTTGCGAAAGTCCGGACAGACTAAGGAATAAGCTTAAAAGTTGTTTATAAATCAACTTTTAGGCAGATCTTCCAAAGTATGGTCAACCAATTTTTCTATGCTGTCAGCAACACATACATTAGCAAAAGACACTTTCTGCAGATTCTGCAGATTCTCAAACAGAGCCAGAAAATCCTGTGGATGATTTAGAAAAAAACAGAGGTGAAGGGTCCTTTCGTTTCCCTTTTTATCGTGTCTGAGCGTGACGGTTATTTTTTTCTGATATTCAGGTGCTTGATTGAATTGAATTCCACCTTGAGCTTAATTTTTTTTATTCGGAAAATTTAGTTAGCGTTTGCGGCGCTATTGTTTTTTGTTTTTTTTTTTTTCTGAAAGAAAAACCTTTGAATTTTCTTAAATAGAAGTGAAATACAAAAATTTAAAGGGTCGAATATCGAGAATGAGGAAATTTTCGAATGCCTGTAAAATGCAATTCTCTCAGCCGTCCGTGCGTCCGTCAGAACACACAGATCTCAGAGACTGTAAGATATAGAGGTCTCAAATACACTCGTAGAAATTTAATTAAGACCTCCTTTATTTTGTTCAGTAAAAAATGATTACAGCAAAAATGATTTTCTGAATTCGGTATTTTGGGCCATTCCTCAGTAATAGCTTTTCGAAGCTCTTCAGTAGAGTTGAGCTTTCGTCCGCCAGCTTACTCCACATGTTTTCAATTGGATACATGTCCGGAGAACGCGCTGGCCATGCTAAAAGCTGGATATTCTTTTCAATATACCAACCACGACTAGACCTTGTGAATTGGCGCATTATCTTGCCGAAAGTTGGTGTCCGGGTCCGGATCTTGCTCCCAATATTTAATAAGCATTTGAACCAATAAGTTTAAATAGCCCTCTGTATTTCTGCGACCTTTAATCTTGCATATCGGGGTCCGATTGTGATAGCTAACGGCGTCACTAAATTTTAAATTTTTCCACTCCTCCCTCCAAAACATTTAACGTTTCGTAATATCCCCTCAGGCTTATTTATTAGATGTCGTCAATGCAGGCTTAGTTCTCATTTTCTTCAAGATTACAGGTCGCATAAATTCAGAAGGTTACCTAAACTTATTGGATGAACTCTTAGTAGACTTTTTGGACAAAGAGTCGGACCCGGATATAATCTTTTAGCAAGATATTGCGGCCATATACGTGTCAAGGACCAGGCGTAAGTGGTTAAGTGAACAGAAAATCAAGCTTCTTGAATGGCTATGAATCCAATTAAAAACATGTGTGGTACCCTTGCACATCATGCAAGATGTTGTAAATATGAGCCAGGAGACTGTTCACGAGAAGTGTACTCGTCACGCGAATTTGAACGTATCACGGTGTCTCATCTGGAGCAAAGACTGAGTTTCGTGCGTGGTCATCCGTTATCCGTGCATGTTTTGTTACGAAGTCGAACATCGTGAATATAAGATATGGAGTACCCACCAAATTTTACAAATTTATTTGATCTATATAAATTCTAGAATTTCGGATTTTTTGTTAATTTTATTTGATTTTATAAGTGTTTATGTAGGAATAAAAAAATACCTTTTTTAATTTATACATAACTGAATTTTTAGTAGATGCGTTTTCATCGTAAGTCATCATTCGTGACTTCTTCTTAAATAGCGCGTGAGTCGTGATTGACGTGAAACGCTCAAAAATTGCGTGCGTGAATCGTGCGTACAGAGGTTTTTATTTCGTGAATCGTTCGTGACGTGAGTTAAAATTCGCTTACGCTCTTCGGTTCCCCATATCCTCTGCCAATGCCAAGCTTTTAGTTTTAGTTCATCCTAACCTAACCAATATTTAACCCCCCAATGGATTAATAGTTTAAATAAGAAAATATATCTTTTAGCATGAAGCTTAAAAAATGAAATCATTGACTTTAAACCAGGAATCCTCTGGTAGAAAGGTCGCAGAATGAAACTCTCTGATATGCCTGATGCATGATTCGGTGTGAATTGCCGACAGTATTCGGCCCCAATGGGTGCAAAGGGCTAAGCTGAGCTATGCTTCATCTCAATTTTTGCTCAAGAGAAGGGAACATATAATTTAAAGTCGTGTGCGAACGGCAAAGTTTGCTTTTTAAACTTTTTCATGAAAATAATAGCTGTGACATAGTGTTTATGCGTCTTGATTCCGGAATTTCCCCTACTAAAGAATATCAATGTTTCGGCTTGTTATTCGTTAGGATTCATTAATTTTCTTGGTCCTGTCTCTTTGTGAAATTTGTTTTGTATTTCCTGCTACAGTGAGCTCCAAATACTTCCGCTGACTTGCGCGCAACCAGTCGAGGTCGCAATTTATGTGGCTAGTTGGTTGGCTATTTCCGCCACATTTACCACATGGCAGCCATTTACCAGTGTTTCGTTTCGGGCTTAAAGTTGAAATTTTAAAGCTGATAAATGACACAATTCGATTGTTGATCAGCTAAGGATTTGCTGATATCCAAGCAGGCCTTTGTGACAAAATTCAGGCACAAGCATAATCAAATATTTTTCTTTAATAGCAATTTCGGCAACATCTAAAAATAACCAAATTCGAGTTAATCGCAAAATGGCAGCCAACGAAGCAACCAGCAATAATGAGGTAAGCGTAATTTAAATGATAAGCTTAATTTGCATAAAGAATTTCTAATTCCAGGACACCTCCGTTTCGTCACGCATCATCCTCTTCAATAAACAGGCGGAACAGCATACAAATTGGCAAAAAGTCAACCCGTTTGCCCATTACAGTGTCAAGGATATGCCTAAGCGCAGCTTTCTCAAGGAGGAGTATGGACGACCTCCATCGGGCAGCCGCTCTGAGCAGAGAGCCCTACAGGCTAAGGTGCAGTCACTGCAGGAAATGCTACAGCTGTGCCAAATGATCAATCAAAAAGGTGAAGCGCATAAGGAATCCGGAATGATTGACATAAAATTTGGTATTCTCTTTGAGATCTACAACTCCATATCGGACAAATTGTTGGGCACTCTTTTAGGAGCTCGAAAGCAAAAATATGTCGAGTTTGAGGGTGAGACACTTTTCCAAGGACGTGATGATAATGTAGCTGTAAGCCTGGTGCGTCCCTTTTCGGAACTGCAGACGGAGATTGTGTCCAAAATAGAGGACATACGATGTCTGGCCACAGAGAAGCCTGTGGAGCGACCCGGCTTACGTGAGGCCCAGTTCTCGTAAGGCCAAAAGGCATAAATGTCACTTGATCGCTGACCCGTTTCATGCTGTAAGGCACGTGTGAGCCTTGAGCCTTTTCACACAGTTAATTGAATTAAAATTTATTTAGAGGTTTTGCCTTGACAATCTGTGAGGCAGCCAGCCGGCAGGCACGTGCCAGCCTCAAGAGTCCTGGCAAGACACGGGACTAAGTCCCCTGGCAGGCATAACAAACACACACACACGCATGCACACACACACACTCGGGATATTGTATCGCTATCAGGACATGCCACAAGCAAACAAATAAATTACTTCAGTCTTAGTCAAATGCATATGCCAAACCAGCTGCTGACTTCAAAGCGTCTCGCATTTGCTCAGCTGACAAATTATTTCCCTGTTCACCCACCACAGAATACCCGAAAGTCATTTGGTTTTCGTAGCCAAGCGTTGGATGTGGCTTACAAATTATTTTACAGTGGAGAGTTATGGGAAAATCTGGAGAAAATCTTGGCTTTTATGACTGAAGCAGCAGATTCTCCAGGATAAATTGGTAATGCTCTCCAGAGAACTGCAAAAGGGCCTGTTGGTTTGACTGCATCAATACTCGCTTGAAATGCACTCTGACACTCGAAATTTTACTGTCGAGTCAGAACCACACTCTTTCTGTTTTAGGTATTTTTGCGACTGAGTCTCTCGGTTGATCATCTGCCATAGTGGTTGATTCAGTATTGGGGGGCACCGCTTGAAACACTCACACATAAGTAAAAACATAAGTATGCATAACTTGTATTGCTCTCGCTCTCTTCTCTTCTCTCTTTTCTTTGAAAGACCAAAAACGAGTTCCTTATAGCAGAGTTCCATAGCGATAGCCCCGGGAGCACGAACTAACTTGCCGAATGCTGGCCGAAGTCATACTTCATTGTGTGTTTGAGAGAGACACAGTCACGTTTTATCGCTCTCCTCCTGGGAAACACTGCCGTATAGTTAGTGTTATCTCTAGAGAAAGGGACAAACGAGAGAGATAGAGACAGAGAGAGGGGAAATACAAAGAGCGTTTTCGGGATGATTCCAACCCTCGCTCTTTTCTTGTGGAAGTAAACAATTTTAGCCGCCTGAGCGATAGCGGACGTTGTAAATCGAAAGAGGGGCCACTTAGACCCAAGGTGTAAAAGAAAAAAAGGTGTGAGGCTTTGATGTGAAACTTGATGCTAAGTTTAAGAGCTGTTTAGGGGCTGTTTCAGAACTGTTCAGTCACTATCAAGTCACTGTCAAGTCACTGTCAAGTCACTGTTTAATCACTTTCAAGTCACAGTTCAGGCACTGTCAGGTCACTGTTTAGTTACTCTTTAGTCATTGTTTAATGATTGCCAATTCAATGTTTAGTTACTGTTTAGTCACTGTCAAGTCACTTTTTAGTCACTGTCAAGTCACGGTTTAGTCACTCCCAAGTCACTGTTTAGTCTCTGCCAAGTTACTGTTTAGTGACTGTTTAGCCAAAGTCAAGTCACTATTCAGTCACTGTCAATCACTGTTATGTAACCTCACTTTCTCACAGTTTCCCTCCTCTTTCCACCCACTTTTACTTCTCCCCATCAGAACATAAATCCTGTCTTTGTTCGTATCAAATGTTGTCCAAATGTGGAAAGCATCTCTGACATGCTGCTGAGCTACTGCTGCCTTTGATAGTTACTTCAGTTGCAGAAAAGAAAACTTGTTTCAAAAATCTTTGAGCAACTTTTTAAAAATTTGTTCCCTTTACATTTATTTACTTAATACTTTCATTTTTCAGCCCTTTCTTTGTGATTCTAAATTCCCTTTCATAACCTAATCCCATTGTATAGCCAGCTAAAATCCTGACATGAGTACACAACTAATGTACCGTTGATTTGATTTTACGACGGGCTGAGCACTGAGTGCTCCCAAGCCACACTGACGCCTTCTCCTTTATGCCAGCCACCACGCAATTCGCTTTCTCATTTATGTGTGCCAAAATTTAACAGACTCCCACACACTCACACACACTGTCTAACCGCCCAAAAAATGGCGCCCGAAACATGTGTAATTTATGTTTTGCTTCCTGCTTTAAAATTCCCACCAGCAGCAAATGATTGAATAATGCTGTTCAATTTTTGGCACATAATTATGATGGAGCAGGCGAATGAAATGATCTAAAATAAACATGTTTCCGTTTTGCCAATAGAATTTGTATATATATTCTATTTTATTTTCATTTTTTTCTGGTTTATGCAAATGTCACGACTCCGGCTGGTTGCGCACAACTTCCGCTTGGCAACTTTGAGCGGAAGACCCGAATGAAAGCAGAAAGCAAAAAATGTTGTGTTTGTGGGTGCTGATTGCTCAGCTCGAAAAATTGTTGCAGTCCTTGGTGGTTTTTGTGTGTTTTGAGTTTTTGCTCCCTGACTGGCTAAATCACAGCGCCCCCCCACATGTGTCCAGACAAAGGTAAATAAAGCGGAACGGCCAGAAAACAAATATTAAACGGCCTGGTCATGACATGAACCTGGAGCCAAGCGTTGGCAAAGGCTCACACTTACATGAACTTTACTTATTTATGTGCATATTTTGTGGCTCATAATTTCACGCCCACACATATGCCACAGAAATACTAACACAGAATATGCATATAAATTATTGATTTCCTTTTTGCTGGGCCACCTTGGCCAAAGGATGGGAGGAAAAACTTAATGGAACAACAAATCGCTCACTTCATTCAAGATTGTCATAACTCAAAACAATCGATTTTGTGAAAAATAGCGTTTTAAGTTCCATAGGTATTACTCAGCGAAAATCTAGTAATCTGCGGGACAACTGAGTTAAGACTAGACTTCAGATTTTAGTGTTTTTTGTAGTTGGTATATACTTTATATAGTTGGAAATGATTCCTTCTCCCTGTTACATACTTTTGCACAAACTTAATATACTCTATGTACCTTTGGTACAGAGTATAAAAATATGTCAAAATTGGATTCTGCTTTATTGTTCCACTTTCTCATAAAAAAGTATAATGTAAAAGTATATAATAACTCATGAGTATATAATATAGCTGCCATACTAATGCTATGATTAATTGAATTTTGTTGTGGATTAGGGTGACCAGAGCTTGCAAAGTAATTTATTACACTACTAAATTCAGCATTCGTATGGCAGCTATATGATATACTCATCCGATCAGCGAGATGTTAACTATTTGAAAACCTTGATAAATATAAAGCACACGTGCAAAGTTTCAATCAAAAAGCTTTAAAACTGCCTGCATGGCAAAGCTTTTTTCAACAGCATCTTTTTATTTGTTTATAACTTCATAAATTCATAACTTATAAACTACAAAAGTCTCCAACTTTTTTAAAACACCGATTTTTAAGTTATGTTTAGAGTAATTTATTGTATATATTCAGTAGCTATAACATGGTGGTTAACACTGAGAAAAAATTAAATATAATTTTTAGCATCAATTTAAAAATTTTGAAATTTAAAAATCGATCAAATTATAAATTGAGAAGATACAGATATATTCTTTTCATCGATATCAACTTGAGACCTGTCCGATAAACCAAACCGGTGATATTACGTTTTCAAAAAACCCTTTTTTTCCATTTTTTCGATTTTGACGATTTTTAAAATTTTTTATAAAACTAATCAAAAAATTTTGTGCAAAACCGCAAATTACGTTTTGGTGGGCATGTCGAGATGTAAATTCGGATTTTTTATACCCTTGGAGAGGGTATATTAAAATTGTCCGGATGTTTGTAACGCAGACAAGGAAGCATCTCCGGCCACATAAAGTATATATATTCTTGATCAGCATGACGAGCTGAGTTGATATAGCCATGTCCGTCTGTCCGTCTGTCCGTCCGTCTGTCCGTCCGTCTGTCCGTCCGTCTGTCCGTCCGTCTGTCCGTCCGTCTGTCCGTCCGTCTGTCCGTCCGTCTGTTTCTATGCTATCTCCTCCGTCAGTTTTAAAGCTATCGTAACCAAACTTTGCACGAAGTCTTTTGGTATAAATACGCTGCACATTTGTCGGAACCGGCCGGATCGGATGACTATAGCATATAGCTGCCATAGGAACGATCGGTTGAAAAACTAGTTTTTGTGAGAAAAACTTTTTTGTTTTCAATGGTATCGCTCCCAACGCTCGTATTTATAAGTTTTCAATGATTTTACATAATTTCAACAAGATTTGTCGAAATTGGACCACTATATAGTATAGCTGCCATACAAACTGTCTGGCATATATCAAGCTCCAAGGGTATATAAACTTCGGTCGAGCCGAAGTTAGCTTCCCTCTATTTTTTTTTATTTAAATGAAAATTTTTTATCAGTTCGGTTTAAAAAGAATGACCCCTATACTTGATTTTGGTCTTAACCAGGGATGCAAACCGGTTCTGAACCGAACCGGTTTTGAACCGAACCGAACCGCTTTTGTCGCTCTTGAACCGAACCGTAAAACGAACCGGTGTGTTTTTAAAAATGCTGAACCGAACCAAAAACCGAAAAATAAAATGGTTCACTTCAGCTAGGTATTGAGTTACTGGCGAATAGTAAGCTAAATCAGCAATTAGCTTTAAAATATTGCGAAAATACTTGGAAAAGAAGAGTTGTAAAAAAACTAAGAACTAAGAATTTGCTAAGGACCCAAGATTGCAATAAGCCAAGTCTTGATTGTATTTTCCGTTGAGGGTAAACTTACTTTAAACTTAAACTTTAACTTTTTATCTTTAATTGAGATTGGCTTGAAATAAAAAAGGAGTATGAGTATTTCTATGGCTAGCAGGCCTGCAAAATTCATGTTGAAGAAAAGGGAAGACGACATAGCTCAGTAATTGTCAACTATTTGGAAAAAAGAGCTACGCCTGTTTTTGAATTCGATTTCTTAGATTCCTGGAATCAAACTTGCTATCAGAAGAAGGAAAAAGGTAGCTAAGTCTCATTTAATGTTAATAATATTATTCGGATAATTCTTTTGAACTAGATAAGTAAAGTCGAGTTGAAAATGCTTGCCAAATAACTCAGTAATAGGGATTCAATTCCATGAAAAAGTAAAATATCGATTGATAGCGTTTACCTAAAGATTATTAAATGTTGGAATAATTATCAGGAAAATCAACTTAAGCATAGCTCGAATAGTTTAATCAGTTCCACCCACACAAGTGTCAGTAGAATGAACATTTTCCACATTGGAGTTTGTTTTGTCAGACGCTCTTAAGTCTTTCAGTATCGATGGAAATATGCAAGGACTTGCTTAACTAAAATTCCATCATATTGAAGTTAGATTAGGTTTTTTAAAATCTATATTATTCCCTGTTGTTTTGAAAATCAAATATACCAGTATAATAAAACTATTGAAATAGAAATGTCTTCATAAAAAGAACCAGTGTCATCTATCAAAGCAAATTTAGAATTTATTAAAAATTAAATGTTTTTTGTTTAATAGGGTGTGTTCCCAGATCGAAGTCGGTTTCCAAATTAACTTATGGATTTCGAATTAAAATTGCTTAAGTTTCATGTCAAAGATTACTGAATCAGATCAAAAGAAAATTGTAATTATTTGACAATTTTGATCCGCTTGGCTTTCAGTAGTCGATTTTAAACCGTCAAAGTTTCTAAACAATATCAAGTGACAAATGATGTTTTCGTCACTTGATATGTAAAGTTTTAGGATTTCAAATTCGTAATTTTGTACAAGCCCGATTAAGTCTTTGTTAATGAATAATCCCATAACTTGTATCACAAATATGATTCTTTAGTTAATTGAACCGAACCGAACCGAACCGTAACCGCGGTTCAGTAAGCCCCAAAAACCATGCAATGAACCGAACCGGCGGTTCAAAAACTGTGTGAACCACTGAACCGAACCAGTCCTTATTTCCAAGTGGTTTGCATCCCTGGTCTTAACCCTTTCGGGATATTTTAAGAACATTTTAAACTACTATGATCACACTATTAGTTTGTTATGGCACAAATCAAAAAGCTTTAAAACTGACTGCGTGGCAAAGCTTTCTTTAAGGGTATCTTTTAATTTGTTTATAACTTCAAAAATTAATATCTTTTAAACTATAAAAGTCTCCATATTTTTGAAAACACCGTTTTTTAAGTTGTGTTTATTACAATAAATTGTATATCCCCAGAAGCTATAACATGGTGGTTAACACTGAGAAAAAATTATATGTAATTTTTAGCAACATTTACTTAATATTATTTAATAATTTTAAAATCTATAAAATTATAATTTGAGTAGATACAGTAAAATTCTTTCCATCGATATCAACTTAAGACCTATCCGATAAACCAATCTTGAGATATCACGTTTTTAAAAAACCCTTTTTTTCCATTTTTTCGTTTTTGACGATTTTTGAAATTGTTTATAAAATTAACAAAAAAATTTTATGCAAAACCGCAAATTACGTTTTGGTGGGCATGTCGAGATCTAATTTCGGATTTTTTTTTATTAAAATGAAAAATAAAAAAAATTTTTGCTGTTCGGTTTATAAGAAAATGACCCACATCCAAGAACGAAACATTCTTGAAATTTCAAGTACAAAATGGTAAAAATTCTATTCCAATCGATCTAGAACTCTGAGTAGATGGGCAAAAAATACAGGGAATTTATTTATAAATCAAAAAATCTTTATATACTATTGCAAATTCATTTTATTCCCCTGAAAGAAGTAGCTTCTATAACAGGTTTAAGCATACGTCTTTAATGGTCCATGAAAGACAGATTCATCTCTTGTGAGAAATTATACATAAATAATGCTAAGAAAGTATGTAAATGGTCTTTATAATGTGTGAGTCCAGCGATAACTCTAGTTTACAGACAAAAAGATTCATTTCTACTGAGACTATTGTTGAGTGTAGCTTGGAAGGGTGATCTCAAAAATCGATTTCTCGATTTCGATGTCTCTGTTTTCTAAATAGAATTTTTTTCTTTTTCATTCTTCGGTACTTACATTTTACGCCATATCTCACTTCAAAATTTTCAGATATAGTCAAGCAAGATATCAATCGAAAGGTAATTGAGCTGTCAATAATCGCGCAAAGCATTGTTTTTAACTCGGCTAAGTAATTTGAAAACAATACGCAAAAACATTTTTAAAGTATAGATTTTTTGCTAGGAAATATATAAAAAAAATCGAAAAAAATTATTTTTATTTTTTCTGCTTAAGAATCCAACTTCTACGAAGAAAAATGAAAACGATGATTAAAATCTTTAAACAAACACAGAGGCTGTGAGCAATTGAGTGCAAAAAAATGGTACTTTAGTGATTTCACTTTTCAGTTACATTTCCACGAAATATCCCTCTAGGTAAAAGCAATTCATGTATAAGACCTAGTATAAGAACCTCTTGACAAAATTCTGAAATATATTTTTATTTATTTCAGGGAAATTCCATTCAACTTGAAATCATGTCTTCCATAATATTTTCATTTTCCGCCAGACCTTCGTCCTGCTTGTGCACACACATAGTTATTATTATATTGTTGTGTACTTTAAAGCTTTTGGCCAGCAAGTCATCTGACAGCTTACCCGGCTTGGCTTGGACGTTTTGAATTTCCGTCAAAACTTGTTGGCTGATTTATGGCCAAGCCTGACGGCAAAGGACGCGAACGACGTAAACTGAGCACACTGTGGAGTGGATACGTTTCCGTAGCAGTTTTCCGAGCTGCTGTCCCAAAGGATTTTGGCCAACAGAACAAGGTAGTAAGTCGTTTTTGATTAGCCCACAAAGGTTGAGCCAAAGAAAACAATGGGCCACAGCCGTCGCTGCGGTTGATAAGCAGCCAAAATCATAAAACTGTCATTTAGCATTTGATAAGGCGGACCGCCTGAATGTGACACGAAGGCGAGGCAATAATCAACACAGTCTATGGGGTTGAGGTCGATTTCTGGTATTTTTTTTTTGGGGTCAAAAACCTTTCGCATTTTAAACAGCTCGCCTAGGCACGCAAAATGTGGCGCGAGAATCGCATTATTTTTATAACTGAGAGTCATACAATTTGTGGGTGTATTAGGCAGGTTGAGCCACAGTTTTGGAATTAAGTAAACTATTACACTTAAAAGAATTTTTTAGGTTTTCTAATAAAAATCCTTATCTTCAATCAGCTTCTCTTAATATTTTTGATTAAAGAGAAGGTCCTGATCTCGATTCACTGACAATGACTTCTTAGAAAAGTTAATGAAGGCCTAGTCAGTAAATCTAGATTTAATTTCCCGCTGTGACCATTCGCCCTTCAAAATCTTAATTATTTTCAAAATACATCAAATCCTTATCGACCTATTGTCAAAACAGGAAATCATATCACAAGTTCGCCAGGCTGTCTCCAATTTTTTTATGTGCCCTTAAACCAACCCAAAATAACGAGCTCAACTTTTACTTTATGTACTTCTGTTAATAAATTTAATATCAGGATATAACCTAGTCGACCCCCAAAAATAATTGTCTTATTATACTCAGCATTTTCACAGAAATGTAATAAACATAAAAATTATACCTACATATTTATGCATATTAAGGCTAATGGCTGAAGACACCAACTCAACTCTGAGCCGACTTTCACATTGTCAACGACGATGACGCCCTGTGATAAAACTATAAAGGACTAGAGCAGAAAAACTTTTCAGACACCAAACAATGACGCAGTTGCCCTTATGCAAATTGCCGCCATTTGCTGGAACAGAAAAGACGCAGACTCTCAGGATTTATGACAGCAAATATGTTATTTATATGGTGTATTATTTTGTTTATGATTGTCGAGCATTATTCCACAACTACATGCGAGTGTGTGTGTGTGTGCATGTGTGTGTACATTTAGTTTTGGCAAGTCTCAAGCGTTTTTTGTTAACTTCAACTTGATGTGCCAAGTTTTTATTGCATTTCAATTGGAATTTATTATATCCACTCAAAAGGAACAAACAAAAGCCCAGCAAATGCCAGTCAAGCAGAAAGGTCACTGCGGTTTTAAAGTCACAGACAGGAGACGACAATGATGGAGGAGGTGCAGGCAAATGGAATTGCAATGAGAGAAGAAAAACCAAGTCAAAGATAGTTCAGTTGAAGCAATTTGTAAATTGAGGAATTTTCCAAGCAATGTCAAGGGGTTATGCTAGCTAAGAATGTTCGGAGGGTTTGAAAGCGAAGAGCAAGCATAAATGTAAACAATTAGGCAGAGCCGAGAAGAAAACTAAAAAACAAATATTGAGGCAAGCTAACTTCGGCTCGACCGAAGTTTATATACCCTTGGAGCTTGAGATATGAACGATTTTTTTTTAGACCTATCTTTTGTATAGGAGATATACTATATAGTATTCCGATTTCGACAAGTCTTGGTAAAATTATGTGAAATCATTCAAAACTTATAAATACGAGCGTTATGAGCGATAGCATTGAAAACAAAAAAGTTTTCCCAACTCAAACTAGTTTTTCAACCTATAGTCATCCGATCCGGCCGGTTCCGACAAATGTGAAGCGTACTTGTACCAAAAGACTTGGTGCTAAGTTTGGTTAAGATAGCTTTTGAACTGACGGATGAGATGGCATAGAAACAGACGGACGGACAGACGTACATGGCCATATCAACTCAGATCGTCATGCTGATCAAGAATGTATGTACTGTATGTAATCGGAGATGCTTCCTTCTGTGGGTTACAAACATCCCGACAATTTCAATATACTCTCTCCAAGGGTATAAAAACGCTCTTGATTTTATCCTGTCTAGGGCTAGAGTTTGGTAAGAACGATTAGCTCTTTAAAATTCTTCATTTTTAAGTTTGAAATTGACCGTTAAAAATTTAAAAACAGAAATCAAATTTTTGATTCATGAAAATAAAGATTTAATTTGAGATCATTTCGCTTTTGATTTAAAAACGAGCTCTTACTTTAAGTACAAATCGTTCTTAGCTAACATAAAAAGGTATGGATCATTCTTATTTTGAACTCTAAAAGTTCTTACTAAAATCCCGAATCGTGCTTAACATACCTAAAAAGTACTTGAAATCAAGAATTTTAGAGATTTTTAATAACGCTCTTGAATCAAGAAATTCCGAACTTAAATCAAGAATTTTCTAGCTTGTTAAAGTTTTGAATCCGAAAATTCTTGATTTAGGTACGAAACTTCTTGATTTTTCTCACACATTTGGAATGCAGTTTTATTACTTATAGTAAGAGACAACAGAATAGGAACAAGTTTAGGAAAGCAACAATAAAAACACAATCTGTTACTCATATTTAAAACGAGAAAGGAAAGGCTAACTTCGTCCGTGCCGAAGTTTTTATACACTTGAAATCGCTTGTCTCAACGGTTAGCGACTTCGACCAAACTTCGCAGATCAGCTTAAAAACATTTAATATTACCCATGATTTTCAAAGTAATACTGAGGAAAAAACAGTTTTTCTCATTAAAATCCATTTTTCGACCGATCATTTGTAAGGCAGCTACAAGAAGTAGTTATCCGATCCGGTCGGGTCCGACATATTAGCACTGTGCAGAGAAAAGAAACTCTGTGCAAAATTTCAGCTCGCTAGCTTCAAAACTGAGGGACTAGTTCGCGTTGAAACAGGCAGACGGACGGACAGACGGACAGACGGACGGACGGACAGACGGACGGACAAAGCTTAATCGACTCAGCTCGTCACGCTGATCAAGAATATATATACTTTATGTGGTCGGAGATCATTCCTTCTATGCGTTGCAAACTTCTGGGCAAAATTATAATACACTTTTCAAGTGTATAAAAACTGAAATAAAATAAAGATTTAATTTGAGATAATTTTGCTTTTGATTAAAAAATGAGCTCTTACTTTAAGTACAAATCGTTCTTAGCTAACATAAAAAGGTATGGATCATTCTTATTTTGAACTCTATTAGTTCTTAGTAAAATCCGAATCCTGCTTAACATACCTAAAAAGTACTTGAAATCAAGAATTTAGAGATTTTTAAAAACGCTCTTGAATCAAGGAATTCCGAACTTAAATCAAGAATTTTCTGGCTAGTTGATGTTTTGAAACTGAAAATTCTTGATTTAGGTACGAAAATTCTTTATTTTTCTTATACATTTGGTATGCAGTTTTATTACTTACAGTAAGAGACAACAGAATAGGAACAAGTTTAGGAAAGCTAAAATAAAAACACAATCTGTAACTCATATTTGAAAGAATTATGGTTGATTTTTATGTTTTTCCTCAATTTATTATTAAGCTAACTAAAAGTGTTAAAATTCGTTATTATTAAGTTCTTTTAATAGTGAATAGTCAATTATTCATTAATACTGAACTCTGTCGGAATGGCTGGGATGGGTAAATATTGGTAAATTTTTGTTCTATTACCAATTTTAGCTCTTTTGCTGCCTTAAATGATGATGAAATGATGACTTTCAAGCTGGTCTATATCTCTTATTAAAGAAATCGGTAATCAGCGTTGCTCTGTGAATAAGCGCATTATTGCCTCCATCAACTTGTTGTCTCATAGCTCCACAACAACTTGGTCATATATGAAATACACCGGACTCCTTCCTTTACATCAAAATGCAGCCCATACCATTACGGTCTCACCTCAATGGACACGGAGAGTTTATACTGTCTCATATCTTTTCAATTTTATTCTCAACTTTCGGTACCGTCCAGATTAAGCTTTTTTTATCACAGAAAATCAATCCAAACGATGTCAGAAGTGGATCAATCCCGGATTTTCTCAATCAAAGAACGAGAGGATTGACTCGAGTAGGGATTTTCCAATACCTGAATTCTTCCCTTGAACCCGACCTAGGCTCGGGGAGATTGACTTTTGGGTCGATGATGACTTGTTTCAACAACTCAAGGGATTGCTTCGACTAGATCCCTCAATCGAATCCAATCAAGATAAGCTCGATATTTTTCCTAGACTTGATCTCAAAATAGGCTTAGTGCAAGTTAAATTAGAGCTCAACATTAAACTATGTTCTCTTCGATAAAAAAACCGTGCTACTTTTTAACGCTCTGTGATCGCTATGTGAATATATTAAAGTTGCACGTTGAAGCAGCAAAATAGCGATAAGTGCCTCTCAGAGGCTCAAGGGGCGTCTTTTTACTGAGAATATTTCACAACGGCAAGCCGCTTTTAAATGGCAAGTTGTGTATACTGCACTATTTTTCTGCACAGAAATTTATTTTGTAGCGGAAAAATGTTTCAACTTACGTGGAAACGTTTCAAATTGTCAGTTTGACTGATGAAGAACTACTGGGAATCTTTGATTCTATCAAACATAAAGAGTAAAAATTAAGAAGTGAACAAGCAAAATCCTTTTCCAAAAAAATTTCCGCAAGGAATTCCAACCAACACATCTCAAGAACTAAAGTAAATGAACTTTCCAAGTGGTAGAAAGTGCGTGTGTCATCGGCTTCAGCAAAATATGCAAGCCTCAGCAATTTGCAGTGTCATTTTTTTGAGACAGCTGCGGAAACCTACAAAAACCCCAAACTTCTTTTTTCCGGTTTGCCGCAGATCCTGGCACATGCATAAATTCAATTAAAGCTGCTTTTGACGCATTTTAATATTAATTTTTGGTTTTCCTTTGCGCATTTTCAGCCAAATCTTCGAGTTGGGTAAAGCCTGTGCGAAGCGTTAATGCGTCAAAAAAGTGTCACCAGAAAAGAGCAAATATAAGAAATATTTGCCATCTCGGATAGAGGGACAAAACGAAGGGGGTTTTTCTCTTCGATGGCTTCCTGCTTGTGACTTATGTGCGTCTGCTGGCGAGATAAAAAAATATATGATTTTTTACCAACATTTTTATTTCAAAGCTTTTTGGCGTCTGCTTGGCTGGCTGACAGTTTATGTTTGTTTACGCCCCAGCTAAGACAACAATTTTCAAGTGTCGCATGTGTGGAAGTCGACAAGCTACTGTCAGTCAAATGCATGGATGATGTTGTTTTTAGCCGAGTCTCTAATTTCAGTAAAGTTTTTAATTTTTATGGCCAAAGGAAAACGGCAATTCCTGAAGTAATCAAGCTGACATTTCCACATGATTAAGCAGGCAAACCGAGTGCAAACGGAAAACTCACATCTGACGCAATTATATTGAACCTGGACCACCACCCTCGGGCATCGGATTTACTGGCTGGAGCTGGGCTGGACCGCAGACCGAAAACTTAATACAGATTCAGTGGCTTTTGGCTGCCGGCAAGATTTACGGACGTAACATGAGCTCACGAGCGGCGCGTGTTGCGTCTAAACTAAAATATTTGTCCCTTGGCAGGCGGCCTCCAGCTGGATGTGGAATGTAGATATGCTGTCTGCCAAGTTCCTCACGTCCATGTCTGAAATGTGAACAAGGAAATTGACTTAAACGCAAATGCTGCTTTTCGGAGATGCAGCAGCAGCAGCTGCTGAACTGTCAGGGAATAAGCTATGCATATTTTTTTTTTATATATTTTTCCGCAGCGGAAGTGGAAGGAGCATATGCAAAATCTTGACACTTCCGTTTAAGCTTGTGCCAAAGTCAAATTGGTTTTAGAAAGTTAAGCAAGAGGATGGCAATGCACAATCGGAAAGTGTGAAATGGCAAGTGTCATAACAATATGTGGGCGAAGACAGATAGTTGGAGGATTATTTTGAAAAGGTGGAAATTGTGACATGAAATTGAAAGGAATTGATCGAATGATTTTTAACAAAAATGCGTCATCAATCAATAAGTCATAAGTCATTGCCATATGGTGGCCTTACGACAGATTTTTTGTGGCTTAAAAAAAGATTTTTTTGAGCTCCTTCTTCGATTTTCTTGTAAGTTTGTTAGAGTATTAAAGCTTCGCTTCAACTCAAGCCAACTCATCCTGCTACTTAAATTTATATTTGTTGACCAACTACTTTTGTTTTCAAGCATTTTCATTGATTTATGAGTATACGCAAAACTATTTGCAAATAAACATGTTATCCCATGTCAGCACAATCTTCAAGTAATAAACATAAAAAACTTTACTAGGAATTTTTCTTCGTGTTTATCAAAATGGGAGCCAGATGGAACAATAAAGAATTTCCTTCAAGTAAATAAATTATTTTTAAAAGCATTTTTTGCCATAGAAGAGCAATTTCAGATTAATTTTATATTGAAAAAGAAAAACCTTTCAGTGAGAATGTCAAACCAAAACAAATATTTGCCATTTCCTGGGCTATTTTTAAATAATTTCCGGAACCAACAACAATGCGGGCGTCAATTGCTTCGACTTAAGTCTGAAGTGGGAAGCCCTTCAGTCCAGGCCAGGGCAACAGAATTGACAAATTTGAAGAGAAGAAAGGAAAGCAAGCATGGCACAAACTTGGATGACGCCTTCAAAAGTGAACAATACACATTAAATTAATTTTCTGGAGTGACCCACACAAGCACACTGAGAAAAAGTTACTAACAGAATGGAATTTATGAAGTTAAAGTTTGTAGACGCTCTTGGGTGTACCTCAATTAAGTATAAATCTTTTTGGATACAAAATTCGTGAATTAGATATAAGAAGTAAACAATTGGAACAAGTTATAAAAGCAGTTCCAACTCACTACACCAATTGGATATAACTTGGAAACCATTGAATAATTTCGTATTAGTATTTCAGCGCTTGAATTTTACACTTTTTTAATTCCCAAGTTAATATTCGGCAAAGTGTGAAAAGAAACAAAGTCTGCTGATGAGCGAATTGGGGACAATACCGAAACCGCCCGTCCAGACACACTATTGCTATTCCTGTTGAATTGTACTAATTGTATTGAATTATAATTAACCACTGACCTTGAGCCAGCGCTGTAAAATGCAAAAAAAAAAAACTTTGACTTAAATCAATAATTTCCCCGGCCTTACTAAGGACCGTAAGGTCAATGTGTGACCTACTGTAGTTTCCTTGCTTAAGGAGTGAAGGTGGAATCTTCATGGCGTTTGATTTCGGAGAGCCTATTCAGGAAAATATCGGTATATGCTTTAGAATTTCATGAGTTCAAACTAGGATCGCTTTGTAATGTTCTCATTTATTAAAATGTATTCATGTTTCCGATTGAAGTATTATAAGATCTTTCTATAGTGGTTCAGAGGTGCCAGAGTACGACCAAGTAGACCTATAAATACAAAAGAAAAAATGTTTGTAACACGACAAAAAGAAAAAACATTAGAAAGAGAATACCGATTTTTGTTTGTGTGTGTGTTAGGTTTGTGCTATGCGTGGGCGCTATACGCTCGGCTATCCCTATACGGGAAACAGCAGCGAATGAGTGGAAAATTTGAACAAGTGTCTGTTGCATTGAAGCAGCTGAGTTAGAGCAATAGCGTGGAAAATTTTGTATTACAGTTCACGTCACCTTTCCGAGAGATAAGCATCATTATTAGTACTTCGTGAACCTCTAATGGTCTGAAGTCAAACCATAATCTTGTATAACACTTCCGAAATTAGAAAAATTTTATCAATTGGACGTGTTACTTTTCATAAAAGTTGTCTTGCATAACTGCAAAATACAAGCTTGGTTATAAAGATATCTTCATTTTAAGACATAAATTTGTATACCCTTGGAGAGGGTATATTGAAATTGTCCGCATCCGACCACATAAAGTATATATATTTTTGATCTGCATGACAAGCTTAGTTGATATAGCCATGTCCGTTTGTCCGTCCGTCTGTTTCTATGCAATCTCCTCCGTCAGTTTTTAAGCTATATTAACCAAACTTTGCACGAAGACTTTTAGTACAAATACTATGCACATTTGTCGGAACCGGCCGGATCGGATGACTATAGCATATAGCTGCCATAGGAGAAAGAAAAACTTTTTTGTTTTCAATGTTATCGCTCCCAACGCTCGTATTTATAAGTTTTCAATGATTTCACATAATTTCACCAAGGCTTGTCGAAATCGGACAACTATATAGTATAGCTCCCTTACAAAAGTTAGATCTGAATAAAAGTCTTAGCAAGAAAACATTTTTTGTTTTCAATGTTATCGCTCCCAACGCTCGTATTTATAAGTTTTTAATGGTTTTACATAATTTTAACAAGATTTGTCGAAATCGGACGACTATATAGTATAGCTGCCATTCAAACTGTCATCAAACTGTATATCAAGCTCCAAGGGTATATAAACTTCGGTTGAGCCGAAGTTAGCTTGCCTCTATTTTTTTTACTTATGTTAGGTACGCCAAACTTTTGGTTCAAAGTTAAGTCTGGATTGGTTCAATACGCAACATTCAAGTCTAATTGAACTTGAAATAGTTTAAAATAGTTTCAGAGGGAATATTTAAAGATCAATGGACTTAAGATGAGCAGAAACATGGTTAAAAACAACGTAAAAAGGGGTCCTACTCCGTTAACACTGCTAATGCCAAAAATAACTTAAAGTACCTTGAAGTAGTAATCGATGTGTGGAGGAAAGGGTGAAAAAGGCAACCAATGCGCAAAAGAAGCTAAGCGGCACTTGGGGCCTATCACCAAGACTAACGCACTGGCTCTTCATATCAGTTATACGACCGATACTACTACACGGTATATTGGTATGGTGCCAAGCCACAGAAAGGTCCACATATTTCAAGCTGATGGAAAAGGCCCAGCGGCAGGCACTGGTCTGCATAACGGGGGCGCTGAGGTCCACTCAAACAGAAGCACTGAAACACATCCTAGGTGTCAACCACGTGGACATCCAACCAGGCCTACTTGCGATTAGGATTGCCCAACGTCTTTGCGCGCCAGGCACCATGGCCCTACAAAGCTATGGACACAGCACAGTGGGTAGAGAGATCAACAGCATCACGGACTACATGATCCCAAAAACCAACTTCACAGGCGCATCAGCTTAACTGGGACCAGAAGACTGGTATACAGGACTGGCTCAGGAAGCAAGGCACCTTTTCATGGACGGCTCAAAGATGGCCTTAGGAGTCGGATAATACAAGGAGCCGGAATTGAGGCTCTCCTACAATACATGTAATACATGGGTAACTTTACTATCTCTCATTCTTTTTGCCTTCAAAGGTAAAGAAGTACACGCCGTAAAATTGTTATTGTTTTCCCAAGGGAGAGAGACAAATGAGAGGGCGATAAATGCAAATAGCTTTGCTAAACAATTATTGGTGATTGAATTTAATTATAAATATAATTTATTTGAATTTAAAAATATGAAATGAGTTGCAAATATGCCAAATGCATACATATTTGGCAGTAGTTGAGACACTCGAGTGTGAAATATATCAAGTACGAATGCAGTACACTAGTAGTTGCAGTGCACCCGTTCAGATCTGTGCCCTGTATAGTTGATCATTTTTGTATCTTTTATTTATGGTGGAAAATATTTAGAGCTGAAAAGAGGTTCTCAGCAGTGTCTAGTGAGTTAGAACCATCTCTATGCTCCGTTTTCTTCACGTGATGCTATGGGTAGATATTACTTATATATCCTAGAGCTCAAGCGTAACTCAGCCATCTTTCAATATCATTAAAAGCATATCAAAAAATAGAGGCAAGCTAACTTCGGCTCGACCGAAGTTTATATACCCTTGGAGCTTGATATATGCCTGACAGTTTGTATGGCAGCTATAGTGGTCCAATTTCGACAAATCTTGTTGAAATTATGTAAAATCATTGAAAACTTATAAATACGAGCGTTGGGAGCGATAACATTGAAAACAAAAAAGTTTTTCTCAATAAGACTTTTTTTCAGACCAAACTTTTGTATGGCAGCTATACTATATAGTGGTCCGATTTCGACAAGCCTTGGTGAAATTATGTGAAATCATTGAAAACTTATAAATACGAGCGTTGGGAGCGATAACATTGAAAACAAAAAAGTTTTTCTCACTAAAACTAGTTTTTCTTAATTCTTAATTTGGGAACAAGTTAGTAGATTTTTTGCTCAAGTGTACCAACGCACACATCAAGAACTAAATTTCACTTATGCTCATTTCATTGGCGTAAACAATTTAAAAATTTATTGCTTGCCTCCTGGCATTTACTTGCTTTATAAATAGGCGAAAACACACAAAAGATAACAAAAACTTTTTACAACCTGCCACCTACAAATGTTGCAGCAACATTTAAATGCAGTAATAAAGGCGCCACTTTATTTTTATGAATGAAAAATCACAAACAGCTGAGACACATTTCGTGGCAACATGGCGCTAGCGCATGCCCAATGGGTAAAATGTTGCCAGCCATTTGAAAGGAAGCAACATTGTTGCTCTGCGTCAACAGCAGCCGGAAAACCTAGCGGAATTTGGCTGGCGGCGCAGTTGGCTGTCAGCACTCAATGGATCCGGACATTTAGATACGGATTCGTGGGACGATTCACTGACGTTGTGCTTAAAAATATCACTTGCATTCGTGAGTTTGTGAGAGAGAGAGAGACCGCGCGAGTTCGTTAATACTAATGCACATCCGATATTTTGAAATCGAATTACTCAATTCAATTAACCGAATGTTTGTTTATGCTGGTGAAAGTGAATTTGTTTCTTTATGGCATTTATAGTACATGAAATAAAATCAGTTGAAGTAGCCTCAAGGGGCAGAGCCTAAATTTAAAAATAAATATATATATTTTGGTGAACAACAACAAATTAATAGAGAAGAGCGCGTAAAGCTCGCACAAGAAAGAATCTGTGAAAACAAATCAACAAATTAGCAAATGTCAAGCAGTTCGGAATATGTTTGAAAAAGAAGATACACCCCTCAATTATTAACACGTGCGAGTGATGTGATATATATCCCAAATATATATATACCAATGTAAATTACCTGTGACATCCCTCGAGGAACCCGGGGCATTGATTGCGGACATTTTTCATGGGGCAAACGGCTTCTGGGAATACGAATCTGAAACTGACTCTGAGGCATCTGCACATGAATTCTACATTAAAATCCCAAGGTAACTGAATAAATAATCATCATAAGAGCTGGCATTTTTT
The DNA here is from genome assembly GCA_018904275.1 of Lordiphosa clarofinis. Lineage (NCBI taxonomy): Eukaryota > Metazoa > Arthropoda > Insecta > Diptera > Drosophilidae > Lordiphosa > Lordiphosa clarofinis. The sequence goes on along the minus strand of JAEIGQ010000016.1, from coordinate 3,033,370 downwards.
ATTTGACAAAATGACATCAAAAATTGTTGTTGTTTTATTTGTTCTTTTTTTTTTAAGAAAACAAAATGTCAAGTGGCTTTTTATTATCTTGCTCGAGCAACAGCCTTGGGGGGGTAGGCGGACAAAATGAAAGTCCTGATGATTGTCGGTGCCGATAAGCGTTTATATGCATATGAAAGAGCAAAACATTAAAGTATATCATACTTAAATATGGTTTTGGGGAATGTTGTCGTGAGTTGTCAACATAAATAAATCATTGTGTGAGTTTTTTTTCCAATAAATATTGCAATTTGAAATTATAAATGTATTTCTATGAGAAGGAAATTTGTATGCTTGGAGCAGAGATACTAAAATACTTACTTCACACAAACACACATGATACTACGTGATAACTACGTTCACTATAGTGCAGACCATAATCAATGAAATTTTCAAATTCCCTTTTCAATTTAAGCTTTAGTTAATAGGCTGGAAAGACACTGGAATGGCTGAATTGGTCCTGCTTGTTGTAGTGTTTATCGACTTACAAACTTTTCCCGAACTAAACAGAGAAAAAAGAGATCAAATTTATTTTGATATTCATCTGCTTAAAGTTCTTTAAAATATATATATAAATTTTTATACCCTTGGAGAGGGTATATTAAAATTGTCCGGATGTTTGTAACGCATAGAAGGAAGCATCTCCGACCACATAAAGTATATATATTCTTGATCAGCATGACGAGCTGAGTTGATATAGCCATGTCCGTCTGTCCGTAAGTCCGTCTGTCCGTCCGTCTGTCCGTCCGTCTGTCCGTCTGTTTCTATGCTATCTCCTCCGTCAGTTTTAAAGCTATCTTAACCAAACTTTGCACGAAGTCTTTTGGTACAAATACGCTGCACATTTGTCGGAACCGGCCGGATCGGATGACTATAACATATAGCTGCCATAGGAACGATCGGTTGAAAAACTAGTTTTAGTGAGAAAAACTTTTTTGTTTTCAATGCTATCGCTCCCAACGCTCGTATTTGTAAGTTTTTAATGATTTCACATAATTTCACCAAGCCATGTCAAAATCGGACAACTATATAGTATAGCTGCCATACAAAAGTTAGGTCTGAAAAAAAGTCTTAGTGAGAAAAACTTTTTTGTTTTCAATGTTATCGCTCCCAACGCTCGTATTTATAAGTTTTCAATGATTTTACATAATTTCACCAAAATTTTTCGAAATCGGACCACTATATAGTATAGCTGCCATACAAACTGTCAGGCACATATCAAGCTCCAAGGGTATATAAACTTCGGTCGAGCCGAAGTTAGCTTGCCTCTATTTTTTCATTTCATTTGGCAGGAAATTAATATCTTTTTAGTCCAAAAAAATAAATTGATATAACATAGTTTCAGAATGTAAGAACGATATACAAAAAATATCAATTTGAAATTTTAAACATATCAATTTGATATATTTTCATGTCGGAGTAAAATTTATATGAAAAATAATATTTTTTTTCTCGGTGAACTTCTTTCTGTTTATTATTAGCTCATTCAACCATAGGCTCATACAAAGATAGTTATTCCAGTAAAAACAAACAAAATTTCCATTAATATGTTGATTTTGGTTAGAGTCCATTTAATTTTTATGCTTAGGTTTTTACAGCTTGAATGAGTTATTGACCAAATTTAATATGTTTAAAAGATTATTTTAACAGTAACCATAGTTTTTTTAAGTGCATATACTGGATTTTTTAGGTTAGTTTATAATATCGACAAATCCAAATAGGATTAAGAATATCGATTGTTGTAGAGAACGAATGTGATGTGCAATCATGATTGTTAATTTTTGTGAACTTTACCTTTTGTAACTTTAACTTAAAAATCAATTATTTGCAAGACTCAAGTATTTAAATTTTAGTGATGGAAAGCTCTCCGAATTGTTTCTAATAAAAGACAAACAACAAAATACCTTGGTATTAACCGTTTGTATACACAGAGCAAACTCTTGGCCCTGCTTAGCAAGTTCTGTAAAGATGTCTACAGTTCCTAGCAGTTAGCCAAGTAACAAAAAAATATTTAATTACAGAAAACACCTTGAAATACTTTGCTTACTTTTCAGTCTTTTTTTTTAATGAAGACATAATAAACACGCAGTGGTTTCATTGTAGTCCCCAAATGCTCATTCCGTGGACTGTTGATTTAGAAAGAACACGCAAAACGACTTGGAGTGTGACAGCAAATGTCTGCTGATGATAGGGAAAGGCTTAATAAAATACTGTTAAGACAAAGCTGGCCATCCGCTTAATGTTTAAAAATCTTTGTTGATTCTTCTTAAATTTTAATTATCATCAACAACCACTTTAAGGTACTGTAATTTATAGATGCAAGCCCATAATTTTTCAAACGCTCATGTTTGCGGGTTCGAACGAAAATTTACCAATAGTTAAGGTTTAAAAATTAAGGTTAGAGATTTTTGGGCGAAATTTGTGGTTTGAACCTTGGTTCAGTCAGTGCTTTTCACAATATTTATGAAAAAGCCCACTAATTTGTTTATGAATCAAAATACAATTTTTGAATGTAAGTTACTCATAAGTCAATTTATTGGTTATAGTCTATGAAAAATAATTCCAAATGTATTTTTTAAGGGGGAAGTTTATTGTTTAATAAAGAAAATTATTTTTTTTTTCCCCATTTTTTATAGCTTTGGAAGTTTAGAAATCGCCCCAAAAGGATTTTGTGAAATTCGAAAAACTTTAGCAGATATAGTCTTTTTGTTTCTTTTATTGTTTATTTCCATTAACACTGAACCGATTTTGATGATTCAAAGTGAAATCGACGCAAAATTGTCACCATTCTGGCCGACGCTTAATCATAATTTTAAGGGTACTGTAAGCCCTCAGAAAATTTTTTTTATTTAATTTTTTTAATTTGCTTTAAAACTCTATTAGGGTCTTATAAACATCCTGTAAGACTTTCAAGCAGATCCGAAAATATGTTTTAGAGAAATAAACAAAAACAATTTTTATTTCCGAATTTTTCATCGACACTCGTATTTTTAGTAGTTCGAAGTTTTTTCTTTTTTTTTCAATCGAAAAACTTCAATAAAGTTCAGCACTTTGACTCAAATTTCTCGAGAACTATTTAACCGATTTTGATTTTTTTTTCGGTGAATGCTAACACTCAGACGCAGCAAATCCAGACTTGATATCGATCAAAAATAATTTTTATATCATAGGAAATAGTTGTCGAAATTTTAAATGCGACTATCTCAGAGCCACTTTTTTCCAAAATCTTCTTCTTCTTCTTTAATGGCCATTACAACCGTTAGACGGTCTGGGCCTCTGCGATTAACGCTCTCCATTCGCTTCTGTTCTGTGCGAGCTGCCACCAGTTGGTCACACCAAGCTCGGCAATGTCTTCCCGCACCTGGTCTTCCCATCTTAGTGGTGGTCTTCCCACCTTGCCGCCTCCATAGTCAGCCGCCTTCGATTTATACGCCTTTTTTGCTGGAGCTTCTTCCTTCATCCTGACGACATGTCCTAGCCAGCGCAGCCGCTGCTGCTTTATGCGCTTGACCAGGCTGGTGTCCCCATAGAGCTTATACAGTTCGTCGTTTCTTCGAATGCGGAAATCATCGCCGACTTTTAAAGGTCCATAAATCCTCCGAAGAATTTTTCGTTCAAACACGCCAATCGCCGCTTCATCCGCTGCTGTCATTGTCCATGCTTCTGCGCAATATTGCAGGACTGGGATGATAAGCGACTTGTACAGGGCTATTTTTGTTCTTCGCTTGAGGTCTTTGCTCTTGAACTCCCTACTTAGCCCATAGTAGCATCGGTTCGCAAGAGTGATTCTTCGTCGGATTTCCAGACTGATGTTGTTCTTGCTGGTTATCATCGTTCCGAGGTAGACGAAATCCTCTACAACATTAAAGTTGTACCCCTCCATTGTAACAGATTGCCCAAGTCGCAATGACTTTTTGTCCGCGGTTACTAGGTACTTCGTCTTGTCCTCATTTACCGCTAAACCCATTAATCTAGACTCCTTCTCAATCTCTGAAAACGCCTTGCTTACTGCCCGTGTGGTTTTGCCGATAATGTCAATATCATCGGCATATGCAAGTAGCATTAGATTTTTATAAATAAATCCGCCGGTTCTGTTGGCATGTTCGCACTTGCGCAGTATATCTTCCATCAGTAGATTAAAGAAGTCACACGATAAGGTATCGCCCTGCCTAAAACCTCTTTTGGTATCAAATGGTTCGGAGAGGTTCTTTCCTATTTTGACGGAGCTTTGCGTACTTCTCAACGTCATCATGCAAAGTCGAACGTACTTTGCTGGAATACCTAAAGTAGACAGGGCTTTGAAGAAGCTTGACCTTATCGGTGTGTCGAAGGCTGATTTATAATCAACAAAAAGATGGTGTGTTTGGTTGCCTCTTTCATAGGTTTTCTCCAGGATTTGTCGAAGTGTGAAAATCTGGTCTGTGGTGGATTTACCAGGTCTAAAGCCACACTGATAAGGTCCAATCAGTGTATCAATAAACGGCTTTAGACGTTCACAAATAATGCGGGACAGAACCTTATATGCGATGGGGAGGAGACTGATCCCGCGGTAGTTGGCGCAAACTGCAGGGTCTCCTTTTTTAAAGATTGGACAGAGAACACTTAGATTCCAATCGTCGGGCATGCTTTCGTCAACCCATATACGGCACAGAAGTTGGTGCATGCACCTTACCAACTCATCGCCTCCAGCCTTGAACAATTCAGCGGGCAGCTCATCAGCGCCTGGTGATTTGTTGTTCTTTAGCCTTCGTATGGCTAAACAGACTTCCTGTTGGGTCGGCGGGTCTATCTCTATGTTGTCGATCGGTGGCATCGTTACTTCTCTAGTGGCGGCATCCTGTTCGTCATCGCCTCCCAGAAGGTTGGAGAAGTAACTTCTCCATTTGTTAAGCGCCACTTGCGGATCTGTGACTAGATTCCCGTGTTCGTCTTTGCATTGTGGGACTCTGGGCTTGAAACCTTCTGTTAATTGCTTAATCTTTTGGTAAAATTTTCGAGTCTCGCTCATGCCGAATAACATCTCGACTTCCTCGCGCAAGCGCCTTTCCTGCTCATTCTTTTTCTTCTAAATAGGCGCTTCTCCTCTTTCCTTTTCTTCTTGTAAACAATTTTATCAGCATCCGCTCTCGTCTGCAGAAATGTCTTGTACACCACGTTTTTCTCTGCAGTAGCGCGTCGGCACTCCTCATCGTACCAAGACCGCCTTTGAGGGGACTCGAGTACCCGAGTACCTCCTCGGCAGCTGCTCTCATGGAGTGTGATATTTGATTCCATTGTTCACCTATATCGGAAGGGGATGGGGAGGATTCCTTGAGCAGTTGGGCGAGTTTAGCTTTGTAGGCTTCGGAGGTCCCTTGTGATTGCAGCATCTCGACGTTTAGCTTTCGACGTGTGCCAGTGCGTGCGGCATGCGCCACACTGAGCCGTGTGCGTACCTTGGCAATGATCCGAGTCAATATTGGCCCCTCGAATCGCGCGCACATCTAGTACACTTGATGAATGCCTTCCGTCGATCACAACGTGATCAATCTGGTTTCGAGTTCGTTGATCAGGGGACTTCCAGGTCGCCTTATGGATGTCTCTATGTTCAAATCTGGTACTACTTACGACCATGTTCCGGCCCGCGGCGAAGTCTATTAGCCTCTCTCCGTTACCAGAGGTTGTTTCATAAGGGCTAAAGCGTCCGACTGTCGAACCAAAAACTCCTTCTCTCCCGATTTTCGCGTTAAAATCGCCTAGCACGATCTTTATGTCGTGGTCGGGGCAGCGCTCATATAGTTGTTCCAGGCGCTCATAGAATTCGTCTTTTATCGGGTCTATCTTGTCCTCTGTTGGCGCGTGAGCACAGATAAGACTAATATTAAAATATTTTGCCTTAAGTCTGAGCGCGGCAAGCCGCTCGTCAACTGGTGTAAAGCTGATGACAGAGTGGCGCAGTTTATCACTCACTGCAAAGCCGCACCCAAACTCGTGCTTGGTAGCATGACCGCTGTAGTAGATCTCCCAGGGGGTGTTTTATTTCCTGTCTCATCCTGTGGTAGCGCTATTTTCTTGCTTCCATATCCAATCCATCGCATTTCCTGGAGTGCGGTAACGTCCGATGAATATTCCTTGAGGACATTCACCAAGGAAATATCATCACCATCTCCGTTGAGGGTGCGGACATTCCAGGTGCATATTCTCAAATCGTGATCCTTTAAACGTTTGCGTGAGTCGTCATCAGGGGGGGTCCGTATCCGAGGCATTGTAGTCGCAGTTTTCATTGGTGGAGATTTTTTACGATGGTGGGTACCAAACCCGACGCACTAACCCTATATATTATACCCTGTAGGGAAGGGCGGGTCGCCGCTCACGTTAGTCAGCAGCAATTGCGGGTGCATCGCCACTGCTTCCGGTGGTCACCACGAGGAGGTGTGAGTCGACTTGAGACGTAGTAAGCCAGGATCACTCTGGGTTCGCCAAGTTGAACCGATCAGAAGCTTTCCCTGACCACATACGCCCCCATTAGGTCCAGAGCTCTATGACTAGAAGTTCTGAACCACCACCTTTTCCAAAATGGTTGCAAAAATTTAACGAGTATCTGTGGACAGATTTTCAAATTCTTTTTTAATCACTCTTAATACTCAATAATTCTAGTGTGAACTAGGAAATTTTTGATCGCTTGAAAAATAACGGAGCTAGAACGAATCGATTCAGAAAAAGTCCATTTTTGGAAATTTTGACTTTGAAACCTTATGACTCCGCTATTTATTGACCGATCCAAAATATCCTAGTTCACACCATAATTATATAATTTCTTAACAAAACCTCGCTTTCAGGTATACCTTCACACAGTCCGTTCTCAAAATTTTTTTGCAACCATGGCGCTAAGTTTTAAACTTTTGCTTTACTTTAAACAGGAATACAACAACAAACGCAAGAACAACAACAACAACAAAAACTTCTAAATTTATTTTAAGCAATTTCCTTATAATTTTTGTGTAATTTAATTTTTTGTAAGCTTTTATAAAATGACACCTGGAGGTATATTAGTATAAGTTTTCCATGGTCTTGATAGAAGTCCAGACCTTCTTTGCTAGGCTGTAAGCCTTTGAAAAGATTCGACCCTGTATTTAACTAAAGGTTCGCTTAACGGAACGAACCCAAGATTTTAAATCGAAGTTTGATTCATATAGAAAGATAAAGCTTTTTACCAATTAGTTAGAGTCGTTTAGCTCCGCGATGAATGGATGATGAACTGTTTTTAAATAATTTTGCGAGATTTTTAAATGCATTTTACATCATTCTTAAAGTCGTTAAACTAAATATGTAATTTTAATTTCATTTATGAATCGTTACTTAATAAAGCACAGAACATTCTTTGCGCCAAACCTTTAAATAACACTAAGAGTTCCGTCTTAGACTGAACTGGTTCTAAACGGTGCATTTCTAGATCAACTAGCATCATTGCTTCTTTGTGCAAGTGTCTAAGTACAAATCAGGACATTGATCTATACAAAACAACAACCTAGTGAAGCTTAAGAAATTATTATTGAGAACTATTAACGCATTGGAAGAGCTCTTTACTAATACGCCGGAGATTTGTGTTAACAGGATGAAAATTAAAAATTAATTTCAAGGCCTCTTAAAAACCTACAGAAAATTTTGTAATGAACATTTCAAAGTGTAAATGTTGAGTAGTTTAGTTAAATAAAGTTTGTTCAACTAGCGCTTTTAGTTTTCCAGTTTTTAACAATTTGTTTAATTATGGACAGCTGTTCTGTTTTATTAAGTTAATTCTTGCTAAACCTTATTAATTGTTGTTGAGCTGACAAATTCATTTCGCAAAACTGTAAATGCAATCACATTAAAATCGCATAAACAGTTCTTTCAAACAAAAATTGTTCTGTTCATATTTTATATTTGGCAAACAATGTCGCATCATTAGCTTTGTGGTTTAAAATTAATCATTATACGGATGAATAGTTTTTCCGAAGGCCTTGTCCGCCTTTGACATGAGGCACAAAATAGTCAACTAATTCAGTAAATTACTTTGATTTTTATTAAATTTTTGCCAAGCGTAAAGTATGTTGCAGTGAGAATTTTTCATTACTTAACAATTTGTTCATTAATGCCCATAAACTGATTTTGATGGAAAAATGAAATTTTGCAAGTCACATTTTGTTCTTTGTCATAAACTTTTATTAAATATTGATTATTCTTGCCTTTGCTTGTTTCAGGGAAACATGTTAGCAAGTAAAGTCCCAAGAAGTGTTATTTAAATAGATGTACATAATAAATAAGCATGCATTAAGCAAGTTGCATGTTAATTAACTTGATGCATTTTCTGTGGTGGAAAATGTTTTGCAAGTAGGTAAATTAGAGAAGAACACTTAAACATTTGCAAAGTAAATCCATGAGCTTGTGCCAGCAGAATTTGTAACCTGACCTTCAGTTAAATACTGCATCATGTTCGTACAACGCCTCATGCTCTGCCACTTAATGTCGGGATGATTAAGTATACGACGCGTGGTACCCGGCATACCATAATGCAGTCGGCAGCAGCCACATTTCAGTAAACAAATGGGCCAAGCTATTATGCAAAAAGAAAGACAAAAGCGTATTAAGAGGATAATAACTGGCTGCGCATTCAGGCATAAATCAGCTTCTCCCCCGGGCCTGGGGGCCATTGAGCAATCAAATTGCGTAAATTTTGTACAATTAAATATGCTTACAAATGTCCTGATCTTAACACGGCCTCACGCTCGACAGGATGCTCATTAAAAATTGCAAACGAAATATGTAAATGGCAGCGCACACACACACAGCCGCAACCTGGGGCAGACATTCATCCCATCCACGGTGCTGGCCAAGTCGCATTTCTTTCAAATTTTTTCTTTTTGGTTGTTAATGTTTGCTTGTTGAGCATACACAGAGAAAAAGCCTTGAAACTGTCAACTAAAAATAAATCGCATGAGCTCGCGCTCATTTCTGCATCTCTCTGCCGCTCTCTCTATCTCTCGCCAAATGCCGAAATATAATAATTATAATTTTTGTGCCACAAGATTCTTCTACTTGTCTACGTACATATGTTTTATATGGTTTGATACTTGTATGCTAAACCGCATGCTCCGAGCATGCTATAAATTTCCCAAAAAAAAAAATTCAAAATTCTATTGATATAATAGATATATCACCGAGTGTACAGGAACAACAACAACCGCTAAATCACACGCATGAGTCGCTGCCTAAGGAAATACAATGGAATTAGTGAAAACATTTTTACAGCTGCGCAGCGAGCAGAAATAAATAAATTAACTTAACTTTTTAATTGAATAAATTTAAGAGACGACAAGTGAATAATGGCCCAAGCAAGTCTCCAGGGAGTTTGGATAACATTTTAAATATTTAAAATTCTTGATATCTTTACCTAAAAATAGTTTTTTTTTGGCTAGTGCCAAAAAAAAAATTAACAAAATATCTTGAGTAGAAAACTTTTTACAGTGAAAGTTTTGCCTGCACTGTGGAAAATAATTAAGTGAGAGCTTGTATACTCTGGGCCTAATTATGAACCAACCAAGAAGACTAGTTTACAGAAGTTTATTGTTTGTAGATAAGAACTTAATCTGCATACGCCATCATCTTGCATGCATCATCCATCAGAATATGACTCGCCCCTTGTGGACTGACTCGCGTCAGTCTCCTTCTTACTGTTTTGGGCTGACTCGCGTCACTCTTCTTTTTGTTTTTCTTTATGTACAAAGTTCAGAGTTAATCACTCGGCGGCTACTTCCAAAGCCACCAAAACAAAAGGATTATTAAACAACGACTTATTTAACGAAAAACATTTCAACGATATACTATTAAACAAAGAACATAGTAAATACAATTAAGCCATAAACTATTGAGTTAAAATGCTTTACGATTTTTTTGTAGCCACATAAATCAGATGAATCGTTAATGAATACCAAAAAGTTTATTTTGTGTTTAATAAGAATTTATTGAACCTTTTTCTAACTTATTTGCAGAGATAGCCTAAAATTGCGCTGACGAGCTCCCTTGCACTCTTTTGTCTAAATTGCTTCTCAGTATCAGAGGTACACAAGAGTAGATTAATAAGGAATAAAACATTTTGTAGCATTAGCTTTGAATCCACCGAAGGATTGGTACAGATCAGATGACTGATAGTCAAGTTATGAACAAAAGAAAGATAGCAGCTGCAAAATGAATACTGAAAACAAGTAAGAAAGTCGGTCAAGCCCGACTATGTCATACTCTGTACCAAGAGCAGGAGCTAAATGCAACGTTTCTGCTGCGCTCATCTCTAAGTTTCTCTCTCTCTCCCTCTCTCTTTCACTCACACGTTGTTGAATAAAAATGCGGTGTTGGTTGTGTGCGCGTGGGAGGGGGTGGGGGAGGGGGGAATTTATTTTTGGTCATAACTTGAGAACCGCTCATCCGATCTTTATCATTTCTTCGGCAAATCGATTTATTTTGCTAATTACTAACTATCTCTAAAAGGTACGAATCGTCTATTTTCAAAACTGTAGGAGATATAACGTTTTTTCCAAATTGCGGGGGCGGGAGGGGGAGTGGCAAAAATTGAAAATAAACTTGATCTGCCTGCAGCTATAAGAAGCATTTGTTCTATACATGTCAAACCTCTATCTCTTACCATCTCCGAGATCTGTTTGTTCATACGGACGGACGGACGGACGGACGGACAGACAGACGGACAGACAGACGGACAGACGGACAGACGGACATGGCTATATCGATTCGGCTGTTGATGCTGATCAATAATATATATACTTTATAGGGTCGGAAATGATTCCTTCTTACTGTTACATACTTTTGCACAAACTTAACATACTCTATGTACCTTCGGTACAGAGTATAAAAATAAATGCTTTTAGAGGCACAGAGATGGATTGCTGGATATTTAGAAAAAATCTATGTAGATATTTTTTCGGCATTGAAAAAGTATCAGATATTTATTTATATCTAAATTGAAATTTTTTGGTATTGAAAAAGTATAGTTTCGATACAGATGTGTTTTTGTAAAAACATCGATGTTTTCATTAAAACGACACGTTTTTGCAATAAGCAGGAATATTGGAGTAATTAAGATCAAGGCTGCGAATCGGTCCAGAACCGAACTCTATAAAACCGGTTCGGTTCGAGTTTTTAGGGTTCGCCGAACCGGACCATGAACCGAATTCCTAATATTTTTGACATTGAACCTGATTCTAAACTGGAACACTTTTTGGAAGAAGAAGGTTTAGTTCACAAAATTAAGTAATTTTTTTTTAAACGACACATGCATAGACAAACAGAAATTAATTGCAATCTGACAGCTATAATTTAAGAAGTTAAGGTTAAATTTTTACTCACGTAAATCAAAAGCATTTCTTGACTTAGACAATGACCAAGAAGTTACATCCATAGATTCCCTGGAGGACTTTATAATTACAGTTCGTTGTGCTGCACACACTCTAAATTTAGAAGTTTACGATTTTTTTTAGGGAAATTGAGTTTGACATTTCAAGAGTTCGCAAACTTTGTAAGATCACACTATATGAAATCAAATGCATAGAGAAAAATTAAAAAAAAAAAACAAGTAATAGTGTTGCGGTCGAGTGCCCCGATAGCAAAATACCCTGTCCCAAGTAATGTGATTCCTATAGCTTTGAATTCCATTTATTTTGAAATTTATTTCAATAAATGGGCAGGCGCACTTCCATATCTTCGCTGTTTTTACTCGGATCTCATTGTGGTACACAGAATAGATAGATGTTGGCCCTAACTGAATATATATTAAGTCACTAGGTTCAAACTTACAAATTTTAGCTCTGACAGTTCTTCGCGGTTAGAAGAAGATGGAGGAGGAATTTGCCCAACTTGAAGCAAACTTGATCTGGGTACGGTGTACACCTACATACATGCAAAAATTGGTGGCTCTACCTCTTTAGTCTGTGAGATCTCTGCGTTTATACAGAGAAAAAGACAGTTTTTCGCTGTTTAAAGATGGAGGAGAAGGATTTTTCGAAATCTGAAACAAACTCGCTGTGGGTACAGTATTCACCTACATACATGCCAAAACTTGTGGCTCCATCAATTACAGTCTCTGAGATCGACGCGTACGGACAGACAGACAGACGGACATGGACAAGTAAATAAATTAAATTTTTTTACAAACAATCGAAATTTTTGATTTTGTCAGCCAATTTCTACCAAAGACTGTAATATTTTGAGTTTTTGCTGAAATTATACATTCTTTAGGGCCCTTAACTATATGAAGGACCAATCGAATGAAGTTGGTACGTTCCAACCGATTGATTATTTTAATCTAAGCTACTTTTTCGTCCTTCATTGCTTAGTCAAATTTGTTATAGTTTTCAAGAAAAAATTGAAAAACAGTACAAAATAAGTGGAAAACATGATGAATTTAAGATATGTATTTGTGCAATTTTGAGTTTAAAGAAAAAATTTTTTTGATTTGTCACTTAGAAATGTTTTGTAAACCAAGTCAAAAGCAACAACTTCCCTTAAGACGTCTAAGCAAAATTCCAAATAGTTTACGAGATATAGAGTTACAAGTCCCAATCATATGCTTAAAAGTTCAAAGGTCAATAAAAAGAAAACGGCAGCTAATCAGACCAAACCCAGGCAGGGTTTTAATACTACCATCACACCCTTTCAGAATTTTTTGGTCTCAACCGTATCAACTTTTTAGTGTTGCACAGTGTAATATGTCGGAACCGACCGGATCGGATAACTATGTCTTATAGCTGCCATTGGAAATATCGGTCGGTTTTAGTGAGAAAAACTTTTTTTATTAGTTTTATACGCTTTTACACAGATTTGGAAGTTTCGGTCATTTGATTTGGCATTGTTAAGATGTTTGTCTAAAAATGTTTGGAATTTGTGAGAATATTACCTATAACGTCATGAATGTATACAAATCGGTATTTGATATAAAAAACGAGAAAAGCAAGGCTAACTTCGTCTGTGCCGAAGTTTTGATACACATGAAAACGCTTGTCTCAACGGTTAGCGACTTCGACCAAACTTCGCAGATCAGCTTAAAATCATATAATATTACCCATGACCGTGATTGAGAGCGGTAATATTGAGAAAAAAAAAACAGTTTTTCTCATTAAAACTCATTTTTCGACCGATCATTTGTTTGGCAGCTACAAGAAGTAGTCATCCGACCCGGTCGGTTCCGACATATGCACAGCGAAAAAAAGTGCATAGTATAATTTAATACAAACATATTAATTTCTTGTATGCCAGTTTTCATATTAAATTTAAATATAAATGACTTAAGTTTAAATAAAATCATATTGGCAATATCTAGTCAATATGAAAATTATTGAAGTCGAAATGAAATCCAGTTAATTTAAAATTTGTCATATTGAATTGTATGTTGCGTCATATTCATTTATATTATGCACACACTTATAAGAAAACGTTGGAAAGTTAAAAATGTTTCGTATTAAATTTGAATATTTTGTTTAACTTAAAATCAAAGGTTTCCGTAGTAGATTTAAATGTACTATGCAAAAATATAAATTAAATATTTTTCATATTTAAATATAGATTTCACCATACTTGAAGTATAAGGTAATCATATTAAAATTAAAGTTTAAACACATTTAGTCAAAAAATCCAATGGTTAAAATGAGACAAATTAAATTTAACTATGAAAAGTTTTTAATTTTACGCGAGCCCTAAATAGTCGTGTAGGCATTTGAGTTTAAGAGCCCGAAGTCCTGAGTTCGAGTTCCAGTAAAGGTAAAAAAAAAAATATTTCATTCTGAGCCCTCCCGCCAACCCTTTCCTTTCCACTCCTTCCACTCTGTGCAAAATTTCAGCTCGCTTGTTTCAAAACTGAGGTCCTAGTTCGCGTAGAAACAGACAAACAGACAGACGGACGGACAAAGCTTAATCGACTCAACTCGTCAAATTGATCATCAAGAATATATATACTTTAGTTTTTAATATTTGCTGGCACCCGACTTGCACTTTTCATACTTTTAGAGCTAACTCTTAGACTTGATATTTCTTCATAAAAGTCAAAAACTTTAACCAGATTCCTTACATTATAAACTTCTTTTCTATTAAAGTTGAATTAAGCACATATTTATTCATTGTGTGAGCGAATTGTTGGTGTACATAAACACCTAAAGAATTACACATATCAAAAGCATTAACTTCAATCAACTTTTTATGTACTCAACAGGGATTATACCGGAAATTAAACCAAAAATTAAAACGTTTAAGCGCATAAGGAAACAACAAAAAAAACACGCTATTAAATTCTGTTGGCAACATAAACCTTCGCTTTAGCAGAGGTTTACATTTTTAAATGCAGTTTGCCAACTAAGGTAATTCCCCCACAACTGTTGTATGAAATACATTCCGCATGGCTTTAAAACACTTTCACCGGTTAATTGCTTTTAAATGTCAAAACAATTAAAACAAACGCCGAGTGTTAACTGAATGCTTGTTGTTCGTTTAAATGCGCTTACTACAACATTGCGAATGTTATTTACGGCCATATGTTATGGCATTTGCACACACACCGTCTGGCGGGAGCCAATGCGTATACGCCCCATTGCACGATATCTGCATATAATGTATGTTGGAAGGAACAACAGGCGACAACTATAGTTCCAATTAATGTTTCATTTGGCAAATGACATTGAACTTAATTATTTAGAAAGCAATTTGCATGGACAAATTCTAACATGTCGTTTTTGTTTTGTTCTTCTATGTTTTTTGATTACTGCAGTTGGCAGACAGAAAGTCCGTGCGCAATGAACATTGTAGAGTTTTGGGTTTTGGTTGGCTAACGAGGCGCCAACTTGTCTGAATATCGCGAAGGGGATGGGATTTTTGGTTGTGCTGGTCTACATTTTCGTTTTGTGTGCCAGCAAATTTGGCTCAACTTGGCGTATGCTTAATATTTAAACAGACAAAACAACTGTTGGTTCACTGACCATTAATGGGCGTGGATAATTGAAACAAATGTCCAGGTATTATTGATGGCATTTTGATAAGAGGGCATAAATTAAGGCTATAAATTAGATGTTGGAAAAATACAATTTGTTTTGCCAATCTGAAGTGTGCAAGAAGGTGAAAAAGTCATAAACTGATTTTCGAATGGATTCCAAATGGAGAAGAGGCGTGACTCAGAAAGAAGTATGGAGTTCATACACAATGCCTTTTTTTCTACAAAAACCACAGAGTAGAATATTTTGGTAGCCAACTGTACCGGTTCCTATGGCAGCTATATGATATAGTCATCCGATCCGCACGATGTTGACATTTTTGGAAAGCTTGATGAATATAAAGCACACTTGTCAAGTTTAAAGTAAAAAGCTTTAAAACTGACTGGGATGCAAAGCTTTCTCATTTGCTTATAACTTCAAAAACTAATATCTTTTAAATTATAAACGTCTTCATTTTTCTGAAAACACCGTTTTTTAAGTTGTATTTTTAGTACAATAAATTGTATATCCTCAGAAGCTATAACATGGTGGTTAACACTGAGACAAATTAAATATAAATTTTTAGCAACAAATACTTAATAATATTAAATATTTTAAAAATCTATAAAATTATAATTTGAGTAGATACAGTAAAATGCTTTCCATTAATATCAATTTGAGATCTGTCCGATAAACCAGTCCAGAGATATCACGTTTTTAAAAAACCCTTTTTTCCATTTTTTCGTTCTTGACGATTTTTGAAATTGCTTATGAACTTAACAAAAATTTTTTTTTGCAAAACAGCTAAATACGTGTCGCTGGGAGTGTCGAGATCTAATTTCGGTTTTTTTGTTTATTGAAACAAAAAATGTTGAATTTTGAGACTGTTCTATTTGAAAAAGAATGACCCATATTGTGGACCAGTCTCATTCACCGCTGCGCCGTTGGGTTCAGCCCTCGCGGTGTGACCGTGGCGCAAATGCCCAAATTTAAAATCTATCAACAACCGATTGCACAAAATCCACCTAGTTGCGAAATTTAGGTGGATTTCGACTTGAGCAAAAGCAGGAACATGAGAAAACAGCCCTTAATATGTCTTTGACACTGAATGCATTGCAAAGATGTCTTAAAGTGATTTTTAGATTGTTTGTAACTTAATAATAAAAAATGTAAAAGTATGCTACTTTTTTTTGAAAATACTATATATAATAGAGGTTTTTAATTTATAAACATGGGGGAAAAACATTTTTCCAATGATAAAAGTTCTAATGTATGACTTTTGTATGACTTTAATTTGAATTATAATTCAAAAATGCATCATTAAACATTTAACACAATCTCAAAATTCCAATTAACCATCAAATAAGCTCAATACTAGAAAATGCTCTATTTGAGTAGATGGATTATCTTGGACACAAACTTCTGCGTATTTTTCGAACCCCCATTTGGTGTTATGAATTTTCAGAACCGATTACATCGTTGAACCAAAAACCGATTCTGCAATATCGAAAGATAACTTTCAGTCGCTTATCTCTTCCCCTTGCAATATTCTTTGATGTTTGCTCTATGCAAAAGCACAACAATAACAGCGAAAAAAGCAAAAACCGGAAAGCCAGAATGCTTTTGGTTGAGCGCGATAGCAACGGAAAAAAGCACGAGCCGCCACAATGCCGCAATAACGTCGCCTACCACAAAAAAAACAGTGTCGCCTAGGTTGGAGAAAAAAAACAATGCTTGGCCAAGGGAGGCAAAGGCAATGGCCAAAGTTGGGTGTGTGGGCGAGTTACCAATGTCAGGGCCATAAAAAATTGAGTGTATGTGTGTGCGTGTGTGTGTGTGTGTGTGTAGGCACGTGCAAGTCGTCAAGCGGGCAGTGCCAAGTGGCAAAAAGGGTCGCAAGCATTAAAACTAATTCATATTATAATTGCTCCGACAGAACTCCACCAACCGAGTGGACAATCCAATTTTGCCTTTAATTGCGTTAATCGCATTAGCCCGAACCAAAACCAGAGAGAACAAAGAGGCAGTTGCGAGCATCTGTGATAGTTAAGAGTTCTTGTTTTGTTCTTTTTTTTTTGCACAAATCGCTGACCACTTAACATGCAACAAGCTCAAACAACGGACGATTTACTGCAGCTGCCACAGATAACAAATTGCTAAATGCAAAACACGCATACGTCATGTGGTACACGGCAATGAGTCATGCGCCGCATTTGTGGTTACACCTCAACACAGTTGCCGGGCAGTAAATGAATGGTAACCGCAGACCATCAACAACAATTGCGGCATTTTTGTATCATTTAGTTGGACCATAAATAATGTCTGCGAAAATCAGAAATAGAACCTGATAGTGATTCGATTATATATAATACAAAGCCGGAACAAGTCATAAATATAAATGAGTGCACTGAGGGACAGCAGAGTGAACCTTCTTGACAAGTCAGTGAACGCACAACACAAACTCGATGACCCAACACCTTATTTCTCCCAGTGTTTTTTTGCCATTTATAGAAACTTTATTATATGCGCGCGTGTTTCGTCTGATTTGTTTGCCCATTTTTGCCGGGCTTTATGGCCTGTGGCTGCCAGATTAGGTGATGGTTTGTAGGCGTGGCGTGAGTTTGGCCACTTAAGCTTGATTGATGTGTCAAAAGGTAGCATCAAAAATGTCCACAGCAAGGGTGGAGGACGAATTTGTGACACTTTGTACATGCGACAACTTTGTGTCAAGGACATTAAATTGAAGCAGTTAATTGATTTAGTGAGCGGAAAAACAGAAGCGAGGTAAATAAAAGGCAAAATAATTGAAGTGTAAGATAAACACATTTCTCGCATTAATAGATAAGCAGACCACTAATAAGTACACGAACATGAAGGGCCATTAGGCGAATGAAGCCTTGGGGGGAGAAACAAAACCTCTTATGTAATTGATAGTTACAGACATTTGTATTAATTATTTAGGCAAATGGAAATGACGAAATTGAAAGTCCTGGGATCAAACCTACAATTAGTGTCTTTGATATTATTATTAAACCTTTGATTTTCCTTCTGCTTCACAAAGCTTTGCTTTGTTCTATTGGCACACTTAATTATACAACACTTTTCAGTCTTCTTCAAACTTTCTGCTTTTTTTTTTTGTTTACTTTCCGAGTGTTTGCTGCTTGACTTCGAGAATTTTATTGAGAGTGCATTTCTGTGTTTTGCCTTCTTAATCAGTTTTTATTTCTTTTTTTCACCCACTTCTGTTCTTAGAATTTTCTTCATTTTTTATACTTTATTGTTTGTCATAGTTACACACATTCCTTAAAGTTAAATGCCAAACAAACGAATAAAAAATAATGAAAAATGTGTACTTCTTTTATGCGCAAAGAATTGGGCCCAACATTTACATCTAAAGCGTTTTCTTTGGCTTCTTACCTCACATCTGGCAAAAATATCAGATGCCTAGCTGACCATTATGTTAAAATTTAAAACATTCATCAGATGATCTAAAGAAAAATTTGAATTCAGCCCTCCTGCGTTGCAGTTACAAGTAAAGAATAAGAAGAAAGTTTTTCTGACTGAAACTTCTTTTTCGACCGATCGTTCCCTTTGGCAGGAAATCAAATTGAATCGTTTTTCGGTTCTGGTAAAAGGTTCTGCTTTAGTTCTAGTTTATTTCGTTAATCGGTTCCGTATTGGTACCAGGACTTTTATTTCGGTAATTTTCAATGGCATTCGTAGACTGATAAAATTTTCAAGTTTGTTTTCATTACATGATTAAAACTGTATTTTTATATATCGACTATTGATTTTGTATCTTTCCTGTTTTTTCAGCGGAGCTTACGCTTACTTGAGTAGCTGAAACAGCAAAAGACCTTTTGAAAGCTGCCAAGATTTCAAAAACTTTGTCGACTTTCTATCTTTTCTATTTTTGAATCGATTTGTTAAGATATGAAATGTTTGTATTGTCCCATATCTTTTCATAAATATCATTCGGTCACTTTAATACTGTCAAATTCAAAATACAGAAAAATTTGCTGTATTATGTTCTAAATGATGAACAATATTTATATGGATATGTTTTATACTCTGGGAATATGCCGTTGTTTCAATTTACAGTTTAATTTTTTTGATCCAACAAGAGCGACATATCATGGTTGTAATAAAGACGATTTCGTTAAAAGGTTTTTTGGCTTTCTTCTTCGAATTGGATTGATACTACACAAAAAAGTGTATTTTCCATAGAAAATAGAAAACAGAAATACGAAGCGACTTCGTCTCCTGATATCCTCAAAGATATCCGCGCAAAGAAAGCGAAGCAGAGCACAGCCTATCCGCTTGAAACGCTCCGCTTGTTCCGCATAATTTCGGTCCACACTGAAAATTTCAGTCATTACACATTTCAAAATTTTTATTATTTATTAAAGATCCTCAAAAAGTTTTTATACCTCATTGTACACTAGAGACAACCTCAAAGCGGCAATATGAACGAGAGCGCAAGTTAAAGTCGGCTCTAACCGACTTCGATTTACCCGTTACTCATGGAAAAACATGTTTAACAGTGCTCCTGCGTTCCTTAGGGGGAACATCTGAAAAGTATGCAACACTTTTTAACTCGGCTATTTTTCACATTCTTGCTCATAACTTGAGAACCGCTCATCCGATCTTTATCATTTCTTCGGCGATTCATTTTGCTAATTACTAACTATCTCTAAAAGGTACAAATCGTCTATCTTCAAAACTGTAGCAGATATAACGTTTTTTCCGATTTGCGGGGGCGGGAGGGAGCGTAGCCAAAATTTGAAAGAAACTTGATCTGCGTGCAGATAAAAGAATCGTTTTTCCCATACAGTCTCTTACCATCTCTGAGATCTAGGTGTTCAAACAAACAGAGGACGGACAGACGGACATCTCTATATCGACTCGGCTGTTGATGCTGATCAAGAATATATATACTTTATATGGTCGGAAATGATTCCTTCTGCCTGTTACATACATTTGCACGACTTTAGTATACCCTTTTTACTCTACGAGTAACGGGTAGAAAAAGGAGGTTTGGCATTCCCAAAGCCAATATCTTGTTACAAATCGTTTATAATTCCAAAAAAAAATTCTACATTTCAAATTCTCTAATATGGCATAATTTATAACATTTAAATGTTCAGTGGCCGTATGTGGCCCAGTGGTTAGTGTGCTGGACTGCTGGGCGGGAGGTCGTGGGTTCGTTCCCGCCTCTGAACATCTACACCCAAAAAAATTTGTGTCAATATCAATTTGAAACATGTGTCTCAAATTGAAACTGATACTAGTATCATTTTTTTTGTATCAATGTAGGCCTAGAAAGTATTACATTGAAACTTAGACTATTATTTTGATGCGCAGAAGTATCAATTTGAAACTTATCAATTGTTTTTAAGTTCGAAAATTCGAAGAATGTATGAATTGTACAAGGAAACATGCCGAATGTGGCAGCTGGCTATGCTTTACATGTCACATTTAGTGTTTTAATTTATGTGCAAACAATTCAATAATAGGCTAATCACACGAAGCCCATCTGACATCCAACATCTTGAGTTTAAATCAGTGGTGGCAAAATACACAAGGTCATTTTGGCATCGCGTGTGTGTGTGAGCCACGCTTTTGCACTTGTTTGTTGTTGTAAAAGAGAGCAGTGTAAGCTGTCGGGTCGAACTTTGGTTAAAATTCTTAATAACCATTTGCTCTGCCATCATTTTTAAGATTTTGTCTTGAAAACATGTTAAGAGGCTCGATGATAGTAACATGCTACAAGTCTGGCAAATTTCGCCTTAGTAAATATTTTTGTCTCAGGATGTTGGATGCTAGATGTATTTACTAAGTGTGATTAGTCTATAAAAGTAAACGCTATGGAACACGACGTGATGAAGATATATAAATGGATTTCAAATGGAGCACACTTACAAGGAAAGTTTAAGCAGCTAAGTATTAATTGAGCTGTTTTTGTTTTTTTGCAAACATATGTAATAACAAATGTAACTATTCAGACAGGACACAATGCTGCGGTGGCTGTTTCAGCGCTTTCCATGTTAGCGCACAACGCGAGAGGTATCAAACGAAGACAGCTGCTGTAGAATCGTTTTTCGCGTTTTTTCTTCGGAGTCTGTGAAGGAGTAACGCGCTACGTGTGTGGGTTCCAGCAAATGGCACATCAGTACAGTGACTCTAAAAATACAACATTCGCGTGGACATGAGACATGCAATGGGAGACCAATGTTTATCCATAGCGAGGTGTCCACACTTGACAAATTCAATTTATTAGTGTAAATGAAATAAATTTAAAATAAAAAGATAATATTTTCAAAATATTCTTTATTAATTTTAATGGCAGTTTGTATAGAATTAAAATTATACTACAAACTTGATAAGAAATAATATTAAATTGATAAAAGCTAGTTTCAAAATGATACTAAAAGTTTGATAATTGAAGTGTCAAATTAATAAGACCTAGTGTCAAATTGATACTAATAAAGTAATACAAAAAAGTGTCAACCAGATACACGATAGTATCAATTTGAAATCCTCGAAGTATAATGTTAATACTTTCGAAGTTATCAATTTGATACTTGGAGTATTAGAGAGAATTCGATACTCAATAGTTTCAAATTGATGTCTAAATTGTGTCACTGTGATGACAACTTTTTTTTGAGTGTAATAATAAAAGTTTTTTCTTTCTTTAGAAAATAGCTTTTACACATACGGTCACCTTCACCAGCTATTGGCGCCAGCTGTGAAGTAACTAGCCAGAAAAAGCAAATTCTCAAACTTTGCCGTTCGGATGCGGCGTTCAACTGTAGGTCCCTTTCTCTTGTGCGAAAAATTTAAAGCACACACGCCAAGAGATTGAGAGAAGCTTGGCTTGGCCCCGTTGTAGGAGCTGTATAGCCAACATTTACATTTACAAATGTTCAGTATCAATATGAAATCATGATACAATAAATTCAAGGTAGTGCAAGCATTTAGCATATCCATAACTTTGTAAGTCTCTGACGTCGATTGTCGGATAAGTCTTAGTTTGGGAATTTAAGTTGTTTACTTTAAATATAATTTAATTATAAATATTAAATGTTGCTATAATTTAAATGCATATTTGTAACCGCAGCAGACATTTTAAAATGTTAACAAATTCAAAATTGTGAGTCTGTGACGATGGATTTTTTTTTGACAAGCGACGCACTACTACCTTTTTTTCTTTGTCTCATGAGTATAAAACTATTGAATCTAGATTTAAGTAAATGAATAGTATTAATATTTGTATGCCAAATTGTATGAAAAATTTAAATTTTTTAAAAATTCAAGTCAAATTATTATCATATATTAAACATAGTTTTATTATTTGATCCTCTGTGTATAATTGTTATTTTGATGCAGAAGAGCAGAAATAAACAAACATTCTTGTTTACAGCTGTTAAGCCACTCTTCGCTCCGTGTTGCTAAGCTTTCGATGTTCGCGCTCTCTATGCACTCAGTGTGTTTGATTTCAAAGGCGGATAGGCTGTTCTCCGTTCCTTTTACTGTGTGCGGGGAGCCTTAGTTGGACTTGACCCCTAATGGATAAAATTCTTATAAGCATTAATGCCAAAGTAGTTACCCAATTATAACGTGGCATTCGTTCGGCTCGTGTAAGTAGCGAAATTTGTTCGGCCCCTGGGGCATCCATTTACAGAAGGAGCACTATCTGTTGAACAATTTGAGGGCTTAGGAATTGTTTTGGACGAAAGAGCGTAACGCTACGCCGAGAGTTGTCAAATGTTAGATGCGATGTTAAATGTTAGATGTGTTAGATAAATTGGTTTCAGCTCTCATTTATTCTTATTCTGATAGCAAGGTTTGAGAGCTGTAAATAATGTGCTTAAATTTTGCTAAGTATTCGACAATAACTCAATACCTAGTAGAAATGAACCGAACCGAGTTATTTAATTTTTTTAATTTAAATTGGTTTTGGTTTGGTTAGGTTTATAACCGATTTGCATCCTTGTTCAAAACTGTACATTTTCTACCTCAGGGGTAAATTGGGTTCTGTTCAAGAGACTTAATGCACAAGGATTAAAAAGTTAAAAAAAACTCGTTTTCATCATTTGGTGAAAACTGTTAATGCTCAATACAAAAACCAAAAATTATAAAATTACAAGAAGTTGATTAGGTATTTAAAGTTAGTTAACTTCTACAGCGGAAGAAACTCAAACACTGAACTTCCGTAACAAAATTAGGTGCATAATGGCTCACTTAACTTCAGCTCCACAATTAACTTATAATTTCATGGCAAACAATTGCGAAAACCACAATTGACATCAACACTTTCAAGATAATAATGTGATACGAAACTTTTTACTTTGACTTAACTTTGCGGCACACACAAACTTTTGGTAGCCGTAAATCGATAGATGCTAAGTTAGCTGTCGAACAGTGGCAACAAACAGCCTTGTACTAAACGACCTTCCACTTTTCATTTCCTATTTTGCAGCTTAAAGTGTCAGCGAAGCGTGGGAAAAAGTGGAAAAAGTGCTCAACACCCGCACCCAAGCAGGACGAAGGGACACAGGTGTGGCGACCCATAAAACGGAAAGGAATTTATGGTTTGGGCGAAAGTTTTGGAATGCTGGAGACTTAGACTTTGACCACAATGAGCGCTGTGGCTCGTCTGCTGTTGCTGCGGCTGGAGCTGCCCGCGCATGAGGTAATGCCCACCAACTATGACTTGAGCTCCATCAGTGAGGATGAGTTTCTGGCCAGTGTGACGGAGAAGGAGGCCATGCGCTATGACACAGTGGGTGCCAGCACTGTGTCGCCCATAGCGCACATTATCTTCAACAACAGCTACAACAGCAGTAATTACAGCGATCCGCAGACGGATCTGTTGTATCCACACTATGATGATTTGGGTGTGGATATTGATCCCAATTGGACACGCACCTGTGAGGATCCCTACAATCCGTTGCAGGAGAATAATCGCATAGAGTTCTGGGTCTGTGGTGTGGTACTCAACATAGTGGGTGTCCTGGGCATTCTAGGCAATGTGATATCCATGATCATACTGTCCCGGCCACAGATGAGATCGAGCATCAACTATTTGCTCACCGGCTTGGCGCGCTGTGACACCATGCTGATCATAACTTCCATGCTTTTATTTGGCATACCTTCGATTTATCCATACACGGGTCACTTCTTTGGCTACTACAACTACGTGTATCCGTTCATCTCACCAGCGGTTTTCCCCATCGGCTTAGTGGCCCAAACGGCGAGTATTTACATGACCTTCACCGTGACGCTGGAGCGTTATGTGGCTGTGTGTCATCCGTTGAGAGCGCGCGCCCTGTGCACCTATGGCAGAGCCAAGATTTACTTTATAGTCTGCGTTTGTTTTGCCCTGGCCTACAACATGCCGCGATTTTGGGAAGTTCTTACGGTGACGTATCAGCTACCCAACACGGACATTATCCTGCACTGTGTGCGACCCTCCCGACTGAGACGAAATCCAGCCTACATTAATATCTACATCCACTGGTGCTACCTCATAGTCAACTACATCATACCCTTTCTCACCCTGGCCATACTCAACTGCCTGATCTATCGTCAGGTGAAGCGTGCCAATCGCGAGCGTCAACGCCTGTCGCGTTCGGAGAAGCGCGAAATCGGCCTGGCCACCATGTTGCTGTGCGTTGTGGTGGTCTTCTTCATGTTTAACTTCCTGCCGTTGGTTCTTAACATCATGGAGGCCTTCTACAGCATGATTGATCACAAGGTGACCAAAATCTCCAATCTGTTCATCACGATCAACAGCAGCGTCAACTTCCTCATCTACATCATTTTCGGCGAAAAGTTCAAGCGCATTTTTTTACTCATTTTTTTCAAACGCCGCCTGAGTCGTGACCAACCGGATCTTATACACTACGAGAGCTCAATATCGAACAACGGCGATGGCACCATGAACCATCGATCGTCCGGCCGCTTCTCGCGGCACGGTACTCAGCGCAGCACCACCACCTACCTGGTGGCCACGGGCGGCGGCAACAGCTCACTGAACAACGTGCGCCTGACCCAGGTCTCGGGCTCACCGGGTCTGGTCAAGATCAAGCGGAATCGTGCCCCTTCGCCGGGTCCGGTGGTCTACTATCCGGCACGTGAGATGCAACGGTCGGTCTCAACCACCACCAATTCGGTCACCAATAATAATACGGCTCTGGGCTACGACTGGACGGTGGATAATACGAAATTGGGGCATGTCTCGTCGGGTTTTTGAGTGTACATTAAGTAGATGTAAGCTAAGTCTAGGTCCATTTCTAGTCATGTAAATAAACAAGGTCAGGCTTTATAACTGAATAAGGTGTATAAACTAAGCGCTCTAAGCGCTGCGTTACTTTTGTGATAAGCGTTAAGTGTTTCTTCTCTTCCTCCACTTTAACTAATTAAATACCAAATAATAATAATTTTTCCTAATACTTAAAACTAAAAGAAAATAGAAGAATTGAGAAGGCTTTTCTTAAGGAAATTTACGAGGCTTCTGAAGTTTACTTAAATGGTAAGAACGGTGGGTCAAGTGACAGCAATTACAGTCGGAAAATTCACAAAATTTAAAACGTCCTGCGAAAAGGAGTGAGGAATGCCAAAGTTATTTACTTTATACTGAGAAAGGAATGTTCGAATGTGGTACAGATTGATACCAGCTTCATGCTATTTCGCAATTAGAATGATGTCAAAGTGCGGGGGGATATAAGCTGTTTAGTGCTTTTTAATTCGAATAAGACTACTGCCTTGAGAATTCAACTGCTGAGCCATCTTTGTGCACATCCCGCCCCGGTTGAAAAGAACTAAGGCAACTGTAGGGATTCCATCTTGCATTGAGAACTTATAAAACTGGCAAAAAAAAATTGTATCGATTTGGGATAATTCAATTTCATCACGATGTAAAATTCAATAATTTCTCGGTTTTATCAATCGCACTGGGCTTAACCCCTATTCTGTATTTGTGCGTTCAAAGCTAGAGGATGGTTCTTGTTTTTTTAAAGAGATGGGAAATAAGGTTCGAACTTATTTTTAAAGCTACATATACATAGATATGAAATCTATGATTTTAAATTTAGGGAAATCTTTCTGAAAAGTTGAGTACCGTTAAGAAAATTATTGAATGATTTTTAAATTTTCGGCAGTCTTGAAAAAATTGGCGGAATTTGGTTATAAAAATCAATTTATTTTATTTTATTATTTATCTATTGGGTATAAGCTTATCTATACTTATAAATCTGTAGGCCCGACTGACTAACTGACTGACTTATTATTAACCCAAAGCCAAACCTGTTTTGTTTAGTTATGCAGACGCACTCTAGGAAAGAAAATTGGGAAAATTTGTCGTAGAAAGGGTGAAAAGGTCAAAGAAAAGTTTGTATCCGGTACATAGCGGAGCTGTGTCGCTCAGACAACATTGTGGACAAAGCTGTTTTGCTTAGAGCGCGAGAAAAAGTGAGTATGAGTAAGGACGACTCACACTCACTCAAGTTAGGTATGTGTTGTATGTATGTGTCTTGGCTCTATGAGACAGACGATAGCTGCTTAAAAAGAAGAGGGAGCAGATGGAGTACACACAGAACGAAATGACAGGGAGATAGGGGGGACGGGAAAAAGTGGAGAGCGCAGGAAGATAGAAGGGGGGAAAGAATGAGCGGCTACGTAAAAGAGTGGCGAGTGGGAATGAGTCGAAAGCTGTGAAGAGTGGGTTGGAAAAAAGCCAATTTAAATTGAATTATACTTGATAAGTGACTGCCATGAGTTTAATTTGTTTTGATATTTAGTTCGTAATTATTGGTTTTATCCAAAAATATTGTCTCTTTAATTTTTGGGAAAGACTTAGGAGTCCATTCGTTCCCAATTATGAGCCAGCAGTGCTGATTCTGCTGTAAAATCCACAATCTTCATATATGCACTAGAAATTCACTAGGTGGTCGTAAGAGAGAGGTATGTTTTCAGAATCCCACCGGAATTTTGAGCGCATAGCAAATTTGGTTGGGTCCTTTGTTAGGCTATGTGTAAGGATTTTTGTTGAAATACTAACGCCAATATTTTCCATTTTTTCTGTAGTTGTTCTTTTTATAAATAATAGCAGAGAATGCATTAAATTTTTCAAGCTTTTTAATAAAAGCTGGGATTAGTGCAACAATAACAGATATTTGTACAGTAATTAAAAATACAGTATTTTAAATAAAGATTCATTAAGCTTTCGAAAGAAGAGCTGGTCCCACGCACCATATAAGCGTTTTCTTCAGATGCAAAGTCGTGCCATCGCTGAATAAGTTAATCATTATTCAAATGATCCACTTTCAGTTCTTATATCAACAATATGGTTAAACTTTCATTTTGTTCTACAAAAACCAGAGTAGCGGGTATAATAATAATTATATATAAAATCTACAAAATTCGTATTGACCTTTTTATGCCCTAAGCCCCATAAAAATGAATTTGCATGCATGTAGCAGGCAGAGGAAAACATTTTTGTCTTTGTCGGGGCCACAATTCGCTAGATATTAACTTGGGCTTAATATGTAGGTATCTAATCTAAAGAGCAAAATAGCATCCGACTAAATTCACCAAAGCTAAGCAAGAAGCATTTTTTGCTCGTTTTGAACATGATGGAAGGCAGGGTACTGCACCGACTTGGAGCATCGAGCATTAACAGGGTAAAGGTTATTTCATAGTTGGAGCCCTCGACCACAACGTTTTTTTTCTGGTACTACTTGTTATTAACCCATTAAGTCATTAAAAAAAACCTCGATTAGAATATAATTTCAATAGAAAACTATTTCCAAAACTGCTTTTAACTGTGAAATTTTTAAGAAAAAATTTAAGGTTCTCAGCAATTATAATTTAAGTTTCTTTTCTTCAGATTGAAAACAATTAGATCCAAAAAACTTCAAATTGGTTTTGCAGCCTTGGTAATAATAAACTCGACACAGTTTTCAACAAATCAACAGCAGTAAGAACTGCAGCTTTATGGCAGATCGGGGTAAAATATTTATTGCCAAAGAGAGAAAGAAGTTCCGGACTTGATAAAAAATTCTCAACCTAGACTTGTATATGACATTTTTTTACCAATTAGCTAATGTGAGTTTTACGATTGTAATTGCTTAACTCAACCCAATTTCTTACTACTCTTTTGCCCGTCACTTTTTTCAAATTTTCCAAATAGTTCAATCAATTGAATTTTATTTTTAATTTTGCTCTAAATTAAGTTGATTAAACTTTGGCTATCCCTAGCCAAGCTGATCCAAAGGGTCCGCTGGCCGGCGGCAGCAACATTTCTTGCTTTAGCAAACTTTTATTTATTAGCGTAAAGTTTTTGCTTTTAATTAAATATCCCTTTCAAAAGCATTTTGTTTCTTCTCTTTTTTCACGAACAAACTTGATAAATGATTTTCCTTTGCTTCTCTTTTTGCTGATTGGCATGATTTAACCTAATCGAACTTTTTTATATTGTTACCGATGGCACTTCATATTTTGTTTGCCTTGGAATTTTGGGTTTTGGCTCGTGGCTCGTGGCAATATGTCAACTTGTCAGAAAGTTTTCCAACTCAAAGCAGCTCAAAAGCGTAGCTCAATTTAACAATATATAAAACACACACACACACAAAGACATTTTCAGGTGTTCACAGAATGATTTAATTTTACCCCACAAAAATATATGTAAAATCTTAAGCGTTTCTGTAAATATTTCGTATGCAAAGCATAAATGCAAAATTTACATATAAACTACTTCTAGTCAAAGCTTAGTTTGTAATATCCATGATAAAGCTATAGCAAATGTAAGACTCGAAATCACGAAATAAATAAATGACGATTCATTTGGCAAAAGCAAACTGGACAAATTCGTTCCCTAATGGGTAAATAATTTCGCACAAATTGTTTGAATTTATTTGCATAATAGTTAAGGTTTACAGGGCCAAAGTGCAGACAGTTTGAAAACGATAACGAGCAATCTGCAATGGAATTCAATTTAAAATGCCATCAGAGACTACCACGCCCACACATAATTGCCAAAGAGTGTCAAACCAATGCGTAAATCTCAGACTGTGGCATTTCCCTCCACCTCCAGCTGAGGGGATGGAGCTGGCTCATTTGCTTATGCTAAGCACGTTGGCAAAGATGTCGACTCGAGTCGAAGTCTGTAATAATGCACAAGATACACAAAGGAATTTTAATAATAATCATAACAATAAGCCACACGCAAGGAGGCCAGGTGGTGTGCCCACCCAATTGAGTAACGAGGCTTGGCACATACATGCGTAAGACTGCACGGATATGCGATAAGAACTCAAACATAATTATAACCAGGGGAGCACAAATAAATGCACAACTCATTAAAAAGGAGAATTTATGCACGCGGCCCTTAAAAGTATGCTACAAAAATATTATTGCGGGCAAAATTATCATTTAAATGCCAAAGACTGCTGGGCTGGCTGGGCACAATGTTGTGTGGGTTTGCGCGTTGCTGGCATAAATTAGGGGTTTTATGTCGAGGTTTTTGGTGAACACTCTAAATATTCCATTAAACCATTTCTAGCCATTTAATGCTGCTGGTCAACAAGCCGAACAACAAAATTACCTATTTTCAAAAACAACTTTTCCAGAACGTATTAATAGAATATTATAGCAAATTGGATTGGATTGCAGGAAATAAGTATAACAATCAGGAACATTCAAATAAAATGAAATAATAAGGACAAAAGAGACTTGAGGGGAAAGCTGTTTTGTAAATGTCAATAAAATATTTCGTATTTAATAACTCATAAGAATATCATATTTAAAAGAAGTCAAAGTCTCAGCAGCACATTTACAACTGAGAGTAGAATGTTGATAATGCATTTACGTCATCACAGACTAGAGAGAAAGAAAACACAAAAGTGTTATATCGAAACCAATAGCAAGCAATTGTTCGCATTTTTATTGCATTCTTGTTTTTCTTTGAATACCAGAAATCTTAGGAATCGTTTCTTTTGCATGAAGAAAAGTCTATTCTG
Organism: Lordiphosa clarofinis; assembly: GCA_018904275.1. NCBI lineage: Eukaryota > Metazoa > Arthropoda > Insecta > Diptera > Drosophilidae > Lordiphosa > Lordiphosa clarofinis. The sequence continues at coordinate 3,003,330 of JAEIGQ010000016.1, read as the reverse complement.
AGGAATGGATAAAAAAACGTTCTTTTCTAAGGATAGGAAAAAGTTTGTTCTGGTAGAGAGATTGCAAATCTGTCCGAACATAAGTGGATTTTGAAATTAACTACAAGAAATCGAATTTTTCTTAAAGTTTTATGAAGCATATTGGTATTAGTATAAATCTTTGACTTTCCGATGGAATCGCAAAATCGATTCATACTGTACTCAACTAATGGCACTAAAATATTTCTTCACAAAAGGAAATGTAAACGATGATTTTACCCGCTAAAGGTAAAAAAAAAACAAATTACTAATAAGCGAAATACGATTCATCAAACAAACATATACAATTATTTTTAGTACTTCGAGCATAAGTTGCCTATAGTAAGGCCATAATGGCAATACGTAATCAAAGGAACAACTTATAATTTTCAAGTTTTAAATACTGAATTCAATACAATTATGAAGCCACATACTCAGAACGACAGAAACCCTTTTGGCACAGTATTTCATATAAATAGAAACACTTTCATACTGCAACTTATATATAAAGCTAAGTTCCACTAAGTTCCTTCCAGAGCGTTTGACCGAAAGTCGGTATATTGAAAACGTTTGCAAGTAAATCGGCTTTCGTGGCACATTTTTCTATTCGCTAAATGCTCAGTACTCAATTAGCCAGTGTGTTTAATGCGTAATGATGTATGCAAGTGCTTTCAGTACTCATTTTATGCTAAGCGCTATAACTGTATTTGTTATCATGGGCTGCCCATAGCAAGCTCTCTCCCTCTCTCTTTTTTTCCATATAAGCCCATGAGCTTATTCGTTACACAGCTCGGTAAAATCCAACAACGAAATTTTCGTCGTACTCCGTATGGGGCTTAACCAATAATTTTTATTACCAATAAATTATTTCCCAGTCCTGTTGATTTTTGAGATACCATGAAAATATTGAGCGATTCTTCAAAAATTAATTCTTCGAAAAAAACTAATAATTGCTGAAGTGGGAGGATTGAACATTAAAAACGAAAAAGTTTTCTCATAAAGACCGCAAAAATTTTTTTTCGGTTTTTTTTTTGCAATTTTTTATAGCTTGGATATTTGAGAATATCGCCCCAAAAGGATTTTTTTGAAATTCGAAATACTTTAGAATATATAGCCTTATTAGTGGAGCAATGTTTTCGCAAAAGCGATAAATTTTTGAGTAAATAAATTTTCTGTGATATAACGGCTGGTTCTTGAACTTGTATGGTAAGATATTGTCGCCCAGATCGATATCGATTCGCAATGCTACTACCGACTAAATCGCTCAGAAACTAGAGCTGCGGCCGCATCTAAAGAAGGCAGAATGGCACGCAAAGTAAAGAAAGCTTCTGCTGAAAACAGTTTTTTTTTTTTAAATGAGGAAGATCCGCTGTATGCAGATTGCATCCCCGAGTAATATCCGTAAGTATATAATATTTAAGAAAATTTTTGGTTACTTTTAAAGCAACTTTTTCGGACTGCCAAGCCACTTTTCTCCAGTTCTACTCAACCGATTTTGATAAAGTTATATGCAATCGACGCAGAATTGTCACCATTCTAGAACTGCATTTTTTATACTCTGTACCGAAGGTACATAGAGTATATTAAGTTTGTGCAAAAGTATGTAACAGGGAGAAGGAATCATTTCCGACTATATAAAGTATATATATTCTTGATCAGCATCAACAGCCGAGTCGATATAGCCATGTCCGTCTGTCCGTCTGTCCGTCTGTCCGTCTGTCTGTCCGTCCGTCCGTCCGTCCGTCCGTATGAACAAACAGATCTCGGAGATGGTAAGAGATAGAGGTTTGACTTGTATGGGACAAATGTTTCTTATAGCTGCAGGCAGATCAAGTTTATTTTCAATTTTTGCCACGCCCCCTCCCGCCCCCGCAATTCGGAAAAAACGTTATATCTCCTACAGTTTTAAAGATAGACGTTTCGTACCTTCTAGAGATAGTTAGTAATTAGCAAAAAATATCAATTTGCCGAAGAAACGATAAAGATCGGATCAGCGGTTCTCAAGTTATGAGCAAAAAAGTATATCGCCCTCGCCCCACCCTCTCCCACCCATTCACAACTAACACCACACAATCTTAGAGAGAGAGAGCGAGAGAGAGAGTGAGAGAGAGCGAAAAAGAGAGAGGAACTTTGAGATGAGCGCACCACCAGCATTGCATTCAGCTTCTACTCAAGGTACAGAGTATGTTATAGTCGGGCTCGACCGACTTTCTCACTTGTTTATTTTTGTTTTTTTTTCCCCCCAAAAAACGAACTTGAAACTTTAAACGCGTATATCTCGAAACCACGTTTTTCGAACTGGCGGCCATTTTGATGATCTAAACTGAAATCGACGCAGAATTGTCACCAATCTGGTCTGACCTCCATCATAACTTTAAAAAAATTTGTATTATTTTTTTTTTACAAAAAACAAAAAAAACGAGAGCGTAAGTTAAAGTCGGCTCTAACCGACTTCGATATACCCGTTACTCATAAAAAACATGTTTAACAGTGTTCCTGCGTACTTTAGGGTGCCCATCCGAAAAGTATGCAACATTTTTTTATTTTGCTCATAACTTGAAAACCGTTCATCCGATCTTTATCATTTCTTCGGCAAATCGATTCATTTTGCTAATTACTAAATATCTAGGAGGTACGTATCGTTTATCTTCAAAACTGTAATAGATATAACGATTTTTCCTAATTGCGGAGGCGGGAGGGGGCGTGGCCAAAATTTGAAACAAACTTGATCTGCGTGCAGATAAAAGAAGCATTTGTTTCATACATGTCAAACCTCTATCTCTTACCATCTCTGAGATCTAGGTGTTCGTACAGACAGACGGACGGACGGACAGACGGACATGTCTATATCGACTCGGCTGTTGATGCTGATCAAGAATATATATACTTTATATGGTCGGAAATGATTCCTTCTGCCTGTTACATACATTTGCACGACTTTAGTATACCCTTTTTACTCTACGAGTAACGGGTATAAAAAGTCCAAAAACCGATTTTTCATTTTTTAATGGCCGCCATTTTGTCAAAAAAAATCACAAAATGTTTTTCGAGGCTTAGACCAGAATTACGTCTATTCTGATAATAACCCCTTTTTCACTTTTTATTTCAGACATTCCGGAGACCTCGAATCATGGCCGCCAGCACCAAACATTTTTTTTCGGACACCTTTTTTGACGGCCGATAACTTTTGGAACAGCCCTCGCATCGAAGCAGTAACAATTTCTTTATTTACTCTAATCTGTTTGTAACATAATAAAAAAAGAAAAGAATTGGAAAAACTCTTAGCGTTTTCAAATAAAAAAACGGTCCAAA